>JAEMHR010000214.1:0-30528 GCA_016490725.1 Amphichorda felina | reverse complement strand
TTGCTGCTTATGTATGTAATTCGTCACGCGCCCCCCCCCCCCCTTCTCTTCCCCTTTTTGCGCTCCCGGTTTGTTACATAATTATACAGGAACCTTGCTGGCCACAAACATTCTGAGACGTCCAAAAGTTTGTTGCTGTTGGTCCTCCATCCCGGGGCTCCCTCCAGGTGGCCGAGTTTGCACTTCGCATATGTCTGGTTGCTTCTATTTTTGCCCCTTCCAGGTCCACTGGCGCTAAAACACGAAGCGCACCGCCACCACCGCCAATGCGCCCTACTGGAGTCGAGAACGGACATTCACCGAACTCCACAGATTGCAGGACGCGCATTCCTTGTATTGGTATTGTCGTCGACTAGTTGGTTCCCAAATTTTCAGGTCACCAGGACCGTGTCTTACAGCAGTATACGGGGAAGGTACGTACGTTACGGGGTACAAATACGGGTACTCGTACTGGTGGTTCGTGCTAGACCGAGCCTCACCGACTTGGTCATCTTAACGGACCCGGTGAGCCGTCACCCCCAGCCACGTTGGTCCAGCGACCAGTTGTCAGGTGACGGTTAACGGGCGGAGGCTGGCCCGACAGAACGCTCATAGTAATTGTCTCCGCCACGTGGTCATCATAATGACGGGATAGACTTTTGGGTTGTTCGGATGGATGCATATTGCACCATTGTCCAGGTATATGAGCCCAATGCAAGGTAATATCCGTACTAGTTGGCTGGAGGGAAGAGGGAACGGTCTGACCGGGATTGCGTGCCAGCAGCTCGTGAAGAGGCGTCCACAGATAAGTATTCGGGCGTTTTGAGGACTGATAATTTTGCAGGTACGTACTTCGTACATGTACGAATAGCTTCGCGGGTGGCCCGTAGCAGACCAACTGGAAAAGTCTTATGTGGTCGCTACCAAGGACGGGCCAACGGGAAATGCTTGGCGAAGCTCACTTGCTACCTCTTAAATGGGTGAAGACCCGGCAAGGACCCCATAACTAATCATAAAATGTTTCCTGCACCTGCATTGTAAACAGATCTGATGCAGCAGCTCCTGTGGGATTTGAATGCGCAAAGCATTACCATGCAGCTTTCTTTTCACTCAGCTGCTAAGTCTTGGCATCGCCTTCTGGTTCCTACTAACAAGGTGTAACTTTCTGAGGGAACCAAAACAAGGGCCTAAGGATCTCTAGAGACCCAGAAGAAAGGGAAGATGGACCATGACCGCGGGGATACCTTCACCAAACTGAAGAAGTTTTTTGGTGAGTAGAGATGTTCGAGAGTCGTCGGCCACCAGCATCAAAGAAGTGTGTGCACGTGATCGACGTAGAAAGCTCGGCTAAACACCATCGTGGGTCCCTGGCGCGGGTCGGCAGGACCAGCCCAAAATTTTTGAGCCTCGAGCCGACGTATCGTGACGCAGCTCCAACCCATCCATTCCCCCCTATCAACTTCTAAACCGCGACACCATCAGGGTCTAGTCCTTCCCGAGCCTCCTGTACTATAGAGACAGCGGCAGAATACTCACGGCGCTCTAATTTTCGACGACACGGCTTAGTTCTGACACTGGGCTTGGACAGCTGAGACCAGCTTCAACGTCGCTCAACTCGGCATCGACCCCAGCGAAACATCTCCAGCTTGCCAAACAACTGCGCAGAACCCAGCGCAGTTCCTCCTACCGACTCTTCTTATCCCAGCTACCTACCAACCGCCAAAATGGTCACTCTCACCGAGGTCGAGGACGAGCACTTCCAGGGCAACCAGCCTGGACCCGATGTTGATGAGGAGGACTTCACCGATACTGGTACGTCAGCCACCGCGCACACAATGCGCTTCTTCCCCCACTCCTAATCTCCCGGCCGCGTCTCTAACCTCAGCACTCGCAGACTCCGAGATCTCCAACGAGTCCGAGTACGACCCTACCGAAGAGACGCTCGCTGAGCGCCTATACGCCCTGCGCGACATCATCCCGCCCACGGCGCGCGGCTGGGTCTCGGGCAAGTTCAACACCGTCTCGAGCGCCGCGTGGACGGCCCTATCGTTTGGTGGCAAGGCCTCGTGGGTCATCACCACGTCGGCCCTCTTCTTCGGCGTGCCCTTCGCCCTGTCCTTTTCCGAGGACCAGCAGCTCACCGCCATGGAGCAGGAGTATAACATGCGCCAGCAGGGTAGTGAGCTGCTGACGGCCGGCTCCGAGGGCCAGCAGACCACGGCGGACAAGGTCGGCGCGGCGATTGGTGATGGCCAGGCCAAGCCTGCCCTGTAAATCAGATGTATGTGTGCTGAAGGGGGGCGAGGGTAGCGGTGATGAGGGGAGTGTCTCTGTACTCCCACTGCGTTGAAGGGTACGGTTCGCCCCAAGACGCTTGTATAATAATGGCATGGCTGGAAATATTGGCCGGCGGCACCGCTTGACGAATTATGGGGATGAACGCGGGTAAATGAGGCTGTAGGAGGCCCGGTGTATGCGATCTCATCTCCAGAAATGGTGTCTTCTCATGTATTTTGTCATCCTAGACTTCAATTCATTTTGGCAGTGAATTTAGGTCTTGTCATATCTTCGTGCTAAAGTCGTCGTGCTTGGACTGAATTGGAAATCACTTCAGTTCTATGGGCCGTCGAAGTGCCGGTAATGTGCCCCTTAACGGAAAGTAACACGGAATAAACAACACACCGGAAAATAGCAATGCGAATTCACGAGAGCAATTAACCAGAGATGTCAACCACGGGAGCCATTCATTGCATTTGTACGTAGTTGTGGTAGTTCCTAACTACAATTGAGTACCCTGTGCTGCAGGGTAGCAGTTGTCAAGTGGAACGGTGTCATCTTAACGAACGAACCTCACTTGGATTCTGTATGCTTAGCCTCACTCACCTAACCCCAGGTTACGTATAGTAATAGTACGAACCAAAATGGACTTTGTAGCACTCCCGAAAATCGAAGTGAGAAACCCCTCAAAATAACTATTTCTCAGGGCAGGAAACAAAAAAAATTAACGGTCTCCCAGTTACACGCTCATCTCACGGGCAGCATCTCCAGACGCACCCTCCATGAGATATGGCTCAAGAAGAAGGCAGCCGGCGAGACAGACCTTGAGGATCCCCTCATTGTCATGCCCGAGGGCAAACACGACTATGATCTCAAGGCGTGCGCCCACTTACCCCATTCGCAGCAGATCTCAAGGTAGACGCATCTAACACCACGCCAGCTTCTTCCCCCTGTTCAGCAGCTACATCTACAACCTCCTCACCGACGCGCCCTCTGTCCGCTACGCCACCACCTCGGTCCTCCGTGAATTCACCAACGACGGCGTCGTCTACCTCGAGCTGCGCACTACACCGCGCTCCACGCCCCATCTCTCCGCCGACGAGTACGTCTCCACCCTGCTTGATACCATCGCCGCCTTCGAGGCCGACAACCACTCCCCCCTACGCACCCGGCTCATCCTCTCCGTCGACCGCCGCCACGACCTCCCCACCGCGACGTCCGTCCTCGACCTCGCCCTCCGCCACCGCGGCCGCGTCGTAGGCATCGACCTATGCGGCGACCCTGCGGCGCGGCCCGGCGGCGAGATCGCCATCTTCACGCCCGTCTTCCGGCGGGCGCGCGAGGAAGGGCTGGGCATCACGCTGCACTTCGCCGAGGCCGAGGCCAGCGGGTCGCGGGCGGAGCTGGACGCGCTGCTGTCGTGGCGGCCCGACCGGCTGGGCCACGTCATCTGGGAGGACGAGGCGGCGCGGCGGATCATTGCCGAGAGGGGCCTGTGTCTCGAGCTGTGCCTGAGCTGCAACGTGCAGGCGGGGATGGTGAGGGGTGGGTTTGAGGGACATCACTTTGGCGAGTGGAGGGGGGTTAAGGGGCCGAGGATATCACTGGGGGTGAGTTGGTTTTCTCCGTGCGGTGTGTGTGTGTGTGTGAGTTATGGGACGATGAGCTGACCTTGTTTGCTAGACGGATGATGTGGGTGTCTTTGGGAGCCCCTTGTCGGAAGAGTATCGCCTGGTTGCTCAGCACTTCAACCTGGACATGGCAGAGGTCAACTCACTCACGAGACAGGGTATTGATGCCATCTTCGGAGGGGAGGAGGAGAAGCAGCGACTTAGAGACATAATGTGGTCATGATGATGCTGTTATACCAATAGATGATAGGCAAGCAAGCATTTGTTTGTTTCAAATAGTTTCGGGATTGGAGGGGTAACCTCTTCTTAACCGTATGTCCTAACTGTATATACCACGAACCTAGGGAGAATAAGTGGCCGCCTTGGGCCTTACTGTGATACCCGTATAAAAAAAACATCCAAGCCACCCGCTGCAACGCCATACCAGTCCACATCACGTCATTTATACCGAACCCTGCGGAGGGCTATCCAGATCCACACCCATGACCATATTGCGCTGCTCCTCGCTGTCTCTCACCAGTCGCGCAAAGTACTTGGATGCCCGGTCGCTCTCGCCCTTGACCTTGATTGTCTCCTCGCGGCGGGTGCCCAGTTCCTTGACGCTTTGGTCGAGGCCGACGCGGAGATTGTCGGCAGGGACGCGCAACACGCGGCGCACGGATGATGCGATGCGGGATGAGTTGCCGTGGACATAATCGAGCTCGGCGAGCTGTGTCGATATCTTGGTGGCGAGACGATGGGGCAGTGAGTTTGGGATTTGCTGGATGATATATGCGGAAGCGGCAAAGACTGTAAAAATGTTAGCCCGATTCATTTCAATCGAGTATCTACACCACTCACCAGCTGCGACAATGCCGGGCAGGATCAAGTGCCGTAGGCCGTCGCTGCCCAGCAGTCGAGTTGCCGCCATGGCCTGGTCAACCCAAGTGCTCATCCCGATCATCCGAGGCACCACGGCCGTGGCTACTGTTAAGGCCATGCCAGTTCCCGCATACTTCTCTTGCCGCTGAATGAGCGTCGACCAGTCGACGAAATCCCAGAGCTCTGTGGGAATATCCACCTGACGGGCAAGCGCATCGCGCTTCCGTCGGAACATGACATCTGGTCGGAATGTGAGGTTGTTGAACTCGTCCCCGACATGGAGAATGCCAAGTTGCTTGATCATGTTGACGCCCTGCACAGACTTGGCACGCGCAAACTCTTCGCACTGATCAACCGACTCGGCAATGTGGGATAGTATCGCCTCCTTTAAGTCTTCGGCATACTGGAACGCTCCGAAGACACCGGGGTAGGGGACATCATAGTGAGCACTGCCAGAATAATCGATAGCAGATGTTAGCTCTCTCCGGGTGTGATCGTACACCTCGTTGCATGTGCTCTCTATGTTGTGGTCAATCTGATCGCTGACCTCCGACCTCGCCTTCCTGCTCGACTCGATTTGAGGCTCTAGCTCCTTGAGCTCCCGGGTCACACGCTCGAACTCAGACTGCGCAACGTCCTGGTTGACGGTTGCAAGCGTGTTGACGTCGTTGAGGATGTTCAGGAGATATGTCCGCGCCGGCGCAAGTTTTGACCGAGCCCTCTTTTCCAGGACAAATCTGCGTAGAGATTGCTCTAGAGCCTCGAAGTCGCGAACCTTGTCTAGATCTTTGCCCTTGCCCTTGCCTCCGTCATCGCCAGGGTCGGAGTCTCCGCCGCCGCCACTGCTGCTCCCGCTACCGCTAGGTCCGCCTGGAGGCGACGGGCCAACAGGGACGGCGTTGCTGGAAACAAAGTGGACGAGCTCTGACGACTCTTTGTGGGTCCTGGGACTGAGTCCTGCGACTTGATCCAAAATTTTCTCCTTGCACCGGCCCTGGTCGCGGATACCGTCGAATCCGTTCACAACGATGAAGAGATAGGCCTTCTCGGCTGCGGCCGCGTAGATGAACTCCTTGGCAGACTGTGTGAAATGGTTGGCAGCAGACACCACGAAAACGACAACATCAATCTCCTCCTGTCGAGCAAAGATGGCCGTTGTCTTCGTCGTGTCTGAGTTGAGTCCGGGGGCGTCAATGAGCGCGATATCCACTACGCCATTGTTCAGTAGCGACTCGTCAATCGTCCGCGTATCCTTCACATAAATCTTGCACTGGGTATACTTTTCGTTGTCAATGACAATATTTTCCAACTCCTTCAAAGAAAAAACGTCATAGGTTGACTCGTCGTTGCGGTTGTAGACACTGTCCATGTGGACCGCGTGGACTTCCTCAACGCCCAAGTTCTCTCTCGCATCTAGCACCTCGCAGAATATGGCGGTACATGGCTGCTGATCCTCGGGTAGAATCTTGCGGCGGAGTAGGGCGTTGCAGAACGTGGACTTGCCGGCGTTGAGGTCGCCCGTGATCAAAACCTTGCTAGAGGTGTCGGCGATCCGTTCCCGCAAGGAGAGTAGGTGCTTGATGCTTGTGCTGATCTTTCCATCTAAAAGTGACGCTATGGAACTCTTCTCTAGAGAGTGCACTAATTCGGCTTGACTCAGAGCGCCCAGCTTCAAGTCCAGCTTGAGAATGGAGAACTCTTGGGCGATCTGGGGGGTGACCAAGCGTGGTTCTGGAGTCGGACGGCTCTCGGCAGCACGGCTGGATTCGGCAGCGCTATCCTCAGCACAAGTCATAGATCGCCGGAGGGTCGGGGGAGCGGCTTCGATACTATGAGTGTCGACATCCCCCATAAATGTATTGGAACGCTGTAG
This sequence comes from Amphichorda felina, assembly GCA_016490725.1. NCBI lineage: Eukaryota > Fungi > Ascomycota > Sordariomycetes > Hypocreales > Bionectriaceae > Amphichorda > Amphichorda felina. The sequence continues at coordinate 23,907 of JAEMHR010000214.1, read as the reverse complement.
TCCAGGACGCGAAGTTGGCTGGTCGGAAGTCCCAGCCCGCTGGATGGAGGGATAATGCGCCGGCCAGGCTGCATTCATATCCTGAAGCCCCTGCAGGAGCTCCAGCACCCTGTTGATGGACCGGCCTAGAGTCCCTCGTTGAGAGTTGTACCACATCTGGTGAATGGCGCCAGACTGGGGCCGGGTATAGTGGCCACCAGCGGTGGCAGCGGCGGCCATACCCGGGTGGTCTTCGTCCCCTATACTCCCTCCATATCCCGAATCAACATCGAGCATGTTCTGCAGCCGCGCCGCGTGTTCGGAGGTGGTGCCGTTGCCGACCGTCATGTATCTCATTTTGGAAGCTGAGGAGTTCGAGTCGCTTCGCACACCGGCATCGTTGGATTGTGGCCGCATGGGGGCCTTGCCCTTGCCGGAGAAGTCGTCCTCGCTCATAATGAAGCGGGTTGTTCGAGCGGCATGGTCGTGGGAGGTGGGTTGTAGGGTAAAAAGTTGAAGGTCGGTTGCCTTGGTAATCACCGTGGCATGATTTCGGGGCACCAGAGGCAAATTGACGTCTCCATTGCGACCGCGGCCCCGATTTTGGCCGCCAGCCTTGATTGGTTGAGATGGGGCTTGACACCAATTGTCTTGCCGGCAAAAGGTCGGAAACGGCGCTATCATCTTATCATGTGAGGGCAGCGCCAAGCGGTTGAACCGCCCGTGAAGGGAAGCCTGCCTGACCATTACGTAGTGGGTTGCGTCGCGCATTCTTGGGCGTTGGATCTGCCAGGCACCGCCCTCAACTCTCTGACTCCGTGGCCACGTCCCGAACATACGATCACCCCCACGATAGCCACTCCTTCGCCCTAACACATACCATCTCTCCGACGACGCATTGTATTTCTGCCGAGCATCATGAACGTAAGGGCGTCCCTGTCATACCTGTCCCGCAACCCCCAATGCTGATCGACAACAGATCCTAGAATGGGCTTTTGGGAAGCGCATGACGCCCGCTGAGCGTCTACGCAAGAACCAGCGCATGCTAGACAAGGCCATCCGGGAGCTGGACCAGACCCGTGTTAAACTGGAGAAGCAGGAGAAGACTCTGATTCAACAAATAAAGACGAGCGCCAAGAACGGGCAGATGGGAGCATGCAAGATACAGGCCAAGGACTTGGTGCGCACGCGGCGGTACATTGAGAAGTTTTACGGCATGCGCAGCCAGTTGCAGAAGATCTCTCTGCGTCTTCAGGTAAGAGGCGCCGCCTTGGAATCGTGTGCGCCGTGGAGGGTTCGCGGGGCTGACATGGGAGCAATCTAGACGTACCGGACGAACGAGCAGATGATGCAGGCCATGAAAGGCGCTACGATGGCACTAGGGAGCATGAACAAGTCGATGAATCTCCCGCAGCTCCAGCGGATAGCCATGGAGTTTGAGCGCGAGAACGACATCATGGAACAGAGGCAGGAGATGATGGATGATGCTGTCGACGATGCTATGGACGTGGGTGTCGAGGAGGAAGGCGATGAGGTGGTTGAGCAGGTCTTGGAAGAGATTGGTGTTGATTTCAACCAACAGGTGAGTCAAGTTGTTTACCGTGTGATGAGGAGTGCTAACAAGGCGGTTGTAGCTCGGAGAGACGCCCACAGCGATAGGCGCCGAAACGAGGGCGGAGGGCCCGATTGCCCAAGCAGTTGGCGGAGGTGGAGGCCCAAGCGGAGGCGATCCCGTCGACGACGACCTCCAGGCTCGGCTGGACAGTCTGAGGAAGTAGATAATGGGGTTAGGCGGGCAGCTGATGTTTTGGTCGCTGAGTTTTGGAGGCCACAGACCGACCAATGTGTTAATAGAGTCTGGACTCACTGGTTGACCCCAATCAATGAGATATGTGGAACAGAGGAGATAGGACATGCTGTTGGTGAGCTTGTCAAGGCATTGCAGGAGAGTAACAGCAGAAGATGGCGATACGGGGCGTTTGGGCACTGACATACACTTTGAACTACCGGGAGTATAGGTCTAGCGACAGTATATTGGACAATTTCAAGCAGGAACTTGTGATTCAAGCAGTGCCCATTTTTAAGCGTCGGGGATCCTTGGCTGAAGCCTGGCTCTTGAGGTCGAACTACCAGGTACCTTAGGGTTGCATCGCTTTCCTGGCCAACCAATACATTCGCGAGGGCCGAAGTTTCTAGAAGACAACAATTCGCAGGGATACTGCGTACTCGTAGTAATAGGCAGATTAATTTACATTGTTCAACTAGCCTGAGACAGGCCTGGGATTTCTATGTCTCGGCGAGTACTCCGCGTACTAGTAATATTCGTACCAGAGGGCGATGTGGCATGGCAGCCTGGCTAGGTAGGTGGGATAGAAACCCGGACATCTATCAAATCCCACTTGGAGGGGCGTAGACGCACTCACACCGGCTGTATATCGAGGGCGGTCCAGTAACCTCCACTTCCGCCTCGATCCATTCGGCATCTCCAGGCTACCTAATAGTACTCTGGCTTCCTGATTGCCAGGCAAGTCCATGTTTGCCTGGCATACTCCTTCGTCGTTCGGTTGATTCGCTTGGGTATGTGCCTTGCCTGCCTGCCGCCTGCCACAGCACCAATTGTACTCGTACTTCGTACGTATGTACCTTCATCCGTCTCCGTTCAGGCAAGCAGCCGGAAAAATAACCGAGACACAAATGGTGATAAGGTGGTTCAGCAAAGTTGTGTTCCGCTATATTAGGAATAGCGCCCCCGCCGCTTTGCTCAGGCGATGTCCTCACTCGGAGCTCAGGTACCCATGGTCAGGTGAGACTTTGTGCAATTTTATTCAGTGTTCCGTTTGAAGTAAAACGGTGATACGCCGTCTCGAATGTCCTACCATAATCGCCCCGTAGTTCGGAAACCGGTTACTAAATCTCGACTCGCCTCTAGGAAACGTGGCCTACGAGGAGGGCTAGGATTTGAATTCCAGATCCGTGAAGGAATAAGTCATGTCAAAATGATTATGGCATCAGAGAACATATGCATGTATATACTAGTAGATTCCGCTAGGGAAGGGGGGTTCTGTACTAAGTAGTAGTGGTATTTCTTAGACTGGAAACCCTCCTGCTCCTAGGTAGTTGCCATAAATTACCCTCGCAATCACGAGGAGGTATAAATATTCCTTTATGTTAGCAAACAGTAGATACCTAACATAGCACACTGTCGCGAATCAGTTTAAATTAAACTAGAGAAGTTTATAATAATAGAAGAGAGTTCTAGATAGATGGCTCTATGTGATGTGTGTTAAAGACTTTTAACTGTCATGGCTGGTCCTGAGGCGGTATATGGCTGGCAGTAGCTAAAAATAAAAGAAGCAAAAGAGTTAGGCGTAAATCCTAAGCCATTAGTTGCTATCCGCTTTCGAACGCCTAACTTAAGCCAAGTCTAAATTTTTCTACTAACTCGGGAATCCACAAGGTTCTTGGGCAATAAAGCTAAATGTCATTAGCTATAGTGCTGCTCCAAGACAAATGGTGCAGTCAGACTCCTGGCAAACGACAACAGTACACAGCCGGCGCAATAGTGGCCACGGTCTTCACCCGCTTCCTGGTCAAAGTCGTGGTCTCAGGGGTGGTGAGAGACGCCTCGCCTGGCAGCGCAGAGGCTCTGGTTTCTCGCCTAGGAGAAGTGGTCGCGGGCCCTGGGACGGCCGGCGTCGGGCTGAAAGATGATCTAGCCATCGACCCAGCGCTGGTTGTCGCAAACCTCGTCCCAACCCATGTTGAAGAAGCATGTTTACGCGACAGCGCAGTCACGGTTGCCCCCGCCACCTTTGCCATCGTCAAAGTCGAGCAGAGGCCACTGACATACGCGCTGCGCGTGCTGATGGCCGTCGACGTGCCCTTGACCGCGCACGCTGTGTTCTCGCCTCTGTTCAAGGAGACCTTTTACGCAGCGTGCTATAGATGGCACGAAAGCGCTACCTTCCCGGTGACGGCGGCAGAGATTTGGCTACCTCGAGAAAAAAAGGTCGTCTTCGATCCACAACCACGGTCACCAGCTTGAAGGGATTGCATAATCCGCCCAATTCACTGTGGCATCTTTAAACACCTCGATCGAGCCCTGCACCCCGTGCGGCCCGACAGACCAGACCCCTCGCTCGACCAGGTTTGCCCAGTGGTCCAGCAGCCGCTCCAGGCGCTGGGGCCGGTGTAGGTCTCCCCCAAAAGGCTTGAATCCATGCTGGAACAGCTCATCCGCTGCCCTATCCTTCATCTCGTCCCCGCAGCTCAAGCGCGCGCCGTACAGATTAAAGGGCAGCGGCAGCCGGAACGCCTCCTCGGTCGCCTCGGGCTCGGACCGGACGACACACTCGCTGTAGACGCCTGGCGGCACGCGAGACGGGAATGTGATGCCGTCCGGTATTGTGCGGTGCCCATCGTCCCAGTAGTAGCGGAACGAGGACCTCCAGCCCGAAACGTCGACTTGCGGAGCGCCCGCCTCGCTGAAGAAGATGTATACGGGCGGCACGATCCCCTCCCGCTCTGTGCCGTCCCACTGGGGGACGCGCCGGGGCAGGTGGGTGAAGGGTTGGGCGGCGGCGAAAGCAGCCGCGTTTGCGGGAGGGAGGGAGAGCCCCGGTGCGATCTGGCGGATGTACCGGGGACGGTGCGCGAGGCCCAGGAATGCGCGTGCGAAAGAGGGATCCGGGATTTTGGCTGCGTCCATGGCCGCAGGCGTGAGCAGGGACTCGCTGGGGCGGTTCGTGTTGTCATCGTCGACCGCGGCGCCGCTGCTCTGCCGGCGACGCACCTCTATGGCGTCACAGAGCCGATCCCACGCCGCGACGCACGCCGCGATCTGGCCATGGCCATACGGCCACCACTCCCAATTCCCGATCTTGACACCGCCGTACAGGGCCGGTTCGTCGGCGGGAGAGGCGACGACCTTGCTGAGGCGGATCAGGGCTATCCAGTTGGAGATGATGGTCTCCAGGGGATGCCAGCTCTGTGGGTTCTCATCCACTGGAAACGCATATTCCGTGTCGTCTGGGTGCATAAAGAAGGAGGCGAGGTGGCGTTCTTGGTGGTAGAGCATGCCGCCCCCTGACCTGCCTTCGCAGGCGTCCATGTTGGAGAGGTACAGGCGCACGATGGAGTCCTCGGGCTCGTCCTCATCGTCGGCCGTCCCGTTGTCGAAGAGGCCTTCCAAGTCGCCGCCCGGGTGTGGCATGCCTTCAACAAAGAAGAAGAGCGGAGCATCGGGAGTGCGCGCCGCAGCGAGGAAGGCGGCCAGGGAGGGATGCAGTCTTGGGCGGACGGCCTCAGCCGCGTCGCCGTGCGTGCTAAAGTAGTCGGCGCGGCTGCCCTCAGCAGCTGGGTCGAGCCGACCATCGGCTGCTAGGCAGTAGTCAACGAGGTAATTGTGGAGGGCGGCGCATCGCGCGTGGTCCATACCATCAAGGTCTGTCCGCGGAGGATTGTCGGGCGTGACGAGCTGGTCGTCGATGCTGGGGAGTTGGGATGCCAACATGGAGGCGTTGGAGCTTCTGCTTTCTTCCATTGTTAGGATGTTGTGTTATGATTTGAACCAAACGATTTCAACCATGCTATCCAGGGCCGACTGCAGTGCTTATAGGGTACTAGGGAGAGAGACTGTATGTGCTAGTATTAATAATGTATACTACCTACTCCGTACTTAGGATTGATACTCGTACGAGTATACTAATATGTTATAGGTATAGGGCGGAAATGGTAGGGGAAAACGGTAAGCAATGTAACCGTTAAACACCAGTAAATTATGCAATTATTCCGAGATTGCATCAGTACATACTCCGTATCTCCGTTACTGTTCTAATTTTAGAGTGCAGCTCACGCAAGTCAAGAGCTCAGTTGGGCTCACTTCTGGGCTCACTTATGCTCAGTCTAAAAGCAGCGTTGCTCAGGTCCCGGTCGAATCAAAAACTCGCTGGTCGAGCCCATCTAGGTGGTGAACGGGTGTCTCTGATGCAAGGGGAAAGACCTATCGAATATAGAGCAAACGACGAATCAAACACCAAGGAGGTAACCTAGTACTTGCACAAGGAATAGACCTCGAAGCATGCAATGAATAAATTACCTACTGAGAGTAATTAGTGAACGACAAGCAACATAGAACGTTGCCTGCACGAAGCAGAATGAGTCCCGTCTTTCTTTCCGCAGCCTTACCAGGCCCTACGTCACCCGCTTGAGTGCTCTCCGCCACCCGTGCTATAGTGGGGTGTAGCATCCAGGATGGCCACCGCCTTAGGTTCACTCAGCAGCCTGGCGACTGACGAGCCACGCGCCCACGGCTGGCGACTGGCCCGCTACCCCACAGCTCCCGCCCATGCTCCCAGTCTCCCACCTGACAATTCATCCAGCTACTACACGTCCACAGCCACGACCACCATCTGCGACACCACCCACATACTGACTACATACGGCAGACCACCTACGGTATCATCTCCAATCCCCATTTCTCCCCTTGTTTCCCACCCCTGTGGCAATTAAGCGACAACACACCACGTTTCCAGCCCTCCCCCCCAACCGCCGGCTCGACGTTCCAACGTCCGCCATCTGCGCCCTCCGTCACCGACTCGACCTCGACCGATCGGATAGTGTGACCTGCACCATCATCAACTACCCTAGTCGTCGGTCTCCCTCTGCCCTGCGTGCTCCCGTCCCCGATCCACAAACTGGCAGGCAGCAAGCGTCGCAGTCTCTCCTCCCAAGGAGGAAGTCTGCTGAATAGAATGTTTGGCGGCGGCTCCAACTCCACCTCCTCCCCCGGTTCCAAGGCCGAGTCCGATTCCAACAAGCCCGACTCCAAGCCCAGGTCCCCGCCCCCCGACTCGAGCCCCAGCAGTACCCCAGCCCAGATCAAGACGACCGACCAGGCCGCCAGCGGCGAGAAGCGCAGTGGCAACGGCAGCCCCCCCAGCCGCAACGACAATGGCAGCTCCAACGACAAGAAGCGCAGGAGTAGCGGCGTTAGCAGCAAGGCCAGCAGCCTCCTCGCATCGGCTAAGAACACGCTCAATTTCGCCCAGGTCAGCCGGAGCAACTCGGATCTGAGCGCCCAGACCCCCATCCAGAAGCTGGGTAAGCATGATCCCGCCCTGGCCGTGCCCCAGGGCTCCCACAACAACTCGGCCGGCGAGTCCGTGCCCGGTCCGAAATCGACCTTCCGCGTCGGCGTCTGGGAGGATAGGAACAAGAAATGCCGCCGGACGATGGAGGACACGCATGCCTTCCTATACAATTTCCTTCCCACCCCCGCCCCCGCAACCGACGGGTCGAGCAATGATAAATCCGACAAGTCCGACGATGCCGACTCGACGCAGCAAGACGTAGTCGAGTCGGACAATGGCTACTTTGCCATCTTTGACGGGCACGCAGGAACCTTTGCCGCCGATTGGTGCGGCAAGAAGGTGCACGTTATCCTAGAGGACACAGTCAGGAAAAATCCCAACACCCCAATGCCCGAACTCCTGGACCAGACGTTCACCACCGTCGACGCCCAGCTGGAGAAGCTGCCGGTGAAGAATAGCGGCTGCACGGCGGCCATTGCTGTCTTGCGTTGGGAAGATCGCGTGCCTAGTGATCGATCTGCGACCGGCTCTCAACCCATTGCACCCGCTGCCGCTGCCGCCTCCAAAGCCTCCAAGAGCTCCAAGTCCGAAGACGACAAACAGTCTGAGAAGGATAAGGACAAGGATGCAACGCCCACCGGGCCTGAAGCCACCAGCGCGCCATCTGCGGAGGCGGCTCACGCTCGATTAAAGCCGACTGCTACCCGCCAGAGGGTCCTGTACACGGCCAATGTCGGAGACGCGCGCATCATCTTGTGCCGCTCTGGAAAGGCTCTGCGCCTGTCGTACGATCATAAGGGCAGCGACGAGAACGAGGGACGGCGTATTGCCAATGCTGGAGGGTTGATACTGAACAACCGCGTGAATGGAGTCTTGGCTGTCACAAGAGCGCTTGGCGATGCCTATATGAAGGACCTCGTCACGGGACATCCCTACACGACGGAGACGGTTATTCAGCCTGACAGTGACGAGTTTGTCATTATTGCTTGCGACGGTGTAAGTCCTTCTACATGCTACTTTCCACCGAGGGCTTCTATGCTAACAGAGGGGACCAGATTTGGGACGTGTGTAGCGACCAGGAAGCCGTCGACCTGGTGCGGAATATCCAGGATCCTGTGGCTGGCGCAAAACTCCTCGTGGAGCACGCGCTCAGCCGCTTCAGCACGGACAACCTGTCGTGCATGGTTGTCCGGTTTGAGAAGGAAGCTACGATCCAGAGCCAGAACAACAGAGACAGGGGCGTGGAGTCGGAGAACGGGTCGGCCAAGGTCAGCGAGGTGGACAAGCTCGTCAGCGAGACGAAGCAAAAGATTGCCGACGGCAGCACCCCCGCGGTAGGCGTATCACCGAGTAACAGCGGACGCGGGCATGATCCTATACCGGTTAGCGAGGAGGAGTTTGTGCCGACGACTCTGGACGGGGCCGTGTTGGAGGAGGAGCCCAGCACCATCTCTGACGAGGAGGAGGAGGAGGAGGACAACCCCGGGGAGAGCAACAAGGAGAAGCAGCCCGCGCTGGATACCGAGGCGAAGAACAAGGACACCTCGGAGCCCAAGACGGAGAAAGAAGAGGCTGCAGAGAAGACAAAGGAGTCGTAAGCGATTCCTTTGCGCGCTGCGTGCCACGTAGTATGAAGTTCTTTTGTTGTTATTCGCATCATCTGCCAGGATGTGCCTTGTCTTTTGGAGGAGGGTTAAACAGCACAAGCAGGCTAGCATAAGATGGGGGTAAAAGGATCGCGCACGAACAAAAATTTGGCCTCTGACGATATGAGTTGCTGCTACTACATACTATTGTTCCTGTTATTGCATGGTTTCGAGGTGTTCTGTGTCCTTTTTTTCCCTTTCTTTTTTCTTTTTCTTTTTCTTGGCTGGCTGGTTCATCAGTAGACAGCCTATTTGGCTGACCAGTTGTATAATGGGATAGGGAAGGAACAGCATTTTGTCTGTTTGCCCTTGGTATTACTTAGCACCACTACCTGTAGGTAGCTGCGTTTCCGGGATGTGTACGAAGTACGGACACGCAGGGTATTATTTGATCAAGACGGTGCGTCTGTGATGCTTGCCTGAGATGTGTGTGTGTATGTGTGTGTGTGTGTTGGTTGATAAGCGTGAGATGCATTGCATCATGCAGCGTGGGCTGTTTTGTTGGCCTACTGTGGTGCGCGGGTTTGACGGGCGCTTTGACTCTCGATTTCAGGGCGAGCCAGACAGCCGCACAGTGTGACAGGAAGGCAGGGAGGACACGGACTCGGGCATCCGTTCCGGGGCGGGTGCGGAACTGCGGATGCAACGGGGGAGTGACAGTGTGTGACAGTGGAAGAAGCAAAGTGGGAGCAGGGAGATGTTATCTCACACTGGAGATCGATCGTGGGAATAGTACCTACCGATACTCTGTGTCATTGGCGGCATTAGAGGAGGCTCGGAGAAGAGACGACCTGGCGCAGGCAAATCTGCGAGACGGGTAGGCTTGGAGCTGTTGGGTCCAAGGGCAATTCCCTTTGATGCTCTTGGTAGGGCAGGTCATATGTAATTCCGAATTGGATTCATTTCAATTCGCAATTGCATGTGGTGGTGGTGGTGGTGGTGGACTGGTGGTGGTGTGAAGTGTGATCAGACCCCTGAGCTGCTGGGGGCTGGGACGCCAAGAGCTGGCGGCCGGGCGTCCCCGCTGCTACCGTAGGTACGGAGGCTTTACTACGAGTACCCAGCTATTATTACTTACTAGTACCTAACTTAGTAGTAGTAGTAGTATGGAGCCCAAACCACCTAACGAGGCTAACGCCCAGCTCTCACAGTTGAGTGACGGGTCTCATACTCGGGTCTCACAGTTAGTTGGTTGCACCGTTGCAGTGCCGTAGCACCAGCAGCACCAGCAGCTCACCTGCGCTATAGCACCTGTGGATAGCTGCACATAGTGCTGTACTTAGCTAACGCCACTGCAGGTGGGTGACGGGTAGTGAGCCCCCGAGCCCCTAACGCGAAGAACCATCCGTGGATCCTTGAGCAGCTGAACTCGAACACTCAACTCCCATTTGCAAATTCATTCTTTCAGTATCTAGCAGTCTGCTTGGTCAATTGCTATAGTTCCTGCTGCTGGTGGGATATTCTTTTGCTTGAGCCGCTGGCCGAGCCACTCTGTCGCTCATTTTTTTTTGTTGCCTACTACTTTCCTTGGCCTTCCTTCTCCAACGTCTGACCCTTGCAGCTCACTGTGGAACGAGCCCGACGCTCGGTGTCGATCTGCAGAACACCACCTTCAATTGGGATTTTTGCCGGGCAGCTCGCTTCAAGGCCCTGGGGGGTTCTCGAGGGTCCCGTCTCAGCAGTCGCTGCCATCCCGCACTTCTCGCTCGCACCCGCTCTCTTGTGCTTCTATTCGAAAACCCCCCCCTTCCTGTGACGAGCTCAGCTCAATTGCCATTCTCTCTTTCTTTCACCCAAACTCTCTCTCTCTCTCTACCGATCTCGGATCTGTCCAAACCACGGACCAGGTCGGCCGAGATCCCATGTCCGCTTCGCGCCTGGCCTCGTCTCCCGCCTCAGGCCCCTGAGATCGCTCGCTGACGCCAACGCACCAAGTCTTTCTGCGGGCGCAAAAGCGACCGGCGGCCAGCCAGCCGCACCGCCCGAAGGGGGAATTGGACGCAGCACATACACCACTCTACGCGTGATTTGCGCGCCTGGATGCGGGACGAGACATGTCGCTGAATGGATTGGACAACCCCAAGGTCGGAGGGGCCTATGTGGGCGCCGTTGGGGAGCCGGGAGGATGGTATGGAGGCCCTTCTTTCCTGTAACCCAATGGGGAAAGAAGAAGATTGGAATGGCTGACATTGTTCCGCCATGCAGGTTTCTTCTTAAATACGCCAGTCGCGACGAGGTCGAGGTGCTAGGCACCGGCAAAGGAGGCATCGCCGAGCTGCGCAAAGCTGTAGCCGAGTACGACGAGACGAACCCGCTGTACGGCTTCCTCAAGTATCGGAGGAGGAATGTCCTCATCAAGTACCTGCCGGAGGGCTGCTCTCGCCTGATACAAGGTGTGTACGGTCCCGTGGGAGACGGTATATCGGAGAAGGAGGTGGAGGGATAGAGAATACTGACCTGGGGGGACCTGTAGCGCGTGTCGCCGTTCACTTTAACGCCGTGTGCGAGCGATTCTCACCGTACGATGCCCAGTTCGACATGTCGACATCTAGCGACCTGCGCGACTCGAAGCTATCCGCCGCCTGCTCCCTACACGCTGCCACGGGCTCCAACTCGAGCTCGGGCTCGGTGCGCCGGAAGCATCTCATGGAGATTGCCGAGGAGGATGAGGAGGAGCACCAACAGCCCGCCAAGCGCCAGTCGCTGATCAAGGACGGAGACAAGGGCGAGGAGGGCGAGGGCGACGACAGACAACCCCAGACCGCAACGGAACCCGTGACACTCAACGCAGACCTGGCCACGAGCCCCGAGCACTCCAAGTTCTCCGCGCCCAACACCTCCGAGGTGCCCAATTTCACGGGGACCGGCAACTCACCGGACGTGGATGCCAGCCGTCGCATGTCATCCCAGTCTAGCCGCACGGAGGTCTACTCATCTTACTCCTCATACTCGTACAAGCCCAAGGTGAAGCTGGGACCGCGACCGTCGCTCGAAACCAGCAGCACACGGCCCCAGACTGCAGGAAACTTCCGCCCCGTGTCCTCCATCCCCGCCGGATTCAAGCTCTTCGGCAAGGGCGGGTCCGCCGTCAGCGGGAAGAAGTCGTCCCCGTCGTCGGGGCGCAAGGACAGCGCCAGCACGGTAATCCCGGGCTCGCCGACGAGCGTCATGACCGAGGGCTCGTTTGCGACGGCGACGTTCCCCATACCCGAGGAGCCCTTGGCGAAGACGCGGTTCGACCTGGCCTTGCGCCCGGCGACGAGCTCGGGCGTGTCGACAAAGTCGGGCATGACGACGTCGTCCAGGGCGACCATGACGCCCGAGAAGGCGCGGCTGAAGAAGGCGATGCAGCTGAGGGAGAAGAAGAGAAAGGCTGCGGCCAAGATGGCCCCCTCTGCGCTGGCGGTGCCAGCCGCCACGACGACGACGGATGACAACGCTGAGGAGAAGACCGACGACCAGGCCAAGGACGAGAAGACAAAAACCGGCGAGAACGGAGAGGTAGCTGTGGATGCACCCGAGCAGACGGAGCAGATGATGCCTATAGTCAAGGCAGACTCGGGTATTGCCATTGATGCATCGCCGGCCTCGACAAAGGGAGTCGACGTGTCGTCAGATGCCACCCAGTCGGACTCACGGCCTGCAAGCCCCGTCAATGCCTCATCAGAGGTGGAGCAGTCCACCAAGGCTTCGTCCGTGTCCGATTCTACAGATCAGACGATCGAGGCGGCAGCCGAGTCGAAGGCCATCGAGAGCGGTGAAGCATCTTCATCGGAGGGATCTACACACAAACCCACAGAGGTGGAACCTACAATACTAAGAACGAATGGAACAGAAGCGACGGAAGTAGTGACAGGTCAATCGGAGACAGAAAACCCTGCTGCCGGGCCCGAAGATGCAGCGGTTGCCATTGAGACGGTCGATAGCACTACGCCTACTATTACTCGTACAGGCGATGAGCCAGAAGCTGACCCGAAGGACGAGACTGGCGAGGGGCAGAATGAGACAGTTGGGGTGCCTGTCTCGGATGCTGCCGAGGACATTCCAGTTGAAGCTAAATCAGAGGAGAAGAAACCAGAGACAGAAGAAATCCCAGAAACCAAGGAGGAGGCTATTCCTGCGTCAACAGACGGCGTTGGAACGCCATTGGAAGCGCCCAGCTCGCACAAGCCCCCCGTCACCGCTCCAGCTGCCACGGATGGCACTGCCGAGGCCGCTACCGAGTCCCCTGCTACCAATTCTACGAATGATACTGCTGATGATGCTACTGCTGAGGAGCCGTCTGCTGCACCGAAGCAGGCGGCTCTGGAAGACAGCCCCCAGATTATCCCCCAGGCCAGGCCAGCTGCAGGTCCAGCGCCAGCGGAGAATGAGGCGACGAACGACGCGCAGGCCATCTCTACAGGACCCAAGAAGCAGCTGTCGACACGACGCAGGGCGGTGGAGCCGATCCGGACTGACCTTAATATTGCCACCCACCAGGTCAGCCAGGTTAGCCAGGTTAGCCAGGTCAACCAGGGGGGTCGGCCCACATCGCAGTCGGAGTTCAACTTTTCCGACAGCGAGAGCCTGATGGAGGAGCTGCAGAGCGCGACGGTCCAGGAGGCGCGGCCCATGCTTGTGACCAAAACCCCGCGCACGCCCGTGTTCCCAGGCCATCTGTCCACCGCCATGGGTGGCCCATCGTCGCCGTTGCCCTCGCCAGCATCGCCGTCGCTCGTCGGCCCTGGAAAGCCGCACATGGTGCGCACCGTCTCCAACCCCGTCCGGGGCAACCTGGTCGCGCCCCCCACAGATGTGAGCCAGCCCTCTGCGCGCTCCCTGAGCCACGGCGCCGCCTACTTACACCAGGTCACCCAGCAGCGCTCCGGCGACCCCAACCTCGCCAAGCAGCGCGCAGGCATGGGCTCTGGCATCTCCCAGCGCATCAAGGCCCTCGAGATGCTGTCCGCCAGCTCCGCCGAGTCGCCCTCCCAGCCCGGCTCGCGTCCCGGCTCGCGCCCCTCCTCCGCCTTCTTCGCCGTCAAGAAGGACCGCGTGCCCTCCCGCTCCCCCTCCTTCGTCGACCGGGCCAACTCGCTCTCCCGGGACGCCCGTCCCACCACCGCCCAGTCCCGCGAGCGCTCCCCCGAGACCTCGAGGTTCCCCCGCAGCCGTGACCGCTCCAGCTCCATATCCAGCCGCCTGTCCATGTTCGAGCCCGCCGGCTCCCCGGGCAACACCCCCCGCGGCCGCCCCGAATCTATATCCGTCACCGCCAGGATTGTCCGGGACTCGCCCTCGCAGACGAGGAATCCCTCTGACCAGGGCCCCGTCGAATTGAAGCAGTCACCGCTGCTGGTCGACCACCAGCCAGCCAGGGACGAGCCCGAGGCCGTCGAGCCCGCACCGGAGGCCGCCAACACGGAGGCGGCACCGTCTGCATCCCGCGATCGCGGCGCAGACACCGGGTCCCGCCGGTCCTCCTTCAGCCTCGTCCGTGACTTCATCAAGGATGGCCGCAAGTCGCTCAGCTCCCCCTCCACCGACAATCTCACCGCCCCCGCCGCCGGCCACAGCAATAGCGGCACCGGCGGCAACGGCGGCCGGTCACCGTCGCACCCGCCGGTCTCGTTCCAAAACACCGGCCGCCTCCCTCTCGGCCGTAGGTCGCTCAGCAAGGACCGCGAGGCGAGCTCCATCCTCAGCGACGACGGCGATGACGCCAAGTCTAACAGCGACAAGAAAAAGTCGCGTGCGGGCCGTCTCATGCGCCGTCTGTCGTCCCTGTCGATCTCGAGCCGCAATAAGATTGTCTCCCCCACCGGCGGGACGCCCACCGTCACGGAGGAGACCCTCCCGTCCAATACCAACACCAACAAGACCACCACCACCACCACCACTACTTCCGCCTCTACCCCCACCGCCGCTCCCGCCGACAACGCCTCGTCGCCCTCCATCGTCGCCCACCTGGGCGACGTTAACGTGCAGTTTCCCGACACGCTCCTGTGGAAGCGGCGCAACATGTGCCTCGACTCGCAGGGCTTCGTGGTGCTGTCAGCCACGCAGCAGCAGCGCGCCATGGGCGTCAAGCGGTACCACCTGGGCGACTTCCGGGCGCCCTACGTGCCGGACGTGGAGGTGCAGGAGCTGCCCAACAGCGTCGTGCTGGACCTGGTCGAGGGCAGCGCCGTGCAGGTCGCGTGCGAGGACCGCTCGGGGCAGATGAATGTCCTGCAGGGTGAGTTCCCGCCCCCCTCATCATGATGGCTACTATCGTATAGTAGTAAGGAATGCAAGGATCCACTGACATGTTCTATTAGTCTTGCGGGATGCTCACGCCGCGTACGCCGCGCACTAAACAAGCGCGCCGCCATTCTAATAAACCCCTTCTTCCCAAGCTCAAGCGGGAACCCCCAACACCAATCTCTCATCATCCCTCATCACCTCAGCCACAACCCGCTGTTTACACCATAATACGGAACCATCTCTTTTCTCGTCTATACATCAAGCGCCACTCTCCATTCCATGATACCATTTTAGACCCAAAAGTCCGTCCTCCCCTCGTTTGCCAATTTTCTTCCACCTGTCTGTCACACATGTTAGAATATACATACAGCCACCACCACCACCACCACCATCTCTCTACATTCTTCCCTTTTTTCCCCCTGCTTTTTATCTACTTAGTCTTCTTCTTCTTCTCCTCCTTACCCTCTTCTTCCTTCGATTGTTGGATTATATCAGACCTGGGTTGGGAGATGTCTCGGTGGTTCATAATGAGCGAACTGTTAGCGGATCAACCCCCCTTTGGTCCCGGTTTGTGTGGTCTCTGTTTAGCTTTTGCAAGCGGGCATATATGAGCGCACAGTGAAGCATTGGGGAGAGTACTTGAGAAAAAAAATACAAAGAGAAAGACGGGGGTTAGCGAGGCAGCACCTTTGTTTATAGGTATTCTAGAATTCTCGGCATAGCAAGCAATGTCAAGACAAAAAAGTCGTTTTTCTTCTCATTTTGGATCAAGTATTCCTTTGCGCCGGTATACCTGGCGTAGCTAGTACCGAGTAGTGTACAGAGCCAGTCTTATCATTCCGTCGATGCATCATATTCGTCAGACGTCTCCGCTCTTTTGGACGCCATAAAAAAAACAGTAAAAACACAAAGAGATTTCCATAGCTCCTTTCAGAGCTACCGCGTAGCTTGTGTCTGTCAAAGGGCCCTCCTTGGGCAAGAAAAAAAAACACATAAACTCCTCAAAGGCTGCTCGAGAAACCACCCGTGTTCGAGCCTGCTCCTGCGCTATTCAGACCTGAGAACTGTGAAGGGTCCATAGCCATATAATCTAGGAGGTCAAGTCCCCCTACGTTGACACCCTCAGCCGTCATAGCGACGGAGCTGCTCTCCATGTTTTGGAAGAAGGCTGGTCCAGTAGGGAGGTACCACATCTCATCACCAGGATTGTTCCAGTCATCGAACATAGTTGCGTCCATGCCAGTCCCAGGTCCGGATGGGTTGCTATTTGGCTCGACGGCTGCAGGCGTGGCGGGACCGAGCGACGCACCTCCGGGGTAAGGGAATGTGCCCGTGGATAGGTCAAAGGGCGTGGCGGATATATTGTTGGGCTCGGTAGATGGGCTGAGCAAGCGACCTGAGAGAATTAGCGGATTTGCTACATGTACAGCACCAGATGACTTACGATGGCCGCTCAACTCATCCCGGAGGGTTTGCGCGTGTTTGCCGACCCAAGCCGCACCTCCATCGCCACTATTAGAACCTACACCCGCGCCATTCAGCTCGGGAACAGGGCTCTGCGCTTCGCCAGAAGCCTGCTGCATTGTCGGAGCCTGAATGAAGCGGTTTCGCAACCTGCTCGTCAACGTTTCGAGCAGATCGGCAAACCGAATTCCCAGATGCACATCGTCAACAACACAGTTCCGTAGGCCTTCAACAGTAGCATCCATCAGATCAATGCTGATCTTGACATCGGATCGAGGTGCACCGAGCGCAAAAGTCTTGAGAAGGAACATGGCCCCACTGATTATGCGGAAGTATGTTCTCACAGGTGCGTGCTTCAGATAGCCACTAGGGAGAAGCCCGTCGACGACGGTGCGCATAAGGTTCCGACATCCCAAGACCACCTCACGAACAGACTCCTGGTCCTGTAACGTAAAGCCGCCAAGCTGACCTAGCGGGAGCTTGCCATAGTTGAGTATGGTCTGCGGAGAGAGGTGCGCACCGTTAGTTGCTCCTCCACCATTGGCGCTGCTATTGGGGTTGCTGGTGTGGTTCGCGCAGCGTTCCACCACCGCCTGGAGTGACAAGGAGTGGACGTAGATCCTGACGTACTCGTACTCAATCGTGAGGATGTGCCGTAAGAAGTGTGGCAGGCGAAACCGCTCAAACTCCTTGTACCAATCCTGGAGTATAGGTGTAAATTCCCGGAGCAGGTCTACATACCGTCCCGTCCGGACGATATTTGCCGTGTATTGTCGGGATCTGAACAATTTCTCGTTACCTATGTGCATAGCGTTGCTGATGCCGGCCCAGCAGTGAATGATCTGGTCGTCCAGGTCAAGGTCAGGCACATAGATGAAGGCGTTAGACATCGTTGATGACAAGGCCGTACCGGGGGTGTTCTCCTCATTCGAGAAAGGCCTGCGCCGCGTCACCGCCGGGTCCGCTCTCCGCAGATGCTCAGGTGCCATGCTCTTCCACCCGAGACGGCCAGCCAGCTGCGTCGTGTAAATGAGCAGCAGCCTCTTGATCCGGGTGGCCCTCTGGCGATATACTTCATCTTGGTACTCTGGTCGGGTTATGGCGTCATCTTTGAGCAGCTCGTCAATGTCATCGAAGACTCCCAGTTCGTATGCCAAGCCCATGGCAGTGCTGAGCAGCATCCAGCACATCCGGTCACTTCTCCATGCCGGCTCCAACCAGCCCTCCAAACGCTTTCCACCGAAGCCAGCCCAAGAAGTCCTATTGCCATCATCCTCCGAGGTAGTGGCAGGCTTCTCGCTGTAGTCGGGAAGCATCAGCTCATCCGTAGCCTCCGACGGCGGGAAATGCAGCGCTCGTGGGTGCCACTCAGTAAGGATCATTAGAGACTCAATGGTCCCAAGCGTCCGCAAGCTTCCCTTCCGCATGCCTCGCCACGGGGCCGTGCTGCTAGTCTGTGACTCGTCTATTGATGGGCCACCGGAGCCGCAGAAACCACCACCGAATGCTTCTTGGCCCCAGAGGCAGCGCTCAATCATACCGCGCAGGTATGTCCAAAGTTGCTCGTGAATCGCATGCGAGCGGCAGTGGCCTCCTGTGCCAGACATTTGTTTGTACCTTGACGCGATAGTCAACAGCGTCACGCTGAGAATGGGCTCCTCCGTCAAGAGATTGGCATGGGATGCAGGGTTGCTAAAGGTAGGTGGTGATATAGGCGTCATAGGGGATAGGTACTTGTAGTAGCTATAGGAATGTTAGCGCTCTTTGGCAAGTCGACATCGCAACACCACGTACTAGTCAATGTATTCGATCGCCTCATGGGGCGTGAACCATCCCGCCCGGACAAACCGGAATCTCATCCATGCCTTGACCGCTTCCGCGTATCCCGGCTGAGCGGTCAGGTCCGGCCCGTCCAAGTCGGGGTCGACAGGCTGCTCCGAATGGCCCGGCACGGTATTTCGCCTCGGTCGTGTCCTATCGGCGGGTTCCTCGATGCGCGGCTGGTTCGGTGGTCCGCCTGCTCCGGTTACTAGGGCATCTTCACGCTTCACCTGTGTCGTCATGTCGCTATTCCTGTCAGCGGTGGGCCGCTTGCTGCTCGATGATGCTGGGTGGACGAACCTGGCGGTGTCGGTGGCTGCCTTATAAAGGAGGTCCAGGGCATCATGGGGTCCGTATACACCACGGCGCATGACGGTCTGGGCATCTGGATTCTCCATCTGTTCGTCGCCGTCGGGGTCAGGAGCAAGGTCGGCTTCTGTACGATCCAAAATCACAGACTCGGCCGTTCCAGTAGTGCTTCCATCTGGGCGCCTCAAGGGCTGGCTCCTGCCCTGGGATCCACCGGGAGTGAGCGGTACATCGCTGTACTGGCGGCGGCGTTCGATCTGCGCGGGCGGGGTATCCTCGTTGGTGTATACCCTCTTGCGACCGTTACGGACAATGTACTCGTCGACGTCGCTACCATCGGCATCATCTGTCTTGCGCTTGCGCCTGGTCGCGCTGAAGTAACATTCCTTGGACTCGCGCCGGCAGCGCACGCAGGGGGGGTCGTTGGGATTGTCGACACTGCCGAGGTCACACCGCACCTTGCGACGACGGCACGGGATGCATGCCTGATAGACACGTTTGTGCTGGGCGCCAGCCTGAGCTTGCTGCTGCCCTTGCTTCTGACCGGCGGCAGGCGTTGGCGACGCGGCGCCGTATTGGGCCATGGTTCGCTGCTCTCTCGCACAATATGCTGTCGGTGGTGGTGTGGTTGGACAGCGCTGGGCGACGACCCTCGGTTTGCGGCGGTTTGGGGAGGTCGAAGACCAGGCGTGGGCCGAAGTCAAGCGTTTTGCTGGGGCAAAGGCGACAAGAAGGCGGGGTTGGTGTGGGCTTTTAGAGACGTCGGTAGGGACGGGAATGTGGCTTTGTTGCGAGTTGTCGAGGCTCTTTGAGACAACCTAAACGTCAAACCCAAAGCTGGAAAGCAAAACCCAGAGGTTCGAAGCGGTAGAAGAACCAGGGAAGAAGACGACGAACCTATTACCCAACAATTTTGAACAATTTTTCTCGTCCTGCTCGCTCCTTCCCCTCTTCGAAGGCTACCCAGCCGTTTGTGCACCTGCCTTCCAACTGATAAGGTAAGAAGAACAACGCCTCTCCTGCCCTCAGCCTCCCGCACCACACGTCTCCACAGGAGCTCGGCCAATCGCGATCGTCCAATTGCCTGCAATTGCCTGCAAAAAGTCCAGCATCTGGCCCCACCAGCCAATCGTGGGGAGTCCAGAGCAGCGCACTCCCCTGCAGGACGGAGTCGAGACATGATGAAAAACTTCCCGGGTCACGTTGGCTGTAGGTCACCTGCCATCGCCGTTGCTCCTGCCTCGACTATTACGACCAACTTGCGCCCGGCCATTTGGGGCCCGGGGTCTCAGAATCTCACCCACTGCCAATCCCCACGTCAGCTCGCCCGGGCTATCCGTACGAAGTACTCGTACTCAATTCAAACACGATGAGCCTGGACAACCTGTGCGACTGGTGACCCATTGGCTTCCAATCTTGATGTCATGGATCCGGTCCCATTGGAAACAAAGCAAGTACGGAAGTATGCTGAAACAATGTGGCTGACTGGGTACAACTGCGAGTACGCCCATACCTACTGGTTAGGTGCAACTCACAGAAGTTGATCACCCTGTTTATCTCCGTAATAGACGTTGCCCCGAATAGAATGGTACCTACGGATACCTCTGTCAGAATCCGATACATACTAGCCCAGTACTTCGTACATATAGGTGCGGTCTGTAGCATCTGACATCTCCCCATCACCACTTACACCAGGCATCACCGTCGAGCACAGACCCCACCAATGCGGAAAACGCATCGCCATTACCATTTTAACGTCCCTGGCCCTAAACAAAGATGCTACTACTCCGTACCTTGAAAGCATAAAAGGATAACCCGAATCACACCCCTCGCCCTGGTCATCGGTGGCGTTATTGCGTGCCATCCATCGTCACCCGGCAAGACGCAGCATCCACCGACTTTTTTTTGGCCCTTCGAACCCGGAGAGGTCGTCCCACCTGAAATAGCAACCTCCTCTAGCCCCCGAGTGCCCCATAGCCAACGACACGCAGTAATGGCTCCAGTTATGGTGCGAAGCCGTGTCCCGTGCCCGTAAGATTCGTACCGTTTGTATTCTACACTAATGCCCGAGGCTTCCCATCAAGTTCGCCGCGACGTCGTCAAATGTCAAACAGAGTGCTCGTCGAATGCCCCTAGGGAGTAACCAGTCCCTTCTTGGCCTGCTGGGGGTCAGCATCACGTTCTTGCGGATGGAATTGCCGGTCTAATACTTACGAAGATGTCCCACAACTTCGTTGTGAGCGCGTCGGGCATGGTGTACAGATCGATCGAGAACTCGCCAGCTTCACGCAAATCATCCACTATTAGCCCACCTACCATCAACAAAAACTGCCTTGGAACAAAGAAAGCAGGCATGGGGGGTGTCGGGAGGCAGTGACTCACCCTCAACGTCGCTCCGTATATATGTGTCCGGCCCCTTGTTCTCGTTGATCACCTGGATGACCTTGAGCAGGTCCTCCTCCTCAAGCTTCTGCAGCGCCTCGGCAATCTTCTCGTAATCGAACTTCTGCGCGCCCTTCTTGCCGCTGGCGGCGGCCGCCAACCCCTTCTTACGTGGCCGCTCCTCATCGTTGGGCAGGGGCCCAGTCTCGCGCAGACGCTCCTGCAGGGCCTGCGAAGGGTTTTTGAAAGTGACGTCGTGAACGGAAGAGTACTTGTTCTCCTGGAAGTTGAGGTCCTGAAGGATCGGCGCGAGCTTCGTCTTCTCGGTCGTGTAGCAGTCAATGGCGATGTCGAATTCTCCCCAGCCCTCGTTGCTGCAGATGAAGGGTGGCTTGGTGAAGGCTGCGAGGCGCGCGCGGTCAGCGGTTAGCTCCTTTGACGCACAGATAGAGAGGGTGGAACAAGGGCGAAACGTACTCTGAACGGGATTCTCGAAGGTAGGGTGCAGATTGTATACAACCTTGGTGAAGACATCGGCGGGGCGCTCGTGGCCGTCCTCATCCAGGATAAATAGGCGCATACTCCATGATCGCATGGGGAACTCCTCCACGGGAGACGGCTTGTCTCTACAAACGGGGCGGGTAGTGTCAGCAGGTCTCGCAGCCTATGCGGGTTGTCGAAGGATGCAGCAGTTTGGCCGGGGACTTACATGACATGCTGCTCAACAACAACCTTGACTTTCCTCTTCAAATACGAGTCAGCGGGGTTTGCCTTCCTGATTTTCATGATGAGAGAGTGGCATCGGCGTCGCTAGGATAAAGCTGGGGGCTGTGGTCGTATCGCCGAAGTGGCCGGCACAGGGAAACAAAGTGCCGGAGGGATGTGGAAGTGCCAGGACGCAAGAACCATTCATTGTGAGTGGCAGAAAGAACCAATCGTCATCGCATGCTCGAATCGCACGAGCAAACAGCAGTTCAATGGCCCATTGCCTAATGGCTCAGCAGGCCAGGCCTAGCAGGTGGCAGCCAGCGGCCGTCGTGGCAGCTGCGCGCAGCAGTCAAGAGTGCCGTGGAAGCGATGCACGCAAGGCGACAGAAGACGCGAAAATCCAACGGGGCACAAATCGGGGCGAAGGGGGAAATGCGAGCTCACCTCGACCAACATGATGTGTTCCCTGTCGCCTCGGAATACAAATGAAATCCACAGAAGAGGCCAGGACGCGGGATCTCTCTAACAGGGACGACGTCGACGCCCGTGATTAAACAGCAGAATATTTTAAGCGGACGGCAGAGAGAGTGAGGTATCGGGGAGAGAATGATGTGGGAGACGCTTGGGGGGATGGGGAAGCAAGGTTTTGGACAGGCCGCCAGGCCGCGCTCTCTCACGCCGCGCTGGGATGGGCCCGCGGTGGAAAGTGTGTTCTTCTGTCCACTCCAGTTTGGTGCTGACGAGCTGCCAGCCCAGCCCTCCACCAGCCTTTCACCTACCCCAGCCAGCCAACACCAGCCAGCTCCCTTGCATGTCTCTCGCACCCAAAAGTATCCAGAAGCCTGGCCGGGGTCATTGTTGCCTGTTATACATTTTACCAGGCGTGAACTTCGGCCTTGCTCTACGGAGTACTCGTACGCGTCCCTGTGGGGAGTGGGTGGTAGGTATTACAGGACGCAGCCTGTAGCAAAACTCGCCATTCACCTCCCTACCTCGGCACCCAAGGGCAAAGAATGCACGGCATCCCTGGGTTTAGTCTTCGCTGCGCAACACGATGGAAGAAGCACGAGAGAGAGGCAGAAAGAGAGAGACAGAGTACATGTCGCCCATCGCCAATCCTAGAGAACGAGCATAGTGCGTCAAGCACCGCTACTAACCCAACCCCTGGGATCACGCATCATGTACCAACCCAAATTGTCTAAACGTCTTTTTTAAATTCTTGTTGCTAGTGCTGTGGTCTGAGAATCATTCATCGTCCATCATCCATCCGCCGCCATCCAGCCGGGAACGTAGCACCACTTGATGCCCATGTTTGGTCCCCGCGCATCCCTCTTCGTACCTATTCTTTCCGCCTTGATTCTCTTCTCCCGTTCATACCTCCTCCACCGAATTTCCAAGTCGTGTCGCGCATTTCTTGTGATGTGAGGGAAGAAGCAAAGGGGCTTTGGGGTATGCTCATCGCTATTCGACGATGCAAGGCTAACATGTTCGATCATTTGGGGGTGGGGGGCGAGTTAGAGTAACGGCTCGGCATCGGCGCGGCGTCGCGAAGGAGGTGAAAGAAGAGAGCAGCTCTTCACACCTGAAGAGCTTAAACGATCATCTAAGCCTCAGCGGCAGCCTCGGTGGCAGTCTCAGCAGCCTCAGCCTGCTTGAAAATCGCCTCGTTGTCCTTCTGAGCCTGGAGGAACGAGTCCTTGAAGGCGTTGGCGTCTGCAGGTTATATCAGCATATGTGCGCCACAAGTCATATCAATAGTGACGTACTCTCGGAGTTGGCGAAGCGGATAGCCAGAGTCACAGCCTCGGGCTCGCCCTCGCTCACGTCGGCGGCGGCGTTCCACACCCAGCTCCTGTCAGAACCAACGTTGGGAGACAGCTTCATCTCGGGGACAACTACACAATCGTCAGCCATGCCGGAACTTGTCAAAATTAAGGGTAGGGGAGAAACACGTACTGTAGTGGTTGGCGCAGACCTTGAGGGTCTTGTCGCGACGCATGACCAGGCGCGTCTTGCCGTTCTCCTTATGCTTCAGCAGGCGCACATCACCCGTTCCGCGCTCCTTCCACTCGCTGCTCTCCTTGACGAACTTGAACAGCTTAGCGCGCATCTTGAAGAGCTGCTCCTCGGCCTCCTCGTTGGTCTTGGTCTCGATCTTCTCCGTCAGCTTGATGACGGGCTCGAAATGGACATCCTCGGACTCAGGTGCAGCATCCTCCTACGGTTAGTGTCAGCACATACTATCCTTATTCGATCCCCAGTGCGCCCAGAGGGCCGAG
>JAEMHR010000213.1:0-30576 GCA_016490725.1 Amphichorda felina | reverse complement strand
AGGAGAATGCTAACGACGACAGTCAGCGACCCAAGGGGGGCTACCAAGACCTGCGAGCACGGGCGAATGTGCTGCTCCAGAGACGATGAGAAGGGGGGGAGGGGTGTCAAGACTCACGCAAAGTAAGGCCAGTGGCGGATCGCCTGGACCCAGGCCGCAGCATCGACGAGCGTGCTCAGGGGCCTGACCATGAACCTCGCGATCTTGAGGGCATACCCGGGATGCTCGCGCCTCAGCCTCCAGAAGCCGGGCTCGCCCAGCATCAGCGCCACGTGGGTCCTGTACCCGGAGCGGCGCCAGCGCACGAGCTGCCGGGCAAAGTTGGGCGCGCTCTCGACCAGCGTCAGGACCTCGGCCTCGGGGGCGCTCTGGAAGGCCATGCGCCAGCCGCGGTTGTGCAGCCAGTGCGTGACGAAGCCGTCGTCGCCCGTGTTGATGGGCCGCCCGCGCCACGTCTCGTGCGTGAGGGCGTGGCGGAAGCCGTCGTCCTGCAGCGCCGCCGAGCGCGCGAGGAGCGTGCGCCCCGTGAGGCACCAGACCATGCGCTCCGTGGCGTACATGCTGGCGTTGCTGTCGCTGGACGAGGACAGCGCGCGCATGGTGGCCACCTCGGAGGCCGTGAGGATGCCGGGCTTGCGGCGGTGGGCGGGCACGAAGGCGCTGTTGGCGTGGACGTGTGTGTGTCAGTCAGTCTATCGCCGTGGCCCAGAGGGGAGGGATAGATGCTGGTGCTGGAGGTTTGGATTCCGTCTTACCTCTGCCTTCCCATGACGCCCCCGACGGCGGGATCGTTGAACCCGGCAAGCAGATACGGCAGGACCTTGTTGCTCGGCCAGTAGGTGTCGTCGTCGACGTATGCCACGATGCTCCCAGTGGCCTTCTTCAAGGCGAGGCTCATCTGCTCCCGCCGCCCCGGCTTGGGCACCGTGAAGACGGAGATCGGGGTCGAGATGGCGTCCCCCAGCGGGGCGAGCAGCTCACGCACCCTCTGGAGGTCACGGGGTACTGTGACGATGATGATCTCCTTGGGCGCGTTGGCCAGCCATAGCTGCATGCATTCCGTGAAGGCATCGGGCGTGTTGATGGTGGGTATGAGGATGCTGACGTCGGTCGTCGCGAAGGCTGGTTTGTCGGGCAGCGGGATGGGAGGACAGAAATCCTTCGTGTGGGAGCTCTTGTGGCGCTCGTATACACCCAGGAGGCTGTTTCAAACATGGTCAGCGAGATGCCAGATCGTAACGCGAGTTCAACTTGGTGCGAGTATCTGGCCCCTCTTGGAGGCTGATGTTGTAGGTCAAGCATGTACATGTACCACGCGCACCCGGGCGCTTACCATTTCGTGCCCAGGTACAGACAAGACAGCATCTTTCCACAAGTCAGACCGCTCTAACCAAGCTGTGGAATTCACTGCGACACTGTTCTTCAACGCGGGAGTAAAACTTGGGGGCCGCGTGGGCAAATTGTAGAGTATTGGCTGCGTATGGCCTCCTCCAAGGGCGGGACCATAAATGAACAGCCAAGGCCATGCACATCCGGAGACCCACGGAGCCTCGAGAACCGTCCCCTTTGGACTTTGCATGTGCTATGTGCGCATAATGGACATGACAAGACAGAGCAGGTGAGCCAAGAAACACCAACACCTGGTAAGCTAAGCAAAGCCCCCCCAAGTCGTCCCAATCCCGCAGGGTCAGCATCCCCGACTAGGTAAGTAAGCGTTTTGGACCCTGGAATATGGACAACTCTGCATCCGAAACCAACGGCGTGGGGGGTCCGATTACATGCATTCTCGGAGCTCTTCACTGGTTCCATAAGAGGAAATACAAGCGTGCAAGGTCTGGTTGTCAGATTCCGCTTCAGGGGTACCGGCCTATTGGAGATCCAGGACCATATGCCGCCTGCCAGGGTTCTCCGCTCGATGCAATATATCATAGCATACTCCATATTCGTACACAGAACACAGAACAGCTTTCTCGATAGCTGCATTTTCCACGATCCATATGTCTCACGTCTGACCACAGCCACGGCCTCGTCGGGCCGTCTCACTTGCATTAACCTGCGGGGAGGACCATCATGGCTGATAGGTGGGAAGACTTGACGACTTTGATCGCGGCACTTGGCAGGATTCTCCTGCATACATATACCTACCGGAGCGGCACATGGCGCGATCTAGAGCGGTTTTCTCACTGCTAAACCAGAGAGAGGCTAGACCAGATATATCACCATTCTTGCTGACGACATTGACATTGCCTGGTCTAGTCTTGAAAGGGAGCGAGCCGGTGGACGTCGGTCCCAGGTTCCGTCGGGTATTACTATGATTTGGACTCGCCAAGTTCGCCATGTCCCTCCACCCCAGCTATCCTCACTCCTTGTCCTCTGTCCTGGCCTCCTCCGACATGGGTTGATCCACAGTCCCGGCCGCCGCTTGCCCCCCATCAGTCCCACGCCTCTTGGACACATCTATCGTCCTCCTCTCCACAAACCACGTCACCACCGCCGCAGCCGCCGTCGCCGCCACGGGGACCGCAAACGCCGTCGTGAGCGCCTCGTTGAGCGCCTCGCGGAACCCGCGCACCGTCGCCGCGTCCATGCCCTCCATGGCCGCGACCATGCCCGCCAGCCCGCCGCCCGCAAACGCCGCGGCCTGCGCGGGCGAGACGACGCGCCGCAGGGCCGCCCGCAGCGTGGCCACGAACAGGCCCTGCGCGACGCTGATGCCCACCGCGCGGCCCAGCTGCATGGAGAAGACCTCGGCGACGCTGGCCAGGGGCATGTCGGCGGCGCTGCTGACGGCCTGCACCGCCAGGATGGACGAGTGCACCGCGACGCCGAAGCCGGCCCCCGCGGGCACCTGGTAGCCCATGTACTGCGCGAGCGAGCTGCCCGCGCGCAGCCGCTGGAGGAGCACGGCGCCCAGCAGGTAGACGGGGGGGCCGGCCCACAGGAAGGGCACGTAGCGGCCGCAGGCGCCGATGGCGAGCCCCGCGAGGGCCATGCTGGCGAGGTTGGACAGCGTGATGGGCAGCTGGTAGACGCCCGACAGGGTGGCGCTGAGGCCGTGGACGGTCTGCAGGTAGGTGGGCAGCAGGGTGATGTGGGTGACGTTGGCCATGCCGTAGAGGGCGGAGAAGACGCAGCACACGGCGACGGTGCGCTGCCTGAGGATGCGGACGGGGATGACGCCGCTGGACGACGGGGGACGTGTTAGATGCCGTGAGATGCCGTGTGGTGCGTGTGCCCCCGACTGCCAGAGGGTGTGGACTCACCTGTCCTTCTTCATGGCCTGCGAGGCCGAGAAGGCGACGAGCAGCAGCCCGGAGCCGAGGAAGCACCCCCAGACCTGGGGCGACGAGTACGGGAGGGCATTGCCACCCCACTCCAGGGCCAGGAACAGCAGCACGAGGCAGGCCACCAGGAGTGCCGCGCCCACGGGGTCGCAGCTGGCGAGCTTGGTCCGCAGCGGGACGTTCTGCTTGGGGCTGGGTTTCCTGTCGACGACAAAGTACAGGATGACGAGGGCCACGAAGCCGAGTGCTGGTTGGAGGGGGTCAAGGTGAGACGAGTCCGGAAGAGGCAGGATGGCGGATGTATGTAAGATGGGGTAGGATGGGGGTCAGTCACTTACGCAGGTTGACCCAGAAGTTGAAGCGCCACTGCCGCATGTCAGATTTATCCGGGGGGGGGAACCGCTACCACATGCATGGCATCGACACCGGAATGTAGGTCCAGGGCCGAGACCACTCACCGTCAGATGGGAATCCGTCAGGGCGCCGCTCATGGTGGGCCCAGCCGTGTAGGCCACAGTCTGGAGCGCGGCAAAGAAGGCCATCAGGCGTGGGCGCTCCCTCATGGGCGTGTGTCCGATCATGGCAAATCCAGCCGCCGTCATGCCCGCGGCTCCGAACCCGGCCACGGCCCGACCCAGGATGAAGACGGCGGAGCCAGGGGCCGTGGCGCAGAGGATGGAGCCTACCTCGAAGACCAGCAGGGACAGCATGTGGAAGAGCTTGGGCTCGAAGAAGGCCACCAGGCGGCCGAGGAGCAGCTGGAAGGGCATCAGCGTCAGGAGGTACGCGCTGCTGTACCAGCCGATGTGGTCCAGCGTGCCGAACTCGGACGTGATGGCGGGGATCGCAGGGCCTGGGCGGGCGATTAGCTGACCACCTTGGTGTGAGGCAGCTGGAGGGCTGGCTCCAGCCCGTACATACCCAGGATGCTCGAGTCGAGGGCTACCAAGAGGTTTGCCAAGCCGAGGGAAAAGGTGAGGAGATACAGGCGCCACTTGGGCAGATCCTCATTGTGCGGGATGGAGTCTCCATGGCCGGATGGCGGGGATGGTGAGGCCCCCGGCTCCTCCCCGTGGGGAGACTGAGTATTGTCGACCTCGTTCATGGGCGATAGACTCACCGTAGGCTTGTAGCAGCCACCCGTGGAGACGAGAAGAATCTGGATTGTTCGCCCCGAAGCTGGCGGATACTTATGCACCGATGACCGAGCCAAAAGAGGGCAGGGTCCTGCATGTGCCGTCTTACACGCCACCAGGATGGGTCAAGAGCCAGGTCCATGATTCATCTGTGCCATGTTCAATGTTATCACTAGTGACCCCTGGCAACACTTGAGTCTGCCTCCCATCATGACATGAAATCCCCGATTGGGCATAAGCTGAACTCTCCTCCGGAGCTCTCCTCCGCCCACCCGTGCCAGAAAGAATAGAGCCCTTGCTGCAGCTCCATGCCTGGTAGATACATATGCATATCGCTTAGGCGAAGCAATCGTATATCCCCCTCCCCCGTCGATGGCCCAGTCAGACCAGCTACATACATGTACATAGCAACACTCTTTACACTATCCCAACTACACCGGTACTTGGGTCTCCCCCACAGCACGATATTAAATTTATGAGATACCAGGGTTCATGCTCCCCTACATTCTCTCCTACGGTACATATACACACACGCACGCACTGAAGCTTGCTACCGGCAACACTTTGGTACGCCCAGGGAACTGCTAGGATGGCTGTCCCCACGATAGCCGAGCTCCCACCCGCGGTGGCAGTCCTGACGACGCTCCTCCTGCTCCCTGTGGCCGTGGTCGTCTACAGGCTCGTCTTCCACCCGCTCGCCCGCATCCCCGGTCCCAAGGCTGGGGCCATCACCACATTATGGTTTGCCTACCAGGCGCGCAGGGGGCGGGCGCGGGAACTGACGCAGATGCTCCACGACAAGTACGGCCCCATTGTGAGGGTGACGCCCAATATGGTCTGGTTCAACACTGCGGAGGGATTCAGAGAAGTCTACAGTAAGGGACATGACTATGAGAAGGGGACAGCTCATGTTTGACCTTGTATACTGACAGTCTGAAGGGACGGGATCTCCATTTGGCAAGTCAGACTGGTACTGTACGTCTACCCACCTCGCAACAGCTCAACCCCTCGCAACCAGCAGCTCCCCTCTGGCTCCAGTCATTAACGTGGACACCAGATGGCGTGGCGAACAAGCACGGCCCGATCCGGTGGTTCCCCCTGAAGCGCGACGCGCCAGACACGCTGGACCTCGTCGCCGAGATGCACATGCCTCGCTACCGCATGCAGCGCCGCCTCATAGGGCCGACCTTTGGCGCCGCCAACCTGCAGAACCACGAGCCCGCCGTCGACGAGGTGCTGGGGCGCTTCGTGGCCAAGCTGCGCGAGCTCGACGGCCGCGAGGTCGACCTGGCCGAGTGGATGAACATGCTCACCATCGAGAGCCTCTCGGCCGTCACGTTCCGCTGGTCGCCGCGGCTGATCGAGGACGAGACCAACTACGACACCCTGATGGACGGCTACTTCAGGTTCTGGAGGTACTTCACCGTCATCGGCCTGTTCCCGCGCCTGGTCCTGCTGTCGCACACGCTGGGCCTCAGGTCGAAGCGGCTCCTGCAGCGGCTGGTTGCGCTGGGGGTGGAGAACTGTCCCACGCCTCGCAAGAACATCTGGATTGTACGCATTGCCAGCCCCCTCTCCTGATTTACCCATGTACGTTGGCTGACACAGTCCGTGGCGGGTGGCAGGACGTCGGGGCGCAGATGATGGCGCAGTCTGTCGGGAGCCGAGACCTGCAGAAGAACCCCATCGGGGGCTTGTCGGACGACCTGGTCCGGCTGCACCAGGAGAAGCCCGAGTTCAACCAGGAGTACCTGACCGAGATGGTGGCGACGACGCTGCGTGCCGGGGGGGACACCCTGACGGCGTCGCTTGTGGCGGTCATTGCCCAGGCAAACGAGGATCGGCGGGTGAAGCAAAAGGTCACGGAGGAGGTGGATGCCGTCGAGGGCATCGCCTCGTTCCAGCAGGGCCTGAGCCTCGAGTACACCGCCGCCACCATCAAGGAGTCGATGCGCCACTGGCCCGTCATCGGGCTGGGCATGTATCGCGAGGTGCCCTCAAAAGGCCTGACGCTCAACGGGTACCAGATCCCGCCGGGCACTACTGTTGCGTGCAGCCCCCTGGCCGTGCACTGCAACAAGGCCATCGTCGGGGACGACGCGCTCGAGTTCAGGCCCGAGAGGTGGCTGGACGAGGGCGCGCGCATCGGCCTGGAGAAGTACTCGCTGGCGTTTGGGAGCGCGAACCGGTCGTGCCCCGGGAGGCACATATCGGAGCAGTGCATCTACAAGGCGATCCCGACGCTCATGAAGCACTTTGACATTGAGGTGCAGATGCCGGACAAGATGCTGACGTATGGGACGAGCATCATGAACGGGGTCAAGGCGAGATTCCACGTGAGGAGATAGGGGGGTGGGGGCTTGGGGGTCAGAAGCTGTTGCTGGGGCCTCTTCACCAAGTAGCTGGATAGTAGTGTCTATGTACGTAGTTGGATGTTGATTCGGGAGATTTAATCCATGTCGCTCTCAACCGAATACATGCGCAGAGATATCCTTAAACCCGGAACCGTCGTATAAGCGTCCACGCATCGTCACCCAATTGTTGGCTATTATTGACGGACGCTGGGACATGCCAGGACCCTTTCACCGGTCGCCTCGGGACGTGTGATCCTGAGCTGACCACCCCCCATGCGGTGCATACATGATACATGCATGTATCGGGTCACCGGAGCCCGGGTCCCTGTCCACGGCCGGAAGACGGGACCGACGGATCTCCGGGCTCCGTGCCCCACTTCTCGGCGGCGACTCCCCGAGTTCCCACTTACATCCAGACAGAGCACTAAAGTATTACATGCAGTCCCATAACCAGCCAAGTAAGCTGCAGTCGGCATTGAGCCTGCTCAGACGGGTGATTGAGTGTGCTGTATGCTTGCGGCACAGCAAGCGCGTCTACGGTGGCCTGGACTCGCATCGCTGATTCCTCGCCGCCACCCCCAGAATGCCACCCGGAGCCATTTGTTGCGCTGATAAAGGGGAGATGCATGGAATTAAGCTCTTGGGGGCGATCGATAAATTAGAACTGAGTCTGATCCCCCCCCCCACATGTCATCATTGCCGCATGGGGGCTGGTGCAGGACATGATGGCATCGCTTCCCGAACCGACCCAGGAGTCTCACACCCGAAACGGGGTCCAGTCTGGGAAACCAGATAATACAGTCAGGCAATATTGAATCCGCTGGACAGTGAAGCTCGTGACTACCTACCCAGGCAACCACAGTGACCAGCGCTTGGCCTCATCGCACCGCCCCATATAGAAAGACGCCTCCTGTCCACCAAGAGCCCCCATGCTCACACATCCATCCCCCCATCCAGCCCATCACTCCCACCCACGCCCACCATGGCCACACCCGTACCCATCGCCATCGTAGGCATGAGCTGCCGCCTCCCCGGCGGCGCCAACAGCCCCGAGGAGCTCTGGGAGATGCTCCACGACGGGCGCAGCGGCCACGGCCCCGTCCCCCCGACGCGCTGGAACGCAGACGCCTTCTACCACGCCGACCCCGGCGCGCGCGAGTCGGTGCCCTTCCGGTCGGGCCACTTCCTGCGCGACGACATCGCCGCCTTCGACGCGCGCTTCTTCCGCGTGTCGCCGCGCGACGCCAGCGGCATGGACCCCCAGCAGCGCCTGCTGCTCGAGGCCACGTACGAGGCCCTCGAGAATGCGGGCATGCCGCTGGGCAGCCTCCGGGGCAGCGACACGGCCGTCGTCATGGCCGAGTTTGCGCGCGACTACGACAGGATGGCGCAGAAGGACGTGCAGAACGTGCACAAGATGCATGTGCTGGGCTACGGCGATGCGATCCTGGCCAACAGGATCTCGTACACCATGGACCTGAGGGGCCCGTCGTTTACGCTCGACACGGGATGTGTATGTCCCCCTGTCCCTCGTCTGAGCTGGCTTCCCTCTTGCTGATCTCCACCAAGTCGGGCAGCCTGGTCGCCGTCCACCAGGCCTGCCAGAGCATCCGCACCGGCGAGTCCAGCATGGCCATTGCGGGCGGCTGCCAGCTGATTCTGCATCCCGACCAGGGCATGAACATGAGCCAGATCAAGTGAGCTACCCGGCACATGCCGACTTCCCCGTGGGGGTGGATTTCCCGTCCTGACACCTGCTGCCCAGCATGATGAACCCAGACGGCAAATGCTACGTCTTCGATGAGCGGGGCGCCGGGTACGGGCGCGGCGAGGGCGCCGGCGTCGTCGTCCTCAAGCGCCTCGACCGCGCCCTGCGAGACGGCGACGCGGTCCACGCCGTCATTGCGAACTCGGGCGTCAACCAGGACGGCAAGACGATGGGCATCTCGCTGCCCAGCGGGGAGGCGCAGGCCAGCCTGGCGCGGTCCGTGTATGCGGCTGCTGGGCTGGATCCCGCCGAGACGCTGTATGTGGAGGCGCATGGCACGGTAAGTCTGGTGTACGGGTGGGATGGGGGCGAGAGGTGGTCTGGGTGGCTGACGTGTGCTCAATATCTAGGGCACCCAAGCCGGTAGGTCTCACCTCATGTCCCTGGCCACGGCGAGGCTCTCTTTCAACTTGACTGACGGATGTGGTTTCTAGGCGACAAGGTCGAAATCTCCTCCATTGATGAGGTCTTCTGCCCAGACACAGGTCGCGAGTCTGATGTATATGTCGGGTCCATCAAGGCCAACATTGGCCATCTCGAATGTGCCAGCGGCATTGCCGCCCTCATCAAGGCGGTCATGGTGCTGAAGAAGGGATTCGTGCCCCCCAACATCAACCTCGAGACACTGAAGCCAGAGCTGAAGTTACAAGGGCGGCCTATCAAGGTGAATTGCTCTTGTGCACCCGTAGTGGCATCTGTGCTGACTGACATTGACTAGATTCCAACAGAGCTTGTTCCCCTGACCGATCCCAGCTATCAGGGGCCACGGCGGGTCTCGGTGAGTGGCTTTGGATACGGTGGTACAAATGGTCACGTCATCTTGGAGACTGTAGCTTCACACGAAAGAAGGCTGAGTGGTGAATTTACAAATGGTCATGCGAACGGTCTCGGCAACGGCCACTCCAATGGCCATAGAGAGGAAACCCCCAAAGACTCCAACGGGATCAACGAAAGAAAGCATGAATCTGACCCTACCTCGACTCCCACTGACTGCCCCAGACTACATGTCCTCTCGGCAGCATCAGAAATCTCCCTGGCAACCATGGCCTCGCGCCTCCAAGCCTGGCTCTCAGACAAACAACTACAGCCCAGCCATCTCCGCGATCTCTCCTACACCCTCGCCGCCCGGCGCTCTCTGCACGGCTGGAGAAGCGCCATTGTGGCCTCGGACGCCCAAGATCTCATCGACAAACTCGGCCGGGTCAAACCCATCAAGAGCTCAGGTGGCACATCGTCTCCGGCGGTCACATTCGTATTTACCGGGCAGGGAGCGCAGTGGCACGCCATGGGCAGAGAGCTGCTGCTGTCCTCCAGCATCTTCCGAGATTCCATATCCGCATCCTCCAGCCTGCTGAAGCACTGGGGCAGCCCCTGGTCTCTCGACGAGGAACTCCTCAAGGACGACGCCGACTCGCGCCTCAACGAGAGCGAGCTTGCGCAGCCAGCCACCACGGCTATCCAGGTGGCCCTCGTCGACCTGCTCGCCCATGTGGGCGTCGTCCCGCAGCGGGTATGTGGTCACAGCTCTGGCGAGATAGGGGAAGCGTATGCGGCTGGCGTACTAAGCCACGAGGCTGCTCTCAAAGTGTAAGCCCCCCCCCCACTCATAACATGACATACCCAGTGCGTGTACGGAAGCTGAATGTACCAGATCATACTGGAGAGGCGTCTGTTCCAAGAAGGCCAAGGACGTCAACCTCTGCAGGGGCTCCATGCTGTCCACCGGCCTGGGCGAGGAGGCCATCCGCCCCCACGTCAAGACAGCCAGGGGGGGCAGGCTCGTGACGGCGTGCATCAACAGCCCCGAGAGCACCACCATCTCGGGCGACGAGGATGCCATCGACGACCTCGCAGCGACGCTCACCGGCCAGGGCGTCTTCAACCGCAAGCTCCGCGTGGACACGGCGTACCACTCGCACCACATGGCGGCCGTGGCAGACGATTACCTGGCGTCGCTGGAGGGCCTGGAGCACTCGGTCCCTCGTGAGGGCACGGCCTTCTTCTCGTCCGTGACGGGCGAGAGGAAGGGCTCCGGGTTTGGGCCCGAGTACTGGACGCAGAACCTCGTCTCCCCTGTGCAGTTCCAGAAGGCTGTGGGCGCTGCCGCCGAGGACATGGCCGGCGCCGCTGGATCGCAGTCACCCAGCGTCTTTGTCGAGATTGGCCCTCATGCTGCGCTCCAGGGCCCGGCGAGGCAGATCCTGTCGGTGACCCCAGGTGGTTCGTTCAAGCACGTCTACCTGTCGCCTCTGCTGCGCAAGCAGCATGCCGTCAAGACGACGCTCGAGGTGCTGGGCAAACTGTTCGAAGCCGGCTGCTCGGTGGACATGGAGAAGGTGTCGAATCTAGTCGGCCCAGCGACCAGGCCGCACGTCGTCTCCGACCTGCCCCCCTACCCCTGGGACCACACGTCGACGTACTGGCACGAGTCGCGCCTCAGCCGAGACCACCGCTTCCGCCAGTTCCCATACCACGACCTCATCGGCGTCCTCGACGTCGTTGGGGACATCCACAGCCCGCGATGGAGACACCACATCGACCCGGAGGAGCTGCCCTGGCTGCGCGACCACGTGGTGGACGGCTTCATCCTCTTCCCGGGGACAGGGTACCTCTCCATGGCGGTCGAGGCCATCAGCCAGCTCCTCCAGCTGCGCAAGACCCCCGGCGTCGTGGACCGCTTCGTGCTCCGCGACATCAGGTTCATCAAGCCCCTCGTGGTGCCGCAGCCGACCAGGGACGAGGAGCGGCAGCAGGTCGAGGTGCAGATCTCGCTGGCGGCCGAGGGAGGCAGGGGCCTGTGGGAGGCCTTCCGCGTGTCCTCGTACGACAGGGCCAGCTCGGCGTGGACGGAGCACTGCAGGGGCGTCGTGGGCGTGCAGATGGAGCGAGGCGCAGGCGAGTTCGAGGTCGACGCAGGCCAGGCCAGCGCCAGCGCCATGCGCCTCCTCCACGACATCCGGTCCTCGTCCGCGGCGCCCCTCGACGTGGCCCGGCTCTACGACGGCCTCGCCTCGACGGGCAACGCCTTCGGGCCCTCGTTCCGCGGCCTGGACGCGCTCCGCCTGGGCGACCGCTCGGCCTGCGCCAGCGTCGTCATCCCAGACATTGCCAGCGCCATGCCGGCGTCGCACATGCAGCCGCACGTCGCGCACCCGGCGACGCTCGACTCGCTCAACCACGTCGCGGCCGCGCTGTACCGCGCGCACTGCGGGACCTCGCCCTTCGTGGCCGCCGCCATCGACGAGCTCTCCATCTCGGCGCGCGTCACGGCCGAGGCCGGGGCGCGGCTGGCGGTGGCGGCGCGCATGACGGCCGGGACGAGCCGGTCTGCCGTGGGAGACACGTGGGTGTTCCAGGGGCCCGAGGGGGGGGAGGATCCGGTCATCTCCATGCGCGGCTGGAGGCTGCAGTCGGTGGGCGAGGCGAGGCCCGCGGAGGGGGAGGAGGTCCCCTTCGGGAGGAACACGACGTACAGGATGGAGTGGCGCGAGGACGTCGACCTGCTGGCCGGGGGCGCCCTGGACGGGATCGGCCACCGGGGGGACGCCGAGGTCGCCGAGGCCCTGTACCTGAGGGAGTCCGCAGCCCTGATATACATCAAGCGGGCGGTGCGGGAGATGGAGTCGTCGGGCATGGCGGTCGACGCATCATCGCCGCACCTGGCCAAGCTCTACAGCTGGATGCGGCAGATCTCCAGCGACGACAACAAGCACATGCTCCCCGCCATCCCCAGCCACCCAGGCCCGCTGCCCACCAGCAGCGACGCCGACCTGGAGGCCCTCATCCTGCAGGAGTCGCCCAAGACGGGCGCCCAGGGGGCCATGCTGGAGCGCATCGGGCCGCACCTCGCGTCCATCGTGGCCGGCGGCACGGCGCCCCTGGCGCTCATGTTCAGCGACGACCTCCTCGAGCGGGTGTACAGCGAGGACATGATGCGCGCCAGCTGCCTGCAGATGGCGGCGTACGCCAGGCTGCTGTCGTTCAAGCACCCGCGCATGCGCATCCTCGAGATCGGCGCGGGCACCGGCGGCGCGACGCTGCCCCTGCTGCAGGCGCTGGACGACGCCGTCGACGGGCCGCTCCTCGCCCGCTACTGCTACACCGACATCTCGGCGGGCTTCTTCGACCGGGCGCGCGCGCGGTTCGCGCGGTGGGCGCACCGCATGGACTTCAGGACGCTGGACGTGTCGCGCGACCCGCTGGCCCAGCCTGGCTTCGCCGACGCCGAGGGCCAGTTCGACCTCGTCGTGGCCGCCAACGTGCTGCACGCCACGCCGCTGCTGGACAAGACGGTGGCCAACTGCCGCAGGCTGCTGCGCCCGGGCGGCAGGCTGATGCTGATGGAGGTGACGCGGCTGACGCTGACCCTCAACACCATCTTCGGCACGCTGCCGGGCTGGTGGATGAGCGAGGACGGCAGGGAGGACACGCCGACGGTGGCCCTGCCAGAGTGGGATGCTGTGCTGCGGCGTCAGGGCTTCGCTGGCGTCGAGGTCGCGACGCCGGATCACCGTGGTGGCACCGCCGTCATGACCGCCATGGTCGGTCGGGCGGTGGAGGACAAGGACACGGCTGCGGCTGGTGATGGGGATGGTGTCGCTCGGCAGGCGGTCACGGTGCTGCGTGGGCACGGCGATGAGGAGTCGGTGCTGCTGGCCGACCGTCTGTGCCAGGCGCTCAGAGACGAGGCCCATGTGGACTGCCACACCGAGGATGTTGGCAGTGCGACGATCCAGGAGGACGCCAGCTATATCGTACTCGATGCGGCAGAGCATGGCATCCTCAAGGACCCAAGTCCGGAACAGCTCGCCAACATCAAGAGGCTCGTGACGGGGTCCAAGGAGGTGCTGTGGGTGGGCTTCCAGGCGTCCGACTCGGCCGATGCCGTAGCCCTCAAGGGCATGGTCAACGGCCTGGCGCGTGTCGCTCGCAACGAGAGCTCGTTTGTGAAGCTGGTGACGGTCGACGTCAGGGACAGGATCACTGGAGATAACGTACACGACCTGGCACAGAGCATGGCATGGGTCGCCAGGGCCAGCTTCTGGCCCGCCTCGGGGACGGCGCCGTCGCAGGAGAGGGAGTTTGCTATCCAGGGGGGCAGGGTGCTCGTCCCTCGCGTCCGCGTCGACGCCGCCTTCAACAGCTGGGCCGCCAGCACGAGAGCCGGCAGCAAGACCCTCGCGGCGACGCCCTACCACCAGCCGTCGCGCCCCCTGAAGCTCGAGGTCGAGACGCCAGGCCTTCTCAGCACGCTGCGCTTCGTCGACGACCCCATCCCCTCGACGCCCCTCGCGCCGTGCGAGATCCAGGTGCGTCCCCATGCGCATGGCATCAACTTCAAAGACGTCTTTGTGGCCCTGGGCCAGGGACCCCCAGGGGCCATCATGGTCGGCGAGGTCGCGGGCGTCGTCGCGGCTGTGGGATCAGACATGGCTGGGCTGTACCAGGTTGGCGATCGCGTCGTGGGCATGGGCGCAGAGCCCTTTGCCAGCAGCCCCCGGTTGCACGGGCTCAACGCTCACAAGATACCTGACGGGGTGAGCTTTGTGGACGGGGCTTCGGCCATGGTGGTGTACTGCACGGCGTGGTACTGCCTTGTGACTGTCGCAAGCCTGAAGAAGGGCGAAACGGTTCTTATACGGTATGTTCGGCTTCCATGTCCCATTGGTGTGTGTGTGTGTGTGTGTGTGTGCTAACTTGGAGTAGTATGTGATTACCCCTGAACAGCCAGAACACCTCATCAACCCCTGACACAGACTGACCTCTAACACTGTCACATATAGACTCCGGCTCTGGCGGCGTCGGCCAGGCCGCCATACAGATTGCCCAGCACATTGGAGCCGACATCTTCACCACCGTGGGCAGCGCCTCGAAGCGCCAGCTGCTCATGGACAGATACGACCTCCCCCCCAGCCGCATCCTCTCGTCAGGCTCCACCGCCTTCAAGGACGGCATCCTGCACCTGACGGGAGGCAGGGGCGTCGACGTGGTCCTCAACTCGCTGGCGGGCGACCAGGCCACCGCCACGCTCGAGACGGTCGCCACGTTTGGGCGCTTCGTCGAGATTGGCAAGTCGGACATCTACCGCCGCAGCCGCCTGAGCATGGCGCACTTTGACCGGGGCATCTCGCTCTCCGCCGTCGACTTTGTCCTCATCATGCGCCAGCGGCCGCAGATCGTGCACGACACGCTGAGTGCCGTGTTTGAGCTGTTCCAGAAGGGGGCTCTGTCGCCCGTCGACCCCGTCACCACGTTCCCCATAGACAGGATCGAGGAGGCCTTCCGCATGATTTCTGCGCGCAAGCACACGGGTAAGCTGGTCATCGTTGCTGACGAGGACAGCCAGGTCAAGGCCCCCATACCACCGCCCCAGCCGCTCCAGCTGGACAACCAGGGGACGTATGTTGTCCTCGGCGGGCTCGGTGATCTGGGCAGACGGGTGTGCGGGCTCCTGGCCAGGGGCGGAGCGGGCCACATTGTCACTCTGTCGCGTACTCTGCCCCCCGAGGATGAGCTCGAGCTGTTCAGGCGTGGCATCCAGGAGCAGGGGAGCGGCTGCACGCTCCACACGATGCGCTGCGATGTCACGGATCCGAACAGCGTGCTCCAGGCTGCTGAAGTGTGCCGATCCCAGCTTCCC
Organism: Amphichorda felina; assembly: GCA_016490725.1. Lineage (NCBI taxonomy): Eukaryota > Fungi > Ascomycota > Sordariomycetes > Hypocreales > Bionectriaceae > Amphichorda > Amphichorda felina. The sequence continues at coordinate 15,394 of JAEMHR010000213.1, read as the reverse complement.
CCGGTGCGAGGTGTTGTTCACAGCGGCCTCGTTCTCAGTGTAGGTGCCGACTCCATGCTCGAGCGTCGACTTGCTCATATCCCTGGATATTCCTCACTGATGGTCAAAACGTAGGACCGCCCCCTCGAGCTCATGACCCACGACGAGTACATGACAGCCGTGAGGCCCAAGGTCCACGGCACGCTGCATCTGCACGACGCCTTCGCCTCGGAGCACCTCGACTTCATGATCCTGCTGTCCTCGTCCACGGGCATCATCGGCATGAAGGGCCAGGCCAACTACGCCGCGGGCAACACCTTCCAGGACGCCTTCGCCGACGCCCACAACGCCAGGCCCAGCAGCGGCCGCACACGCTACGTCTCGCTCGACATTGGCGCCGTCGCCGGGTCGAGCCACATCTCGCGGCTGCCGCTGCAGGGCGTCGAGATGCAGAAGCAGAGCGTGCTCTTCATGACCTTTGACGAGGTCACCCTGCTGCTCGAGTACGCCATGGGGCCCTCGGCCGTCGAGCATGGCTTCTCCCACGGCATGGTCGGCTTTGACCGCGACGTCATGGTCACCATGCAGGACACGGCGTCGCTCGACAACCCGCTGTTCAGCCTGCTGCCTGAGACGGGTGCAGACGGTGCAGGGGAAGGGATATCGGGTGCAGGGAAACAGGCGGAGCAGGATCCGGGGAGGCTCGTCGAGAGGGCCGAGACGCTAGACGAGGCGAGGGATATCATCACCAAAGCCACAGCCGACAAGTTCTCCGTCTTCCTGGACGCAGAAGTGGCCGTCGATGTCCCCATTGTGCAGCTGGCCATCGACTCCCTCGTATCCATCGAGCTCAAGAATTGGATGTCGCGGACCTTCCAGGCCCCCGTCCAGGCGTCGGAGATTGCGGGTGCGCTGAGCATCAAGGCTCTCGCAGAGCTGCTGGCGTCAAGATCCAAGTGCATCAGCGACGAGCTCCGGGGAGAGACGTCAAGCAAAGAGGTCAATGGAAGCGAGGACGACGCCCCGGAAGCCCCCAAGACCAACGGGGACCACACAAATGGCAATCATGTAGAGAAGAGGCCCAATCCCTCCCATGGATGGGAGTGCTGCAAGTACTCCGACACACTCCCCAAGTCGCCCCTGGTGGATCTCGACGACGCCATCGACTACATGCTCGACAACTCGGGCCATTTCTTCCCGCCCGACGAGTTCAAGCTCCTCCAGGAGGCAGCCGACGAGCTCCGAGCCCCCGGCGGCCCCGGACGCGCCGCCTACGCACGTCTCCAGGCGCGCTACGACGACCCCAGCCTCGACAGCTGGCTCTACGACCCCCTGTCGGATCTCCTGTACCTGGGGCGGCGCTCCCCCGTGGCGCCCTTCTCGAGCTTCGTGGGCTCCAACGCGGACGGCCCGCTGCCTCACACGCAGAGCGAGCGCGCAGCCATCATCACGCTCGCGGCGCTCGAGTTCCGCCGCAAGGTCGTGGCCGACGAGGTCGAGCCGCACTGGTACTACGGCAGGGCGACGTGCACCTGGCAGCTCAAGTGGCTGTTTGACGCCGTGCGCGAGCCCGCGGCCCAGACGGACCGCATGAGGCTGTACCAGGGGTCGGATTACATCGTTGTGCTCAGGAGGGGGCGCGTCTTCAGGGTGGACATGCCAGACGGGGGGCGTCACATGTCCCATTCCAAGCTCCGGGGGATCTTTGAGGCGATCGTCAGCTGTGTGCAGGACGAGGGACTCTGGACTGGTCTACTGACATCGGACAACCGGACCTCGTGGGCAGAGGTGAGCACCCCACCCTATCCAGCCGTGGCCCAGTATACGGACAACAGCTAACCTGAACAGAACCGGACCCTGGCCCTCAAGCTGAGCCCTGAGAACGTCGAGTACATCAAGACCATCGAAGAATCCACGTTTGTCGTCTGCCTCGACGATGCAGCCCCTGAGACGGACAGCGAGCAGGTCCGCCAGGCGTGGTTCGGCGACGGCTTCAACCGCTGGGCAGACAAGAGCATGCAGATCATCGTCGCGGCCAACGGCAAGTCCAGCGCCATCCTCGAGCACGGCGCCATCGACGGCCTCACGTCGTGGCGCTTCTCCGAGTGGGTTCAGAGGGCCATCCTGGACACTCCACCAGCGTCGTCTGCCAACGGATCCGACTCATACGCAACACCATCCCTGGAGGAGCAGCAGCACATCCACCTCGAGGAGCTGACCTTCCAGTCGACCCCCGACCTGGACCGCCACATGCTCACCCTCCGAGACCGCTACGTCGCCGCCACGTCCACCGCCGAGTACAAGAACCACTACCTCCACGCCTTTGGCACCGCCGACCTCATGGCCTGGGGCATGCCCGTCAAGTCCGTCCTCGACGCCACGGTCCAGCTGGCCATCCACCTCCACTACGGCCACAACGTGCCCTGCTGGGAGGGCGTGTCCATGTCGCACTACCACAAGGGCCGCAGCGACATGCTGCAGATCGCCACGCCCCAGGTCGCGCGCTTCTGCGCCGACGCCGCCGCCTCCACCACCGTCGACGGCACAGAAGCAGCAGCAGAAGCAGCCACGATCCCGCCGGCCGAGCTGCGCGCCCGCCTCGTCGCCCTGGCCCGCGACATGACGGCCAACCTGCAGCGGTGCCAGGCCGGGCGCAACCACCTGCGGTTCTTCGAGCTGCTGCGCGACGCGGCGTGGCCGCAGGGCCAGCCCACGGCCAAGATGTTTGCCGGCAACATGTTCTGGCGCAACCCCTTTGTCGTCCTGCAGCACGTGCCCGAGGGGGTTGCCGGGGCGAGCATGCTGCACGGCGTGCAGAGGAAGGACTGCTTCTTTGTCAGTCTGAGCCCGAGGGATCATAGGTGTGTTCTGCCCCGCAAGGTGTCGTGCTTTCAGCTGTATAGGAGGTTGATTCACTGACTCTCTTTAACAGTGTCCATGTAGCCATAGATGGCACGACGGGAAACACGGAGCCATTTGCCGCTCGGTTGGAGGAGGCTTCTCACATCATGAAGAGAATCATACAGGCCAAGTAGGGTCGTGAAATGTCCTTTGTGGAGTTACGGGATGGAATACATAGAATAGCGTATGTCTTTGACTTGAGAATTATTAAGCCTCGTCCCAGAGGCAAAGTACATGTGTAATACCAATCTTATATCTGGATCCAAATCACCAAATATTACTGTCCTTCAGGGCCCCCCCCAACTCTTATCCCTCACATGTAGCTGGCATCTACAGGATCCAAAACACAAGGCCAGCACACGCCGCAACGGCTGCCCCAAGACTGCCCCCGACAAGGCTTGCCGCTCCCTCTGGCGGGACGGATGGCTCAGGGGCAGCTTCAGTGTCCTCGCCCGAGTTGTCATCGTCGCCACCATCATTGCCATCCCCGGGGTCGGTATCATCACCGGGGTCGGTGTCGTCTCCAGGGTCAGAGCCGTCATCGTCCCCGGGGCCATCGGTCGGCTCGGGGCCCTGCGTGATGCCCGGCGTCGAGGTCGGAGCAGTAACGGTGGGGTCATCCAGCGTCAGCGTCTCCACCGTCGTCTCGGTGGTCGGATCAACGACGGAGGTCGTCTCGGTCGGCTCGACCTCGCTGGTGAGCGTCAGGGTCGGCTGGTAGGTGACGGTCGGGTCGTTGCCCCCCGTCTCGGCGGTGCAGAACCCGGGCCGGTCCTCGTCGCACACCTCGCCGACCCTCTGGCAGCAGGCCGTGATGCCGCCACCGGTGCACGTCATGACGCCCGGGGCGCAGTCGCCGCCCGCGCAGATGGGGATGCCCCGCGACGAGGTGCACGTCTCGCCGATCTCGCAGCAGCCCTCGCCGTCGCTGCAGGGCTTGTAGCCGATCTCGCATTCGACCTGGCGGCGGAATATGGCGCCCTCGCGGTGCAGGGCGTCGTGCCTGAGGCGGGCCGCCTGGGTCACGCTGGCCAGGAGAGGCAGCGTCAGGAGGATGAGCCGAGTCATGGTTATGCTGGCGTCCTGTGAGGAGGATTGATTGATGGACAATTGGTGTAGATTCTGATGAAACCCTTCCGTAATGGATATCGAGTCCTACTTCGCCTGCGTCCCCCAGAGAAGGCCATGGTGCCTAACTTATACCTTCTCACGGTTATCTCATATCGAGGCCGTTGGATTCACGCATTGAGCCAAGACTTCTCCACCCTCAGCCGCAACCAGTATTCCATGTACAATCGGAGGGAATAATGCCCGTCTTACCAAACACGATCCACTAAATAAGGCTTCCAGGAACCTCGCCAGCAAATCACAGAGATACCGGGGTTGACAACAGGGGCGCCGGCCCCTCAGCCTTATACATTCTCCGGAAGCTTGACCTGGGCAAGGCGTCTTGGACTGGGCGGGGGTGGCTTGGGGCGACCCCAGCTGAGATGCTAGTAGCCTGATCCAAGGGCCACGACAAGCAATATTCTGCCTGTGGCTTCCTTGGCATCCTCGTGTCGGAGCCCAACAAGCCCAAAATTGCATTGTGTAGGTGGTGCGGTGTGACAGCTGTACAGCCCCAAATAGCTCCCAGTCACCAAGCTATCGAGGCCTTTCACGTACGCCTCGTCGCCTCCTCGGCGTCCAGTTTCTCGTGTAGCTTCGGGCCTGCCACACCAACTTCTCAAAAGCTTTCATGGAGGGCACCATACTATTTATTGCCTTTAGACGGGGTTCCATGGTTCCATACCAAGCGTTGCTCTTGCACCGGAGGTGAGACTCGGCCCCACTACCTCCCGGAAAGGTGGATACCCGGAGCCCTCCGGGTCGCACAATTTGACTCGAGGCCTCGAGATCGCCCCGTGAGGTCGAAAATAAAGCCGATGTGCTCAGATTGCAGGTGTCGGATATTCCCCCATGGTGGCAGTTTTACCCGGAGGCCAGCATCAATATCCAATGGTGGTTGGACCGGACATTATCGTGGCGTAAAAGCCTCGACCGGTCGATGTTCATGGCCCGGGTTTCAATGCAGAAAACTAGGCAACCAAACTGCCCAACGGCCACTACGAATATCCGTTTGACCAAGGCACAGAAGGATTCAAAGTCGAAGGCCATGACGTGTTTCCACAAGGAATCAGGGGCATGCAAAACGAAAACACCATCCAATCCGGCGTGTCTACGAGTCACATGAGCGGACGACGTGCCAGTACAAAATGTCAGGCAGAGCGTGAAAGAAAACACCCAGATAACAAAAAGGTAAAAAGGACAAAAAAAGAAATCATTGGGTGTATAGGAAAAGCCCGATGCGGGGGTCGAACCCGCAACCTTGAGATCGTGTGCTCTTATTAAGAGTCTCACGCTCTACCGATTGAGCTAACCGGGCGGTTAACCGTTAATTGATGGAGGAGGAGCCCCGGCAAGAGGCATAAAGGGGTTCCGCGACAGGAAAACTCGAAAAGAATTGTACAAAACGACAAAAAAAGAATCGCTTGTTGGGTGTATAGGAAAAGCCCGATGCGGGGGTCGAACCCGCAACCTTGAGATCGTGTACTCTTGAGTAAGAGTCTCACGCTCTACCGATTGAGCTAACCGGGCGGTTAACCATTGGATTTGATGGAAGAGCAACCCCTGTAACAAGAATAGAACCCTTCCCAGGATGAGAACAACGAAAAAGAAGACCCAAAAAGAGTCAAAAAAAGAATCGAGTGTATAGGAAAAGCCCGATGCGGGGGTCGAACCCGCAACCTTGAGATCGTGTGCTCGTAAGAGTCTCACGCTCTACCGATTGAGCTAACCGGGCAACGGTTATTGTCGGAGTTGAAATCTGGGGCCGGATCCAAGGTACTTGTACTTTGCGCGGGTCGTGCATCCAGGCGGAGGGAGGTACTCGCGATATCCAACCTAGAGTCGCAGAGCTCCGCGCATCGTAGGGTTGGGCCTCCGACAAGAGTAGGGCGACTACCTTTCAGATGGTGATAGTGCCTGTATGATGACGGTTCAATGACATGTATGACCTGCTCGGAAACATCAGTTGTTCTTCCAAGGATTCGATCTCGGTCAGACCAGCGAGTCGAGCATGGATTCGAGGCTCCTTGTCCAGCCGCATCTGTTTGGACCGACTGAGGGGTGTCCGAACTGAGGAGGTGTTTAACCACTGTTCCCGGCCACAATGCATACTCCGTAGCCCTCGGTACGATAAACGCTAGAAGATGTGTCGACGGAAGCTGGGAATAGGAGTCATGGAGTGTGAACGAGGGGAACGATCAAAAGAGGACAGATAGCAAGAGCACTCGGCATGGGGTGATAAAGCAACCCGTCCGACCCGCCCAGCGGCATCTGTCCGACTGACCAAACCTGGAGTGCGCAAGTCACGTCACCTGCAGTTGAGACAGATGGGGCATCTGCCCCGCGTCAATCAGACGTGCGGATGGCTGTGGTGGCTGTGCATTCCATGTCAACCAACTGTTCGTACCTACTGGTACTCCGCATCTGAGTGGCTAAAAGATCAACTGTGCCGCAACCGAAGCGACAAGTTGATGCCGACATCCCTAGATTTCCCCTGGCTGATGAAATTGTAGGGCAAGCCAGGGGCTGAGCACGCGGATATCGAAGTGATGGTGGCTGAGCTGGAGGATTGCAATCGCTCGCCCCCGCACGATCTCATGTCTATCAGTTCCCAACGCCCAATCTAGCATGTACAACGACGTCACGAGGCAGCCTTGCGCCTCATCGCCGGCACTGCGTATGCGACAGTCCTCCCATTATATATGTTGAGACTCCAGTTATATATAACAATTCAGTAGGTGACCGTCATGCCCTTTTCTACGACCCCCTAATAAGCAACTTGGAATCTCACCACTCAATCATCAGCCTACCCTAAAGCATGGCAACAGACATTCAAACCCAGATCAAACACGCCGCTGCGAGGAATACGGAACTGCTGAACACGCTCGCACAGACCGATTATGCCTCTCCATCACTCAAAGAACAAGATCGCTACATTGGCGAACTCAAAGCCGAGATCGCCGCATCGGACAAACACCTATTAAAGCTTGAACAAAAGCGGCATGTCGAGCTATCCCAACATGAGAAGTACCGCGACAGCAACGTAAGGCGCTTCCTCCACAAGATTGCGGGTCAGCGCGACAAATTTGACGCAATGGCCGCCAAGGAGGAGAGGGAGTACTTTGAGGTGCTGCAGGAGGAGCACGAGGCGCAGACCCTCCATGCCAACCTGCAGCACCAGCTTGAGGAGGCCACGACGGTGAAGACGCAGCTCGAGGAGGCCAAGGCGGTCCACATCGCGGCGCAGAGGGAGCTCGACGGCCTGTACGACTCCATCTTCTCGGGGGACACGCCCAGCTTCCCCCAAGAGGACGAGCTGGAGCGCAAGAGCGACCAGGCGCTGCAGAGGTATCACGACGCGCGGGTGGACAAGGAGGAGAAGGACAAGGTTTCGAAGCTGCTGGCGCAGGCTCAGGCCAAGGCCGAAAAAGCGATGCAGCACATGGACGAGGCGCACTCGCGGTCGCACAAGGACATGATGGGCCGGGGCATGTTCAACGACATCCAGAAGCACGACGAGCTGGACCAGGCGTTCCGGGACATCGGCATGGCGCGGACGCTGGCGACGCGCGCGGGGCTCAGGGACATCCCGAGGGTCAACATCGACACGGGCGGGCTGATGAGCGACATCTTCTTCGACAACATCTTCACCGACTACGCGCGCAACGAGGAGATCAAGCGCGGCGAGAACGAGGTGATACAGTTCAGGCTCTACATTGTGCGCGAGCGGGGCAAGGCCATCAACGTGCAGGATGTTGCGGCTGCGGAGCTGCGCGAGGCAGAGGTGGGACTGGAGAAGGCGCGCAACGCGGTGCAGCTCGAGAGGCAGAGGGTCTTTGAGAGGGTGCTGACGGGCGGTCACCAAGAGTGATGAATGATGAATCACCAGTTTTCATGTTCTTTGCCAGCGATCTGATTCAAGAGCTTTTTTTTTTTTCTTTTCCCTCCTCAGACGAACTCATTGCCTAAATGGGCCTAATGGTTCCTCTATAAATCCAGACGGTATTGGTTGACATGGCTTCTTGGCATCGACGTTGGCAAGGTCCAGGCCAGGATAGTGGCGCCGTCCCTGGATTCACCTGAAATTTACCACTGTGGTCTCTCTCGATCTCCCTGTATCGCACGATCGGAGGCCATGATGCACAACTTGCTGATCGACCACGCGCAGACGGGCCAGCCCATCTCCCACATGGCGCCCACCATTTGGCGCGTGGCCGAGCACATCTATTTGGCTTGCGCAATGGGCCAAACGTCCAACGTTCAGGTACATCGGGGCCAACAGCTTGGTGATATGGTCAAAATAAAGTACGCGGGATCTTAAGTGGGACACCACACCACCAGCCTGCCAGGGGATCGAATATAAGGGCCTGGCTCCCTCCCGTGCGACGTCGCATCCTCAACCGCGACACACTCTGCATCTACAGGAACAATTCCCACCCGCCCATTCCACCATGAGCGAGGGCCCTCCCGAAGGCCGTAAGTACCTACCTACCCTTCTTGCAGCACCCCCAATGCTCCCACGCCCCCATCGCCAGACTCTCAGACTCACCTCCTCCCAGGGCCGACAGGCAAGGGCTATGTCGACCCCAACTGGCCCAGCCCAGGCGGCGAGTGGGACACGCCCGTCATCATCTACGGCTACACGCCCGCCTTTGCCCTGTCCTGCTTCGCCGTCGTCTGGTTCTTCCTCCTCCTCGTCGTCCACGCCGTCCAGGTCGCCCGCTTCCGCAGCTGGTGGTTCGTCACCTTCCCCATCGGCCTGCTGTTCGAGGTCATCGGCTACATTGCGCGCTCGCTGTCCGCCAAGCAGGACCCCTACCACCTGCTGTACTTCATCCTGCAGTACTTCTTCATCGTCACCGCCCCCGTCTTCCTCGCCGCGGGCATATACACCATCCTGTCGGCCCTGATCCCGCGCCTCGGCAGGCAGTACTCGTTCCTCCCGCCCAGGGTCGTCCTGTGGTTCTTCATCACCTCGGACGTCATCGCCACCGTCACCCAGGTCGCGGGCGCCGCCCTCATCGGCGTGCGCCAGTCCGACCGCGAGGACCCCACCGACGCCAACAACATCCTGCTGGGCGGCCTGGCCTACCAGGTCTTCTCCATGGGCATCTTTGTCATCCTGTCGGCCACCTTTGTCTTCCGCGCTCGCGCCGCCATCAGGGAGGCCCGCCTGTCCCTCTTCAGCCTCGTCTTCTGCGCCGCCGCCGTCCTCGTCTACCTCCGCACGTGCTTCCGCCTGGCCGAGACGGCCCAGGGCCTCAGCGGGGAGCTGCAGACCAACGAGGTCTACTTTGCGTGCCTCGAGTTTGTGCCCGTCGCCATCGCCGTGGTCCTGTACGCCGTGTGGTTCCCGGGGAGGTGTGTTGGGTCTCGCGTCAGCATGAGGCCGGGGGAAGAGCAGGCAAAGGAGCGGCCGGCTCCATCGTTTTATTGAACGCGAGCGATACTTTGATCGAGAATCTGGTCCATATTCAGCTACAATCGAGGTGTCTAGCGATTTCTCTATATATACAACACTTCCATGGATAATGCCCTCCTCGCATTTTGGTACTTCTCAAGTTAGTGAGGGACAGCGATTGACCAAAGTCCTCTAGGCCAACCTCCGGACTACCCCCGGCCTTAGCTTCTCAAATGCGCATTTAACCGGTGCATTTGACGAATCAAGGCTGGGCGTTGGGATTTCAGATGAGGGGTATGCATTTCTGTAAAAGATAGTAACAGTTGGGGAACAGGTACTTATTCACAGACGCCAGTTGGAAGCTTGGTGCCCACCATTCGCCTCGACGACACGCGGTATTGTTGTTACTTTATACAGTGTAGTATTCCATGACAGCAAGACTTAAAGCCGGGAAATGTATCATTGTGGTGATTTCCTCTGCTCCAGTGAGCCTTTGTGATGTCGTCTACCCAAGAGAGCATATTCGTTCATTCGCTGGCACTCTATACCCCTGCAAATACACCATGGAAAAGTGCCCCCTTCTTGGACAATGAAAGGCCATGAATTTTTCAAAATCACCTAATTGGTATTGAAATACCTATTTCCACTCGGTAGAGTACCATCCGAGGCTGTAAGTCTCCTCAGAATCCGCGGGGAACCCCCGTAAACTCCCCGGCAGCCCCCACGGGTCAAGACCCCCCGCGGTCAGCTTTCGTCACTCGCAGTCCCTTGATGTCCTGACTGGGTACCTACTTATTGATAGGCAATGTTGTCAGCAACGAGATGGCTTGAATTCTCCACTGGATCAATGCCAGCCGATTTTAGGACGGAATTAGTCCAGACGATACTGCGGAATACTGTTCTACTGGACCTATCAAGTCCTCCCAAAGCCGATGCTAAACTAGGAGCAACATCGATACGGAGGAGACGGACGGGTCCCGCAGTGAGGCCCCGCGTTCTCCAGCGGGGGAGGGGCAAGTTCCAATGTCCGGTGACGGACTTTGTGTGTTGTGTGTACTACTACCAGCAGCAGCTGGTGGTGTTCTACCTGGCAGAGTTGAGCATTTAGAGAGCCCACTTACACGCGTCGCATCTTTGATTTTTGGCTAAATGGATCCTACCTGTGCTATTGGATTGCACCTCGACATGTCGGGTATCCATACGTCAGCCCATGGTGCATCGTGACCATGTGAGCACTGGATTTGAATGGTATTTAGATCCAAGGGAGTCGAGTCCCTCCTCAATCCACAGGGTGCTCCCCATTCGATACTCTTCGTGGCTCTCTTGTCGAATACCGAACCTCCAAACATGGCTCCAGACCCCGATGGCAACGCCGAGTACGGCAGCAGGCCGGCTCCAGCCTTCACCAAGGAGGATGGGCGCCTCATCTTCAGCTACGACTCCGAGACAGTCTACGTCGAGCCATGGGGCGACAATGCCCTCCGCATCCGAGCGAGCTGCCTGGCCGCGATCCCCGAGCGCGACTGGGCCATAACCGAGAAGCCCAGCAGCTCCAAGCCGGACATCCAGATCCAGCCCGGTTCGGCCACCGTCACCCACGGCAAGATCAAGGCGGACATCAGCCGCCACGGCAAGATTGTCATCTCCGACGTGCAGACGGGCAAGGTGCTCCTCGAGGAGTACGCCCGGCACCGCCTCGACGTCCTCGACCCCAAGTGCAGCTCGCTGCGCATCCAGCCGCGCGAGTGGAAGCCCCGCCTGGGCTCGGCCGACTACCACCTCACGATGCGCTTCGAGTCGCAGGACCCGGACGAGCGCATCTACGGCATGGGCCAGTACCAGCAGCCCTTCATGAACCTCAAGGGCGCCGACCTCGAGCTCGCCCAGCGCAACTCGCAGGCCACGGTGCCCTTTGCCGTGTCCAGCCTGGGCTACGGCCTCCTGTGGAACAACCCGGGCGTCGGCCGCGCCGTCTTCAGCAAGCTCACCACCACCTTCGAGGCCTACTCGACCGACACCCTCGACTACTGGGTCGTGGCCGGCGACTCGCCCGCCGAGATTGTGCGGGCCTACACGGGCGTGACGGGCCGCGTGCCCAAGATGCCCGAGTACGGCCTGGGCTTCTGGCAGTGCAAGCTGCGCTACCAGACGCAGGAGGAGCTGCTCGAGGTGGCGCGCGAGTACAAGCGGCGGAACCTGCCCATCGACCTGATTGTCTGCGACTACTTCCACTGGCCGAGCCAGGGCGACTGGAAGTTTGATCCCACCTTCTGGCCGGACCCCGGTGAGTCTACACACACACACACACACACCCCGTGTACGTGGTGGTCCCCCCGCGAGCCATGTGCTGACAGACAAAACGCAGATGCCATGGTTGCCGAGCTCAAGGAGATGAACATTGAGCTCATGGTGTCCATCTGGCCCACGGTCGAGAAGTCGTCGGAGAACTACGACGAGATGCTCCGCCGCGGGCTGCTCATCCGGCAGGACCGCGGCATCCGGGCCGTCATGGAGGGCCGGGGCTACGCGATCCACTACGACGCGACGCACCCGGAGGCGCGCAAGTTTGTGTGGGAGGCGGCCAAGCGCAGCTACCACGACAAGGGCATCCGGGTCTTCTGGCTCGACGAGGCCGAGCCCGAGTACTCGGTGTACGACTTTGACATCTACCGCTACCACGCGGGGCCCAACCTCAGCGTGGGCAACTTCTACCCGTCCGACTACACGCGGGGCTTCTACGAGGGCATGAGGGCGGCCGGGCAGGACGAGATTGTCAGCCTGGTGCGCTGCGCGTGGGCCGGGGCGCAGAAGTACGGGGCGCTGGTGTGGTCGGGCGACATCGCGTCCAGCTGGAGCAGCCTGCGCAACCAGCTGTCGGCGGGGCTCAACATGGGCCTGTCCGGGTTCGCGTGGTTCACGACCGACATTGGGGGCTTCCACGGCGGCGACCCGGACGAGCCGGCGTTCCGCGAGCTGCTGGTGCGCTGGTTCCAGTGGGGGGCCTTCTGCCCCGTCATGAGGCTGCACGGCGACCGCGAGCCCAAGCAGCCGCGCCACGGCACGACGGGCGGCAGCTTCTGCCTGTCGGGCGGGCCCAACGAGGTGTGGTCGTACGGCGACGAGGTGTACGGCATCTGCGAGAAGTACCTGCGCATCCGCGAGGCCATGCGCGACTACACGCGCGAGCTGATGAGGGAGGCGCACGAGAAGGGCGACCCGCTCATGAGGCCGTGCTTCTACGACTTCCCCGGCGACGACAGGTGCTGGAGGCTCGAGGACCAGTACATGTACGGGCCCAAGTACCTCGTCGCGCCGGTGCTGGCGGCTGGCCAGAGGAAGCGCGACGTGTACCTCCCAGGCGAGGGGCTCAAGTGGAAGGGCACCGATGGGACCGTGTATGACGGGGCCAAGACGGTGACGGTGGACTGCCCCTTGGACACGATGCCTGTTTTCGAGAAGCAGTAGGGAGGCTGGTGGGATGGGTAATGTGGAGGGCAGATATCTGTGCCTACTTATCTTAGCAGTAACCGGGATACCTACTTGGCGATCAATGCCATAGCAACGTTAGTACTAGGTAGTAGTACCCAAGCTACCTACATACAAGGTACTTTAGTACCTCTCCTGGTTGGAGTGAAGGAGTGGAAGCAGAGAGGTGAGAAGGCGCGAGAAATTCCGTCATTCCTGTCCGCCGCCCACTTTTGCCGCACCTTTGCCGCGCCGCGCCCGTGAAAGCTTCCTCCAAGCTCCGAATCCCACCGTACAAATGATGCCAGCTCCAACTGCACCCAAGTAACAGCCTCATGTCCTCCAATCGGCAGCTCTGGCCCCAGGCCAGGCGCCTGAACCGGCTGGTCAAGCAGAACCGCACCACGGCGTCCTCGATATGCCCATTCTGCTCCGTCTCGCCCGCAGCTCGCCCGCCATCCCGACCACGCCGGCAGACGGTCGCTAGACGCCATCAATCGACCGCCGCGGCCACGACGAACCCACGTACAGAGCTCGAACAGACGCTCCAGCAGCTCCAAGACCAGACGCCCTACCTCGTTGACCTGTCACGGCTGCAGCTCGCACTTAACGGGCTGCGACAGAATGCTGGCGAGGAAGACATCCGCATCGCGATTCTGGGACTGGAAAACGGCGACCATGCTGGCGAGACGGCCAAGCGAGTCCTGCGAGCCTTTCTTACCGACCCTCTTGTTGATGAACAGCCATGGGAGAAGGAGCTAGAGGCATATGACCCCAGCGAGCCGCTGATTGTGCGCGTCAGGCCTGATGGGCAGGAGGAGGGAGCCTTGACCATGGAGAGAGTGTCCGGCCTTAACGAGATGCACATCTCGTCGGTCGAGCTCAACGGCTTGAACCTCGAGCTGCTTCTCACGGAAACCAATCTCTCCACAGATATACTCTATCCATTCACCCAGACTATCGAAGAAACCATCCACAGCCCCATCATCGACGTCCCCATCGACCAAGATCGAGTCTCGCAAGTCCCCGCCCCCGTCCACAAGACCCTCCTGGTTGCGAGTGGCCTTTCTGGTGCAGTCAGAATTTCGGCACTCCCTCCACCTATTCTAGAGAACACGGACACTGTCCTTGCGGCATCCAACATGGAGGGCCTTTCTAAGCAGCAGCTCGACGCCGCATTCGAGGCGGTGGACGTGTCACTCGCCGAGAAGGCACTCGCGCTCTTCCGGAAAGGACCCGAGCATGCCATGGAATACGAGCGGCTGTGGTTCGCCAGCAACATGCCAACGCTGGTCAACTGGCTCAAGTCTGGCCTGGCAACCACAGACGCTGCCACGAAGCCGATTGTGCGCAGGCTGATTGCCCAGCTGCTGCAGGACACCCTCTCCTCTGTCCAGGAACAGGAGGCGCAAAAGGTTTCCAAGGCACTTGCCATCAAGAACCTACCCCAGGCCGGCGAGCTGAACGGGGCCCTCGCAGAATGGGCCCAGAATGCCCACGCAGAGCTCCAGGGCGAGCTCGACCTCGCCTTTACGGGTCGGCGGTGGCGCAAGCTCGGCTGGTGGAAGCTCTTCTGGCGGGTGGACGACGTGGCCATGCTCACCAACGAGATGCTGAGCCAGCGGTTCCTCCCCACCGCCGAGCAGGAACTGGTCTATCTCACTGGGCGCATCGCAGGGCCGGCGGGCGAGCACCCGCCGTATGCACAGCCCACCTCATCAAGGGCTGCCCAGGGGGCTACCCACACCTCCACGAAGCTCGGTTCAGGCGAGGTCGCCCCTGTGTCTCCGACCCTTCCCAAGTGGCCGGGCCATATCGCCTTCACGCGGCGCTACCTGCAGAACGAGACGATCCCGGCGCTGCAGGCGCTCGCTCAGAGGCTCGTCGTCCAGGCCGTCGGGACATCCTCCGTAGCCACGTCGCTGGGGGCGCTGCTCTACGTCTCCTCCTTCACCTCGACGGTGTACGAGGCTGGCGCTGTGGCGGCGCTGGGCATCGTGTACAGCCTGGGGAGGATGCAGAAGAAGTGGGAGACGGCGCGTGGTTTCTGGGAGGGCGAGGTGCGTGAGGAAGGGCGCAAGGCGGTGCGGGGCGTCGAGGGTAGCGTCACGGATGTGCTGGAGGGCACCAATGCCGTCGAGGACGGCAGCAAGGAGGCAGAAGAGCTGCGGAAAGCCCGTGAGCTGGTGGCCAAGGCCGAGGATGCGCTCGCTCGGATGAAGTAGAGGCGTGTAAAGACATTGTATAGACGGGATAAGTGTAACAAGTATTATACGGATAGATTAACGGGGATATCTGGCATGTGCTGCCTTTTTTCTTTGATTCATATTCTTGGTCGCAGCTCCTCCGTCGTCCAGCCTCTTGACCAATGTCTAGTATTTTGTTATACCCCACGCTTCGAGAGACCGCATTGCGCGGCGGCCATTCCGCTCAATTCATGTTCCAGAAACCATAAACGCCAGGCAAAAAGTTCCCATCCGCCAGCCCTGTCCCTATCCACACAGGACGCACACAAGCTGTTCATCCCCCAGAGATACTCCC
>JAEMHR010000212.1:0-31084 GCA_016490725.1 Amphichorda felina | reverse complement strand
GGGGATTGAGCTTTCGTGAAGCCTGCCAGCCGTGGGTGGTGCCTAAGTTTTGGTGAGTGGGTGAGGTTGGTGGGGGGTGCTCACCGCACTATTCAGTGCCTGCCTGCCAGCGCACCAGCCGCTGCACTGAGGTGTCCAGCAGTAATCGGCCTCGGCAGGCACATGCCAGTGTGGCCGGTGTACAGATTACGGGGATACAAGTACGAGTAGTCTGGCCAGTGGCCTCCCTCCCAGGCCTCCGTCCGCCAAATTCCATGTCGCAATCTTAGCACCAAGGTTTCATGGCATGCAGGCGGCCCGTGCACACCCGTGTGCACGCTCGTGCTAGGCTCATGCCAGGCTCATGCCAGCGAAATGCAAGGCGCAATGCAAGCAGATGCAAGCAGACGCAGGTGAATGCAAGTGGATGCAAGTGAATGCAAGACAACCGCGTCACACCCACTTGTGAGGCAGCCCGATTCCGCCACCGCGATCAATCTGGCAATTTCTGCATCTTCAGTGGGTTGCGCCCACATTCCGCGTCCTTGGTTGCTTGGCCTGTCCCCCCAGTCCCCCAGTCGTCCCCAACACCAAGCTCCAAGCCTCCAGCTTCATCAACGCCCGACAGATCTCGTGTAATATTCTGCTCCCAGGCGCCGCCGCCCGTCACCCGCCTGACGTCGCTCGCCACTTGCCGCTTCGTTCCTTGGCACGGCAATTCTTCACCTCAAGCCCTCATCCTCAACTGTCCAACTCTCGTCTGTCTATGCGGCGGCCCACCCTCCTTGGGACCCAACCGTCGCCGCTTCGGGTCGTTTGATCCTCGTGAGTGCCATCGCTCCCGATATGCTGTGTCCTCCCTCATCGCGCCTGGCTCCCGGCGGCGATCAGTCAAAATATGCAGCCATCGGCTAACACATAACACACCGATGTAGATCACCTGCCCCTGGCCCATCCCCAAGGTCCTGACGCCTTTAAATGTCGCACAAGAGCCTGACGCTGGCTGTCGGATTGTTGTCGTGACTTCTCGTGACTCGGGCCCTGGACGCGCTCGCAAATCCACGGCCCCACTTCACCTTGACCCTCCCTGGCCTCCCAACCCATCAGTTATCCGCTCGACAATGCTCATGAAAGACATGAAGCGCTTCGCCTTCTTTCTCGTCCTCACCTTCCTCTTCCTCTACGTCAGTCTCAGCCTCTTTCGTCATTCGGGAATCCAACCCAAGGCTGCCGGCAGCTGGTTTGGCTCCTCGGCAGGCTCCTCGACTGGCCAATGGCCCCCCAGCGGTGAGGATGCGGCTCTGCAGACCGATGGAGACTCGCATCCCTCTGACACGCCCTCTGACGCGGGATACGTCCAGCCCCCGGTGAATAATCCTGCGACTCCCGGCTCTGGCACAGACTTCCCCAACCACGACGATGAGGATCCGCCAGTCGAGATGCCGGCCCGGCCACCACCCGCCGGGGACGGCGCGACAGAGCAAGCCGCTGCAGACGGCCTCATCCCCACCCACCAGGAGATCTTCTCCCAGTCGACGGTGGACCGCAAGTACTTTGCCATTGACTTCGGCACGAAGCAGGCCATAAACCCCAACATCATCCCGCACCCGACGCTGGACAACACGTGGATCGTCGTGGCACAGGAATCGAGGAGTAGCAAGTCTGATGAGTTTGTCGAGATTGTCTGCGATGCCAAGTTCGAGCGGGATGTCCTGCGGTGCTTGGATGTCCCGGCTGCCCTACCCATCGCGCCAACCCCCGGAGGCAAATGCGAGGGCGAGCTGGAGTTCTTCAACCTCAACCAAGGACCCCACGATGCGCGTGTCTTCTTCGGGCCCGAGAAGTCCTACACCATCTACGGATCCAACTCCAGGTTCACCTGCTTCGGCCAGTTCATCCAGGACTTTGCCACCCTTCGGGGCTGGAAGGACACTAAAGGGAGAGACGTCATGTTCGAGGCCGGGACAGAGCTGCAGCGGCCGGCGCCATGGGGCGCCATAGAGAAGAACTGGTTCTTGTTCTGGGACGCAGATGACCAGCCCTATGTCCACTACGACCTCCTGCCGCAGCGGGTCTTTGCCAAGGTCGGGTCGGATGGCTCAGTGGGATCCGACCTGGCACCGCAAACCGCCTCGTCAGACGACAAGTGCTTCGAGAAGTACCTGCCAGAGCCTGCCTCGGAGCAGGAGTCGGTCCACCAGGCTACCAACTCCGTTCTGGTCACCCTGTGCCGCCGCTCCGAGCCATCGTGCGTCGCCAACGATGACAACACCTTCATCATCACCATCTTCCAGCACAAGACATTCTACAACTTCCACAGCGTCTACGAGCCCTACATCATGGCCTTCCGCCGCAAATCGCCCTTCCAGGTCCACGGCATCTCGCGCCGGCCGCTGTGGATCTCCGGACGCGAGGTCCACGCCGACAGCGGAACGTCGGACATGCTCTACGTCACCTCCATGGGCTGGAAGAGCCGCAAGCTCCGGTACCACGGCTTCATCGACGACGAGCTTTTCCTCGCGTTCGGCATCGAGGACAAGAGCGCCGGAGGCATAGACATCCTGGCGGGAGACCTGATCGGAGAGCTCGGGCTCTGCAACGGGCCGTCCGGCTCCGTATCCTAGGTGCTGATCCAGGAAGGAACTTTGCATTCTCTTTTCAGCATGGATTCCGACAAGGGCGAGTTCTCGAGACTCCATGAGTGCCCTTGTCGATTTCAAATAAGGCGTCTGGCGTCTGGTGTCGGGAGATACCAGACAGGGGGGCGATGACACGAGGGTGTGTAGTACCACCAGCACCGCCGGCGGAGCTCGTCCAGGACAGGTGTTTTCCGGAATCTCTTTCACAGTGTATTTTACGATATAGAAACATGAAATTTAGAGTTCAGCCCTTTGCAGGAAGGGATCGAAAACCAAGGGCACTAGGGTCGTCCGATTGCTACATGACAGGAAATTTCACACCAGTCCGGCCGTCTCTAGTCCTTCTTCTCCTCCTGGGACGTGTCCTGGGCCTCGCCAGCGACGGGGACGCCGGTGACCATGATGTCGTCCCTCGTCACGGGGGGGCCCTTGAAGTTCTTCCGCGCATAGACAAAGTACCACACAATGGCGATGAAGGCGAAGCCGGCAAAGACGACGGAGGCGTAGTTCATGGTGCTGGCGTCGACGGGCAGCGAGACGGGCATGCAGAAGATGACGACGGCGAAGAAGATCCAGACAACGCAGATGCCGTTGATGAGGTACCCGAACATGCCCAGAGGGTAGGGCGAGCCGCGGACGGCCTTGCGGCGCTGGACGAGGTTGACGAGCACGGGCACGCCGTACGAGGTGGACAGGCAGATGGTGGCCACTCCCGTGAAGGAGTTGAAGGCGGCCGACGAGCCGAAGTAGATGCAGCCGAGCAGGCAGTCAACCGCCGTGGACAGGGCCAGCGCCCACAGGGGCATGTCCAGGCTGGTGTTGACTCGCCTCCACAGCTTGTACCCCGGGATGCCGCCGTCGCGGGCAAAGGCGTAGGTGCATCGCGATGCGGCCGTGAGCGCGCCGATGCCTGCAAACATCAAGATGCCAAGGATCAGGAACAGCAGGCCGAACCCCCCGGCGGCGGAGCCGGTGACCGTCTTGAACAGCAGGCCAATCGGCTGAGAGTTGGCAACATCAAGGAGCATGGCCACGTCGGGCATCACGAATAGGAGCGGGATCATGTAGACCAGCCCAGTTAGGCCGGCGGCGAGAACAGAAAGCACAATCGCCCTCGGGACCTCGCGCTCGGGGTTCTGCACCTCCTCGCACATGGCGGCCACCATGCCGTAGCCGGTGAGGACGTAGGCGGCTATAATGTCATTGTTAGCCATTGTCTCGGATCTTGAGAGTTTTCCTTTCAGCCCCATCGTCGGCGCAACGTACGTTGGAGGAGTCCCACGAAGAAGGACCAGGCCGCGGGCCACCCGCTTGCCGAGGTATCGTAATGGGCAAAGACGTACTCGGCGGAGCGGCGGTGGTCAGCCATGACCAGCAGGGTGACGAGGATGATGACGACGCTGGCGGCGGTCCAGTAGATGCAGACCTTGTTGATGAGGTCGAGGTAGCGGGAGCCGAAGGCGTTGACGAGGGCGCAGACGAGCATGACGGCCCAGAAGCACAGGACGGTCTGCCACTCGTTGGCGACAAAGTCGTCGTTGAAGATGGAGATGGCGCTGAGGATGAGCTGGGCGCCGGAGAAGTTGATGGAGAGGGTGACGGTCCAGTTGCCGCAGACGTTGAGGAAGCCGTCGATGAAGCTGACGAGGGGCGCCCAGCGTGGGCTGCTGAGGATGGCGCTCCAGTAGTAGACGCCTCCAGCGGTGGGGAAGACGGCGCAGATCTCGGCGAGGGAGGCGGCGATGCAGAGCGAGATGAGCGAGACGAGGATCCAGCCGTACAGGATGGTGACGGACTGGCCGTTGGTCAGGCCGATGAACATCATGGTGGACAGGCCAAAGGGCACGGCCATGATGGCAAAGGACAGGCCCAGGATGCTCAGCATGCTCAGGCTGCGCGGCAGCTCGCTCTTGTAGCCCAGGCGCGCCAGGGCCGCATCGGCGTGCTGCAACGACGCCTTGCGTGCGTCCGCCATGGCGATGGTGTGTCTGTCTGTCGCTCTGCCGCTCTGCCGCTCTGTCGCCGGTTATGAGGGGTCACAGGAGTGTCACGGCAAAGAACGTCGCGAGGGCGGTGGAGGGAGGAGTTGGGGGAATTGGGGGACGACGCACAGAGTACTCCGTACGTAGTACAACATCAAGTCTGGGGATGTGGGGGGGGCGCAGACGATTGGACATGCAATGCATGGATAAGCTATCTACGACTACTGCGTACTATCTGTACGATACGCCGATACGGAGTACGAATAACCCAAGCGGGGAGATTACCGATGGATCAGACGCTATCAGCGCTCAATCAGGTAACGTGCAAGTCGCAAATGACGTTGTCGGCTCACCTTCTCGGCAGGCAACGGCAGGCAACCCGCATGCGCCCGACATGGGAAAGGCACTGGCTGAGATGCCATCATCTGTGCTGCCACCTACGGATACTCATACTCATGCATACACTCGAGTCTGTCGTACGCGTACCAATCTGCCACCACTACCCCGTACTACTACTTGCATAGCAGTATTAATATGGGCACCCATGAATGCCCGGGCACTATCTTAGAATACCGGCACTACCAACGGGATCCCCTTAACACTATCTCGCCAAACTCCACATACCTGGGGTCGGGTACGTAATTCCAGCCGAAAAGGGGCCGATCAATCTATCGTCGATTATTAGCAATTCCCAGTGGTCAAAGATAACAACAGGATCACTAGCGGGCTCACAAGGAGAATTGGTTAGAAAAAAAAAAAGTCACAGAAATCATTTGCGCCAGCATCGCTTGTGTGCGCTTGAAACCAGCGTATATTGATTCATGTCGTCTTTATACATCTCAAGAGTCACACACCAAGATCCGGCCGTTGCCACCACATGGCAATATAGCTCGTCTCATCAGGGCAAAACTTGTCGCTCTCCTAAATTACACAAACGCAGGGCATGCATGTAAAAACAATCCCAACTCCATCCATCAGTCGCCTAGAAAAGAAACGAGATGTACTGGTTGTAGAACTTGTCCCATCCCTTGGCCGTCGCCGCCTTCTCCGCCTCCCTCTCGACAAACTCAGCCTCCTCGTTGTCGATAATGTCCTTGCCAGTAAACAGGTCGACCTCGTGGGCCGCGATACCGCGGCTCTTCGTCACGAGCATGTGGCCAAAGATGAAGATGAGATAAAGGGGAATGCCGAGGTAGCCAGTGATGAAGGTGGCGTGGTCAAACTTGCCGTCCACCTTACCACTCTCGAGGAAGACGGTGAAGTTCTTGGTGAGGGCGACGACGCAGCAGAAGAAGAGAGCAACGTAGCTTCCCCAGATGCCCAGGGGCGAGCGGTAGGGCATGACGCTGTCCGGGACATTCTGTGCGCGGCGGGCCTTGACGAAGTGGATGTGTGTAATGAGGATGGAGATCCAGGTGAGCAGGCCGAAGATGGTGGTGAGATTGACAAAGTACTTGAAAACCTTCTTGGAGTCGTCCGCCACGTTCATGAACGCCAGGCAGCAGAACAAGGCGCAGACGATGAGGGCGGGCCACGGCACGCCGCGGTTGTCGGTGCGCTTAAAGATGCGGGGTGCGTCCTCGTCGCTGGCAAGGCCGTACAGGGTGCGGCTGGCAATATACAGATCCGAGTTGGCGGCCGAGAAGACAAAGATGAGGATGCAGGCGTTGATGATGTGGGGGAGCACCTTGACACCGGCCAGGGTGGCGGCGACGACAAAGGGCGAGGCGTCGGCACCAGTCTGCTGCGTGTTGGCAAAGGCCAGCTTCGGCTCATTGTAGGGCACAATCATTCCGACAAGGAAGACGCTGCAGATGTAGAAGATGAGGATACGGAAGAAGGTGAGCTTGATGGCCTTGGGGATGGTGCGTCGGGGGTTCTGTGCCTCGCCCGCCGTCACACCAACAAGCTCGGTACCCAGGTAGGCAAAGGTGGCGTTGACCATGACGGACCAGAAGGCGACGAACTGGGCCGTCGTCTTGGGGGTGACGCCCTTGCGCGCAGCAAAGGCACCGGGGTCGTGCCAGTACTTGAAGCCAGTGGCCTCGCCATTGGGGCCGCCACCGGCAGCAATGATGATGCAGAACAGGATGATGCCGAGAACGATGATGACCTTGGCCGAGGACAGCCAGAACTCGAACTCGCCAAAGAACTTGATACCGCCAAAGTAGTTGATGCAGAAAATGGCAACGAGGAAGATGGCGATGAAGACACCCGGATTGACCCTGTCGGCATCAACCCACTTCTGAATAACTAGAGCGCCGGCCGTGAGCTGGTTGGGTGTGACAATGATGTACTTGAACCAGTATCTGGAGGACCGTCAAGTCAGCATGAGATCCAGCGTGGTCTGCTAGGAGGTGCAGTGGGAGGAGACTCACGTCCAGCCGAGGGTGAAACCGAGAGAGGGATGGCAGTATCGGGTGGCGTAACCGGTGAAACCAGCGCTGAGAGGCATCCAGGCAGCCATCTCACCGAGGGCCGCCATGACAAGGAAGACGATGGCGCCCATGAAGGAGTAGGAGATGAGGAGCGAGCCGGGGCCGGCGTCGGCGAGAGCCGCACCCGTTCCGATGATGAGACCAGTTCCCAGGGCACCACCAATGGCAATCATGGAAATGTGACGGGCCTTGAGGCCACGGTGAAGCGACGAGTTGACGTCGGTCTCGAGACCGCGGATATGATCCGGGTGCGTGACCCCATCGTAGGCGGATTTCTCAACATCGGTGCTGAGCCTCGAGCGAGCTGAGGGCGCCTTGATGGACCCAGACGAGTAGTGGCCCATGGTGTGTATATGTCGTTGACCCAACAGGCGTATAACTTGGTCGCTGCTGGTTCTACTTGACCGTTTGACAAGACGACTGGGAGAGGGCAGAGGGGAACCCGGGGAACTGGAAGGGGGGGGGATTCCCTTTTCTACCTCGCACTTGTTATTCCTACCCAAACGGTGCTAACCATCCCCAGCAACGAATGGCCGATAAGGACCTCCACATGGCCACACGCGACCGTCCACGAGTCTGATGGTGGTGTCGTTGCACAGGCGCACGGGGCACGGGGCAGGGGGGAGGGGCCAACAGCTGGGGAGGGGGGAAGATGGGATGATTGGGACGATTGGGACGATTGGGGTGATGGGGGTCCATTGGGGCACGACTCGAGGACGGGCGAACGGTCGAGAAGAAAAAAAAGTTGCAGGGTTCCGTCCAAGGCTAACCTGGGCCGGGCACGAGGAGACGAGAGGAGGGCTCGTCACTCGAGGTCGGGCGATCGACAGATACGGAGACGGCGTGGATTTGGAAGGAGGAAGGTCGACTAGGTCGACTGGGTCGACTGGGACGAGGGCTGGGACGACTGGAGCAGTGTGGCTTGAGTGGGGCCTAGACTGCCTCGTCCGCCTCTCTGTCCACCCAGCATCGCCCGGTACGAGTATCGCCCCAGTATCACCCAGTTTATGCTCCAGTGCTGGCAGTCATGGCCCCATAAGTTACGTATAAGGTTGTTTCCAAAGTGCTCCAACATGCTCGCTAATACTCCTCCGTGGGGACCGAGGAGGCCCAGGGTGAACCTTGTGCCTGTGCGGGTTTGTGCGGCCTGCGACGGGATGCGACGGGCGTTGGTGTTGTCGTAGTAGCAGTAGTAGTAATACTATTATAGTCTTCCCGACATTCTTTACACCGATTCTTCTGCAGCGCGAGGCGTGAGGCGTGAAAGCGCGGACCTTGGGTCTTGGCCGTTCCCGCCCCTCCAAGTCCTCCCAAGCCCTCCCAAGCCCTCCCAAGCCGCCACACAATAGTACGGTGCGGCTGCCGGCTGGTAGGATTTCTCCGGATGGATCTCGCTTGGCGTGCGTGGCGCCAGCCGTCGACGCACCTGCCAGTGTTGCACTGGCTGCTGCATTGGCTGCTGCACTGGCCGGCAGCGCAAAAAGCCCCAGGCCGCGACCGCTCAATTAGTAGTATTATTGCCCCAGACCCCAAGTCAGTGGTCAGTGACCAGTGCCCCAAGATCCTGTTTGCAGCCACGAGCGCGCACCCAGACGGTCAGACGGCGTCACCACAACACCGCCCCGGCGCCCTCCCCCAAAGTCCCTGCCCAATATTACTGCTACCCCTCTCCAGTCCCCATTTCGCGCCAACATGGGGCTGGCAGTTCCAGGCAGTTGCGCTTGGCAGTACCTAATGGAAACGCCTTGATTTCTGGGGCGGAGGCACGCGGTTTCGCCACAGCATCCTGCCACTGGGCAAACTGCGCGACGCCAGTACTCGTAGTGCCAGGGCGCGCACCAGTACAGTGCACTACTGTTGGGCTTGGTGGAGCAGCAACGGGGCCTCGCCTACTCCACATTTCCTTCTGGAAGCCTGCGGGAAGCAACCATCGTGCCACACTCCTCCGAACATGCTGCTGCTCGACACGACTAAGGCACGCCCATTGTCATGCTAGCTCCCTCTCAACAAGTCCACAGCTCCTATCCTCCTTTTTTTTTCCTCCTCCCCTTTAGCTCTCATCAACAGCCGAGGTCTGGTTCCGACTCGTCTCCGTATCTCCGACTCGTGGCCTCGCCCATCATGGTCTGATGGAGGCGGAGAAGGGCAGCGGGGTTGGGTTGTTGACAAGATAAGCGACAAACTCTGAACACCCTACACATTCGCACTTGTCAAGCCTTGTCGAGGCCACCGGTTCCCAGCCGTTCGGAATGCAGCCTGACCGCACCCGGCGTCCCAGGCTGCAATGCACCACCAGCGGATCCCTCGGTCGCTTGACAAAGGGTGCAACTTGGGCCTGTGTTTGATTCAGGCTCGATTGGGACACCAACTGATATGCCCCGCGCCGCTATTGGCTGGGACGGAGATGCCCGTCTGCATTGTATTACATACTGCCTGCCATTCGGGTCAGCCATCCGAGCCAACAACCTTGGGGTCAACCTTGGCGACCAGGTCAACTGCTTGACATGCGAAAACCGTCATTGCATTGCGGCTGAAATGACGGGACGACGTGCCATACTGAAGCTGAGGGCATCGCATTTGCTTCCTTGGCGCTGGATGGCCCGTGGATTGATTCTAGCGCGATGGCCGCATTTGCACATTTGCCACCAAGTCTCCGACAACCCTTCGTACATGATGTGTATGTAAGGTTGATTTCAAGGTTAGACAAGTCTAGGTTATGCAGACACTATGAACGCGCCAGCCAGTCCACAGTAGCCACCCTTGCCTTTGGCGCTACCCTCCGTCCCCGCATTCGAATTTCCAAGTCTGTCCAGACTCGACTCCAGGAGACGCGCAGTACAATGTAACCAAAATCCCTCATGTAAGCCCCCCGGGGTCCTCGGCGATCGTAGGAAGGGCCTTGGGGGAAGGAAACGGATCCGTTGTGTCCAGCCCGTTGGCATCTCACGAGGTCAGCATGCACGTGGTCAGGGTTTTGCGAACTACGTACGGATAGTGTCCGTTTCGTACGGAGACCGCCAAGTTCCATGACGGCCGCCGCCCGTCCTGCCAAGTTGATGCGAGGTGCAGTGCCGACCGGGTGGCTGGGCTAGAAGCCTGGGCGACACTACTATCCGTGTACTCGTAGGGTAGGCAGCAGGGATGCTGAACGCCGAGGCCCCAGCAGGCGCAATCTCACGATTCGCAGTTGATATCAAGCGCCGGCTCTCGGCACTCTTTCTCTGGGCTCTCACCACTTGTCCTCAGCTGGAAGACGATAGATCTGATGCTGTGAAAGCTGGTGATACACCATGTCTCGGGCGCCAGGCTTCCCCGGTGCCACACCCCCAGGCAGAATCGCCTAGGAGGACGACTTGTATTCCCCGACATCTCATTGGTCAGCGTTTCCATTTTTGGGCCACATGGCCCCACAAACGTTAGATCTCACTCATCCTTCGCGCCGTCAGCCGCTGCTGTGGCTTGTGTGGCTCTCATCTCGACTTTTAAAATGCCAGAGTCGAGTGCTCGTGCGTATACACCGTATTCGGGCGATGCACGTTGTACCACAGGCTTGCCAACAGAGTGAGACCCGTGCAATCGGCGTCAGATGCTATTTCTAATTCTTTGGTCCTCTGTTCTCAAATTCCGTGTGATTAATCATCTGCACGGATAGACCCTCGCAGTCGAGAGTCCCATAGCCGTCACTGAGTTCCTCCCACAACCCATCTCCCATTCCGGTGAACCATGCCTCAATGCAGCCCCCATGACCTCATCCAAATGAAACTGATTCGGCGACACATGGAAGTACTAACTCACTGGAATCTGCAACAAAGGTTCAAACCCTCCATGGGGAAATATGAATCGCGGGGTAATTAAGCCAAACCCCATGAAAACTAACAGATACAGGGTAGCATCCGTACCACCACAATGGTCGCCCTTGCCGAATGCAGCACAAGGGGCACATGTACAAAGCGCTGATGTTCGTATTCAGCTGAAGCAAGACAGCGACAAATTCCCGTAGATTTAAGGGACCTTGCACAAATAGCGGGCCCCAGCACGGAGACATGGGCTCCCCATGCCGCAGAGTGTCAGTGTTGGTACTGTTGGATGTGAGAGCTGATATTGTTTTACATCGCTGTCAAATCAAGACTGTAGACACTACTCGTGAGTGCGGGATGCGAAATATTGCTCGTATATTGCACTCGTGAGCTGAACACGTCGGGGCCACGTCTGGCTGCCGTGCTTACCTCCGAGACACAATAGCTTAGAACCAACAAAGAAAGCTGCGAGTATGTCGGCTGCAGCCGGAGCCAAGCGGCTGGGTTGCTGTTCTGGCCTGCTGACGCTCTGATACCACCGTACCGGGGAGGTTACGTTATCAAAGATACGGTAGCGTAGCTAGAAGATGCCGGATGGGCAGGTTAAAGCGTGCTAAATTTTCATGAGCATCTTTCAAGAAGCTGGGAAAGATCTCGGTCCCATATAGAGAATCTATCCGATTCAAATCTATTTTTTGCAGAAAGGGTCTTCCATCCGTAATAGACGTGGTCCTAAGGCTGGTGTTGGTGGCTGTTTGAGACACGGAAGAAAGAAAACGTGCCGGACGAGAGGTTGCGATGCATTTCGAGCCTCGACGAACGGGACCATCTATGATGGGCCAGGGCTTGACCCAAGACAACCCGCGCATCAGACCTGTGCTTTTTGCTCGAGGGACTCGGATCAATCACGGTGCGGCATCCATACAGCTCAGTGCAGTGACATCGGAAGCTCGGCAGGGCTGAGACAAGATCCTCGACGCCAAGTAGGACAACTCCCGCAGACAACTGCAGTCAAAGACTCGCAACATGGAAACGAAGACGTTGAAGGCTAGGAATATCTCACGTATGGCTTTGCATGTGCTTTCGGAGCATACATAATTGCGTCATGCAAAAGTAGTTATCATTAAGTATTATACATGTAGGGAATTTTGTATGGCGTACAAACGCTCGACGTAACCGTATACTACGCTACCGGAAGACATACTCCATCAATCACTCCATTCCAAGACTGTGGGCTAATACACACGCACGTCTGTTTTTTTTCTCTTGTTTCAATGAACCAACAAACCAACCAGCCAACATGTCACCCTTATTCCCTTACAGCATCAGGGCGAGGACGGCGGGGACCGCCATGGCGAAGCCGACCTTGAGCGAGGCGGCGCCACCAGTGGGAGGCGCGGTAGGCTCGCTGGGGGTCTCAGCGGGAGGAGGAGGAGTCCAGCTGGCGGGGGGAGGAGCAGTGACGCTGATGCTGGTCCAGGTGTTGTTGGGGGAGGGGGCGAAGGAGGGATGGGGGACCACGGGGGCGGTCGGGACGAAGGTGGGGACGCCGCCGGTGGGGACGCCGGAGGGGGCCGGGGTGGCGGACTCCTCGGGGCTGACGGTGACGGAGTCGGACATGGTGATGGTGGGCACCGGGGTGGCAGGAGGGCCGGGGGGAGGAGTGTAGGTGCTGGTCGTGGGCTTGCAGGGCACGACGGTGGTCAGGGTCTCGGTGATGGTGTGGACGGGCTTCTTGGTGGGCGTCGTGGTGGGGACGGCCGTCTGGTCGGCGGGGCAGACGGTGACGGACGAGAGGATGGTCGAGGTGACAATGACCTGGGTCTGCGAGGCCGGGCAGTTGGGCACCGAGACGTGGCAGCTGGTGATGGTGTACGACTGGGTGTGGGTGACGGTGCTGGTGATCAGGCCGCCGTCCGAGCTGGTCGCGTTGGGAGCACCAGTGGGAATCACGACACCAGAAGTGGGAGCACCAGTGGGAGAGCCGCTGGGAGTGCCGGTAGGAGAGCCGCTGGGAGTGCCGGTGGGAGATCCGCTGGGAGTGCCAGTGGGAGAGCCGCTGGGGACATCGGTAGGAGAGCCGCTGGGGACATCGGTGGGAGAGCCGCTGGGGACATCGGTGGGAGTGCCAGTGGGAACACCAGTGGGAACACCAGTAGGAACACCAGTAGGAACACCAGTGGGAACGCCAGTGGGAACGCCAGTGGGGATGCCGGTGGGAGTCACGGGGGGCTCACCGCGGTCAGGCAGGCAGATCTCGAGACCGAAGGCGTGGGCCAGGATGATGGTGACCGAAGGAGCCAGGCTGATGTCGAGGATGTCGAGGATCTCGACGTTGAGCTCGACGGCAAGACCCAGGCGGAGGAAGAACTCGTTCTTGATGGACAGGATGCAGTCATCGGTCTGGATGAGGACGATGGTGTGGGTCAGGAGATCGGCCCAGATGGCAATCTCGACACCGGCGTCGATAACATCGAGGTCAAGCAGCTCAACACCAGCCTCGACGGCGACGTGGGAGCGGAGACGGAGGCCGAGCTGGACCTCGATCTCGGCAGACAGATCAACATCAGCACCGACGCTGACGGGCAGAGCCTTGGTGACGAGGCCGTTCAGGGACGAGTCGGTGATGTCCTTGGTGAGGATGGAGATGTCGATGAAGTCACCCTCCTCGAAGGCAACGTAGAAGCCAGCACTGATGTCGATGGCGGCGTCGACAGCGACGACGAGATCGAGGGCGAAAGCAGCACCCAGGGTCAGCTCGATGAGGCCGGCGTCGACCTCGAGGGCAGGCGAGGCAACGAGCTGGACGGTGTGGAAGACGGCGGCCGAAGCAGAGAGGTCGATCTCGAAGTAGGCCTTGACGCCGGCGAGGTCGAGGCGCAGCGAGGGCGAGACGAGGAAGTCGTCGAGGGCAGCAATGCTGATGTCACCCTCGACCTGGGCCTCACGCAGGCTGAGGTCGAGCTCGATGGCGGCGTTGTTTCCGGTGGCAGGGCCGGCAACACCCTTGAACAGAACCTCGTTGTCCCAGTTGCTGTTGAGGTCGAAGGTGGCGGGGGTCATGTCGATATCGAGGAGACTGGCCTGGGCAGCGCCGATGAGGCCAGCCATGGCTGGCACGAATCGGGAGAAGCGCATTGTGTCTGAGCGTGTTCAGGGAATTATTATTACGGACAATAAAGACTGGATGGAGACAAAAATCTCCGATGGGGGAGGTCTGCAACGAGCGACGATGCGGCAAAACGCTGGAAACGAGAGTGACTGCTGAACGTTGTTGCTGAGTGTCGAGGGACAAACGAGGTGGGAGGGGATGAGGTCGTCGTGCCTTTATGGCCCCGGGCGAGGGTGGCCCATCCCGCCCAGAGACTCAGGGGATCCGATCAGCGATGGACTGACGGTTCCTAACTTCCTGGTTCCTGGTTTGCAGCATGCTGCATGTGGTCGGTTAGTCTGTGTCTGTGCCTGTGTCTGTGTCTGTGTCTGTCAGGCGGGAGCCGGCACAATGGACCTTGGCGGAGCAACTCAGTACCACAACAGCCAACAGCTCGCCGGCAATATCACGACCCTTGCTCGCGGCTCGACATGTGGCCAGCTCGCTGTTGGTTCGTTGGGGGCAGTGCTCGCCGCGCGCTGATGGAGATTGGCACGCCATTTCGTCCCTATCCCCCTTGCGTGGAGTCGCGGACTAGGGCTCGCTGCTCGGACGCAGGCCAAGCACCTCGCGATGGAGTCGTGCCGTGAGAGATAGTCATCGCCACCTATCAAGCGCCACAGCAACTAATAGACCAGAGACTAGCTCGCTGACATGTCGCTGCTGGGCCATGCGCGGCCAGGGGTCTCGGCCTTGCCCCAGTCGGCCGCCCCCGTCAGCCCCCGGTCTATCCCCGAGACCCCCCCCCCAGCAGGCTGAGCCTGTTTGGCCCCGTCTGGGTCCGGTTGGGACTCTTTAGGGCCCTTTGCGGTCTTGCCTTGTGCTCGTGCGCCTGGCCTTGTGGACGCGGCAGATGGGCTGTCAACAGGCGTTTGCGGGGGACGGCGATGATCATAATCTCAATTGCTTGGTTTCCATCAGCCAACACCACCGATTTCAACGCCGTTTGCCTCTCAATGAGAAGCCGGCAGCCATTCAGCCAGCGCCAGAATGCGTGGCAAATAGGGGGGGGAAATTGCTGGCAGCAAGAGATAATTGCTTTCTCACCGAAATAAGAAGTGAGACACTGCGCCGCTCACGGACCTCTGTTGTCTCATCCGGGAGGCAGTCCGGGAACTGGGCACGTTTTTTCTTTGGACGATGGGAGCTTCTGGCCCCGTTGAGTCGTTGGCAACTTGAGACCTTGAATCTCGGATGTGGGCGTTCCTCTTGGGCTGTATTCATGTTGTATTCGTACCCGGCGGATGCGCCAAGCTGTTGGGAGCGGTCGAGAGGGCTGCATATCTCATACGAGTACCCGCACTGGTACGTATTTTGCATCTGGATACATGCTCTCACTCGTAGTCCGAGAGGAGAAACCTGAGTCTTTCAGATGTCCCATCGTGAGTCAGATCAGCTTCCGCCGAGTCTGTCTCATCCCATCTCCGAGGTGGCTGCTGGCAAAATCGTGGAAACTGAACATGATTGTTTTCCTTGAAGCCTCGGGACTGTCATCACCCGCTCTTGGCGATGTCCTCCATGCCTGATGGAGGCGTCTGTCCCGGTGGAGCGGCCTGTTCCTGAAGGTCCCCTGCAGCCACCGACGTACTGGAGAGCTACCCTATGGGAGCGATGGCACAGATTACTCGTGCTGCGAGGTGCTGCGAGGTGCTGCGAGGTGCTGCGAGGTGCATGAGCGTGCGTCCCAATTTCGGGCTCTCCTCCGCGGCCCGTTGGTGGTGCCCGTTCATAGCATTACATGTAATACGCACCACGTGCTTTTTTTTGTGTAATTTTTTTTTGTTTTGCTGACTTCCTCTTGTGAACGGTCATGATCCCACAATGCCCGTTTTGGACTTTGTGGTCCCGATCTCCATGCCCAATGTCGAAAAATAGCATGTCTCATACTCATCCCCTGGGCACTGGAGGCTGAACCAAAGACATTCACACGACGACGGTCGTTCTCCGTTGTCACTCGAAGGGTCCAGACCAGGTCTTGGAAATGTTTGACCTGGAATAGGGGACCACCGATCAGAGACCAGAGACCAGTGTGATGCATGCTAGTACTACTACTAGTAACTAGGCTAACCAGGCCCATTGGTGTCACTGGGGGAAACAATCTCCCCCGCTCGCTTCTGTGCCGTCTGAGCGTACATGAATATACCGATGCACGGACGTTTACTCCGTACTGTGAATCACCATGTATCATTATGCCGGAGAGCTACGAGTAGTATTATGTATGACGTGGCTTTGGTGTTGAATAATATTCGCAGCCGTGCATAGAAAATCTTGAATGGCGCCAAACAAGATTAACTCGATCGAGATTGCCAAACACCTTGCTCAACAGCCGATCCTCCGACTAGGCGATCCGACCGTTTGGCCAGTGACCGGGTGCCATGATGGCCCATTCAAAGTGGGAACTGTGATAACCGTGATCATCATCACAGCCGCCGCTCGCCCCTGCGCTAATACTCCGAGTGATATGCCAGACGAGCAGGCATTCGACACAATTCACAGAGCACAAGCAATGAAGCTCGAGGCGAGGCGAGCACCCGCAATCAACCACGTCTTGCCTGCTGCAGGGCTGCTCTCCCAATGCGCCTCAGATCCTCATTCTCCAGCGTGTCCTGGTCGAACCCGTCCACGGCCTGGCGCAGCATGGCGGCCGCCACCTCCTGAAGCGTCACATTGGTAGCGACGTTGGTCCAGCGCAGGGCGGTTCCCCAGACGGACCGCCCGATGCTGACGTGGCTGGTGATGATGCCGGGCTTGACCACGGCCGCCGCAACGCCGGCCTGCGGGCATCGCTGGGCCATCTCCAGCACCGCGGTCTCTGTCTCACCCTGGACGTGCCCAGTCAGCGGTGCGTATTCTGGGACATTTGCCTCACACAGCTGCTCCCAGGAGGGGTCGAGACCCTCCGAGTACGGGTGCGGATATGCAGTACTACTCGTTCACGTACCCGCATCAGCATGTATGGCGCCAGGAGCGCCGGCCACGGCTGCTTCGTCTGATCCCGCTCGGCCGCGGAACCGCTCATGTACACGAAGCGGAACGGGGTGTTCGGTTGTGAGTCGATGACGGCCTGGAACCCAGCGAGTGCGCTCGTGTGGCAGACGCGCCGCACCTCGGCAAAGTCATGGGCCATGGCCTTGTTCGGCGTGATGGCCACCGTCCTACCGAGTAAGTCAGCCGGCGGGGGAGATGTCATCATAGACTTCCCAACTCCTACGAGTACCATCGCCGACTGTCACAGGCGAGGGCACTGGCCAGCGACGAGCACGCGAGACCGGCAGAAGGAAATATACGAGTGCGTACCAGATGCAGGCGTCCGCACCCGCCAGCTCCCGACGCGCGTGGTCTGGGTACTCGCCGTAGTCGCTAATGAGGACCTGCTTCAGCTTGCTCGCCTCGGTACCAGCCGGCACCGCCACCGGCTTGCGTGATAGGACAACCAGAGTCGTGATCTGGGGAAGTTGGAGACCCTGCCGGATGAGCTCGGTAGCCACCAGGCCAGTCCCGCCTGTGATGATGAGTTTGATTGCCATGTTGGCCGGCTGGAAATTGAGCACGTCGACACACGGGCCGGAGAGGAGCAAACATCAGAAACTTTTGGTTGTCAACTTGCCGTGATGCGCTGACAAGGAAATAGGCGAGGCCTCGCTGGACGTGGACCGGAGATGTCGTTAAGTCCGTCCCTAGGCCTGTTTATCCGACCTGGATCTGACATTGATCATCTTGAGGCGCAGATCACCATTGCATATACGAGTTGTTGGCGTTTGCATCACTGTGTGGAATCCGCCCCAGTCAACTCGTGTACGAGTAGTATCCGTATGAGGAATTTATTGTAGTGTATATACGTAGCAATGCACTAGATTTGCGGCATTCTGTCTGCTGTCTTGTCAACCCACCATCCATCTATCAAGACCTCCAGCCTTGGACCTCGTCCAGCGTGAGAACATAATCGTGGTTGTAGATCTGGTCGCAGTCAGCAGAAGCCCACGGGTAAGCATCACCATCCCCACAAGCACTCACCTCGTTCAGCACCTCGGCCGAGTTATACTCCTCGTTGTTGATGAAGCTGTCGCCCCAGACGCAGAACCACAGCCAGTGGGCCTCGTACGCGATGAGCTGATCCGGCAGAGGCGCCGATCCAACCTCGGTGGCCGCGATGAGCTTTGCATCCTCGCCGAGCTCAATCAGCTGGTTGTACTGGGTCGACATGGGCTATCACGGGTCAGTCCAGCCAGTTCTTGCTCTCTGTTTCGCAAAATGCTTCACAGTAATAAGACTTACCCCGTTTCCTGTGGCATAGACATCCGCACTGACTATGTCCACTGTCTCAGCCCCCGGGTACCAGCCCTCGGCGATCGAGTTCCACACCCAGATGAGATTGTTGAGGCCGTGGACATTGGTCAGCCTGTCGTACAGCAGATCCCACAGCTGCTTGCACGGCTCAGGGCCCTGGGCCCCCCACCAGAACCACGCGCCCTCAGCCTCGTGAAGCGGGCGGAACAGCACGGGGACGCCGGCGTCCTGCAGGCGGAGGAGCTCCTCCGCGATGGCGTCGATGTCGCGGATGATGAGGGTGTAGTTGGCATTGGACGTGTCGGCGAGGGCGGTGGCCACGTTGAAGTCGGTCGCCTCGGTGTAGAAGCCGCTCCACCAGGGCTGCTCGTCCGTGTTGTACAGGCCGGTGGGCGCGTTCCAGTGCCAGAGGACCGAGATGATGCCGCCGCGCTCGGAGAAGCTGATGGCCTCCTCGATGGCTGTGCCGACCTCGCCCTGGAACTCTACCCTAGACGGGCTGTAATCCACTGTTTGCCTTGGTCAGTATCCTGACCCGAGAGCATACGTTGTAGTTGTAGGAGTGGCCTACTCAGGTCGACCGAGACCAGGGCGGGAGCCTTGCCCGTCTGCTGCTCTACCCACTCAGCCCACTCCAGCTCTTGCTGGCCCGAGAGGATGTTGCTGCCGTAGATGGATCGCAGGTAGTCGTACAGCTGGACGGCATCGGCGTTGGCATTGGGGTTGACCGGCGCCTCGTTGATGTCATGGGGAGGCCTCGGCTCCGACTCGCTCAGCGTGATGGAGTCGATGAGGTACCTGGTAGACACTTAGCATCTTCGCGCGGAGAGGGAATGCAGTTGCGGCGAGCTCACCATCCCCAGTTGCTGACAATGTCAATCGTGTTGGTGCCCTGCTCGAGGAGCAGCTGGCCAGCAGCGATATCGACGAATCCCTCCGTGGCTGGCAGCACCACGTCGCTGCTGGCTCCACCGTTGAGGACGATCGTCGTCGTCTTCTCGCCGTTGGGGCCGGCATAGCGAAGAGTCACATCATACAGGGTGGTCGAATTGCCCACAACACTCCAGGTGAGCTTGTCAGTCGCCTCGTCAAAACCACCCACGTAACCGGTGCCTGTGCCACATCAGCCTCAGGTTGTCACATCACGGTTGGTTGGTTAGGCGACAGTAGAGCACCACGTACCGGTATATCCTTCCAGCTCCGTCAGCACTTCGACACCTGTGAGCGCAGCGTCCTCGGCCTCGAAGGTTCGCGACGCAGCCTGGCGTTCTATGAGGGGCAGTCCAACGCCGCAAGCGGCGAGACTCAGAAGAGCAAGCAAGGCCTTTGACATTTTTGATTGAAGTGGTAAGTGATGAGGCCCTATTCAATCCCTTTCGGAGGGAGCCTCGACATGCGTTCGCAGTGCTGTTTAATACTAAAAGCCATCCCATAGTATATTTCGTCCACATCAATCCTTCTCCAACTGCCAAGGACTTGACCACGGCGGCTCGACGTCCGGGGCGCACAGAAGGGGCAGGCCAAGACGGAGCGGAGCCTCTGGTGCCGGTGGCATCGTTTCGGCACAGCTGCCGGAGATGCGGGGATTGGCGGAATCATCATGGCCCCGTATGCGTGAATCCAATATTTTATATGGGTTGGGCGCATCTGTGCGAGGAGGCAAAGGCAGAGCCGTCCTCTACACGGCATGGCGACATACTCTGGCCAAGGGTTCTCGAATGAGGGGGCCAACGCAGACGGGGAGGCGCCTCTTGGGCTGGATCCACGGGCTGTGTTTCGAAATGATTGATGTTTATTGGCACCAGGGACGACAAGTCAAGCCTCTCTCACTTCCTCAGGTACTTCCCAAACGCCGCCCTGATGGCCGCATTCTGCTTCTGGAACATGTCCATCCTCTGGGCCTCCCACCCCCCCTCGCGCAGCAGGTCCTCGCCCGGCCCCACGGCGAACTGCTCGTCGCCCCTTGCCAGGCCCTCGTGCATCCTGTCCGTGTACGGGCCCAGCGGCATGCCGATCTCGCCGCCGTTGACCAGGTCCGGCTGGTGCTTGGTGTCGTGCAGCTCCGTCTGCACCGCGGGGGGGAACACCTCGACGATGCGCGGCGAGTGCTGCCCGGCCTCCTTGAGCTGCTGCCGCAGGTCGATGATGAAGGTGTGCAGGGCGGACTTGGAGGCGTTGTAGTTGGGCGTGCGGATCAGCGAGGGCACCAGGGCGAGCGTGGCGCTCACGAAGACGAGGTGGCCCTGGGGCTGGGCCGTCAGGTGGGGGAGGAAGGCCACGGTGAGATGCACCGCCGATGTGTAGTTGGTCGTCAGCTCCAGGCCCAGCACGTCCAGGTCCACCGAGTCGAGCTTGGTGAAGTCGAATGCGCGCTGGATGCCCGAGTTGACGACGACGCAGTCGAGGTCTGGATGCGACGCGACGATGGACCGCGCAAAGGATGGGATGTCGCCCAGCTGCGACACGTCGAAGCGCACCGCCGTGGCCAGCTCCGAGCCGTGGGTGGCGATGAAGCGGTCGAGGTTCTCCTGGCGACGCCCGACGACGATGACGCTGGTGCCCTCCGATACCAGCTTGGTAGCAAAGGCCTCGCCGATGCCAGAGGTGGCGCCGATGATGAGGGCTTTCTTGTACAGACCCATCTTGGTCAATGTGGCGCGCAGGTGTAGCTGCAACGTGTTTGGGTGATTGATGGATTTCTGACCTGGAGTGCGCGCAGTAATCTCTAGGTTCTTGTCAGAGAGACCGAGGCTGTCGTCGCCCGCTGCTGGTTGGGAGTTGCAAGTGGTGACTGGTGAGTAGGTGGCAAACTCGCAAAGGGCCGCATTTAAGTATCGTGAACGCACAAGCTGATGACCTGTGGGGGCCACAGGTTACGACGCCCCATCGTTGCGGAGTTATCACGACTTACGTCCGATGCTATTTACAATTACGGGTAAGTATTCGAGGTTCTTTGTAATCTTCTGCCTTTTCTTCGCTCCATGCTGACTGGAGGGCGCATGCCGGCATTTTCGGCTACCGACTTGGTGTATATGGTGGATTCATGCTAGACGGAACGAGGCCGCATGCTGCGGACTGGCAATAGTCGATTCCTGCACCAATTACAGTGACAGACACTATCACTTCCCATGCCCCTTGCTCGCCGACCGAATCGTCGGTTCCAGTGGAAACACCTGGTTTGCTGGCGTCACCCCCTTGTACACGCGGTCCCAGCGGCTCTGCAGACTCGACGGCGTCT
This sequence comes from Amphichorda felina, assembly GCA_016490725.1. Classification (NCBI taxonomy): domain Eukaryota; kingdom Fungi; phylum Ascomycota; class Sordariomycetes; order Hypocreales; family Bionectriaceae; genus Amphichorda; species Amphichorda felina. The sequence continues at coordinate 9,573 of JAEMHR010000212.1, read as the reverse complement.
TCCAGGCAAATTCCTCGTCGCGAAGCCACAGTCGCACCAGATGGCGTCTGACAGAAGATTTAGCGGCCTATACGCAACGGAACCATACACAAATGGGGACACTCACTGCTTCTCGGGCGAGTTGCGGAACGAGCCACGGGCGTGAAAGATGCTGAGGTTGTTGACGAACTGAATGTCCCCCGGGCGGAAGTCGAGACTGACAGCATGTTTCTCGGCTGCAAAGTGAAGTGCATCTAGCGCCTCGGCCTGGGCCTCAGTGATGGGGGGAATGTCTGGGGATCTTGGCAGTCCCCAGTAGCCTGTGAGGGCTCGGCGGGCGTACTGGATGACCAGCCGCTCGGGATCGTCGCCGATGGCGGGTTGATAGTAGAGCAAGGGGCGGGAGGTATACCCAGGAGGACCCGTCTTTCCGAATCTAGGCTTCTTAGTCAATGATCAACAGACATGAGAGACCAATGCTCACTCGTCAAAGTCCCAGGACCCTGCAAGAGTATGGATCAAGTCTGGCCTGGTGGCCGCCAGTTCGTTGTACACAGTCCAGCTGCTCGCAAGAAAGCTCTCACCACCCTCTGCAGCCGACTCCAGCGCAAAGAGGGCAATGATGTCCCCCACGTCTGTGTGGAAGACCTGCTTCTCCGTCGTGTACGCAGGTGCTCCGATGCTGTGGGCATCAACATCACCGGTCAGGTCCTTGATGTGGGCGAGAACCACGTCGGCCGGCTGGCCATTGAACATGTTGTCCTGCCGGCCCCTGATGTTGGCAACGTGCGAGGCAATGCCCGCGTAGATGATGACATTCTCCTCTCGCGTGTATCGAGAGACGGGGATCCCCCGCACCACCTTGAAGCCGTGGCCGCTGTGGACCTCCTTGGAGACATCTCGGAGAGTGGGGTGAAGAGATGGCAGGGGGAAGGTTTCCTGGCTGATGTTGCCAAGAGGCTCTCCCACAGCTTCTGGGGTTAGCCTGGGACGATGGGGCGGGTCAAGAGTGCAGGTATTCGTGGACTTACATTGGAAGGATCTCAGGGCCTCATCAACCTCGGCTCTCTCTTGGTCGCTGAGCTCATAAGACCACTCATAGTGAGTCGATACGGTTTTGCCTTCCCACACCAGATCCGACACAACCTTCTCGGGGAAGCCCTCGGGAACGCTTGTGGGGAGCGACTCGGTCTCGAGGCGACGACGAGTGCGGGCCTGGTATGTCTCGTGGTTGGGTGTGTAGGCGATGTCTGGCTGCCCAGGTGGGCCAGAGCGATGACTGTCGACAGCGATGGCCATTGTACACTTTTTTTTTTCGGCGGCAAGAATGGCTTTCTTTTAAGTCCGAGAAGGTTAAGTGACGCTTTTCACATTTTGGCCTTTTGGCTGTTGAATGCGGGGAGACTGCCCATCCATCGATTGCGCAATCTTGATGTTGCATTTCGTGTCGTCGTCATCTGCCATGTCGGTCGCACCAAGTTGGCAGTGGGATGGTTCAGTGACCGGGTTCCTGTCAAAGTAGCTCATTGAATGGGAAAATACAACTTCCCAGAGGAGAATTTAGTGGAGGATAGGGTGATATTCTGGCTTATATCGAATTTTGAGCTAATCACAGTTTATGTATAATGTCCCAGTATTATCAATCTTTCCAGCATGTCATAGACACGAGTTGTTGTTACCCTGTAGGGACTTTGTGGCACTGGTGTGTCTAAAATTGGGCCACTATGAATAATAATGACCACCATCAGTGAAAAGACCAAGTGCACTTTGCTACCCAGACCGCAGGTCGTCCGCCATGATACATGGCATATGTCGCCCAAAGCAACACCGAGTTGGTAATCAAATGAAACAAAAGGCCACGAGGATGGGATTCTGACTAGATTGATGCAGTTTGGTGAAGATGGCATGCGCTTGGGGGCTGCCAGTGCAACGCTATGCCCCATGGGGCCGCCATGGCGTCTGGTGAGCCAGGATCTCCCCGAGCTCTTTGTCTGTTTGGGAACCGTGGAATGGGAAGAAACCCGTACCCTTGACATGATGCATAATTCCGAGGCTCTCCACCTTCTCCGCTCCGCTGGTGGCCCTGCTGCCATGGCTCCGAGGCACCGGATGCAGGCAATGAGGGGGGATACGGGGATACCATGCCCTGAAGGGTGTAGAGGGGACGTCGGGATCAACGATTGCGGGGGAGCAGAGCGCCATCGACATGGATGGATGGATGGCCATAACACGGGGCACCAAGGCACCCCACGATTTCTCGGGAGAGCCCCCGTGAGACAAACATCAACCGCCGCCAATCTCTTCCGAAACAAGCAATCAGCTCGCCGTGCGAGACACTGGCGATGCTGACTTCTGTGTCTATGGCCGCACAAGTATCTTGACTGCCCGTCCTGGACAATAGAAAAGTCGCCGCTCCCGCAGCTGTCTCATCCTCCCTCTGCCCCCTCACACCTCGTCCATTACACTCCACACTACGGCTAGTACTCGTACGCTGTGAATATTACTCCTCTTTGACAGCAACCAGCCTGCCGCCGACATGGAGGAAGATCCCACCGCTGGCCACGTCGGCTACCTCACCCCCAACGAGGAGCGCCTCCTCCAGCAATGCTGGGTCCACATCCTGCGCCTCTGCGGCCACAAGGACATTGGGAAGAAGCCAGCCACGGTCAATGGCAACACCAAGATAAATGGGGAGACTGCCGAGGCAAATGGAGAAGTCACCAACACCAACGGAGAGACTACGACCACCAACGGAGAGGCTGCCAACACCAATGGAGAGGAATCTAAAACCAACGACGAGGTAGCGACTGCAAATGGAGAGACTGCGACTACCAACGGAGAGACTGCGACTACCAACGGAGAGACTGCGACTGCCAACGGAGAGGAATCCAAAACCAACGGCGAGGTAGCGACTGCAAATGGAGAGACTGCCGAGCCCAAAGACGTTGCCGACACTAGAGACGTCGCTGATACCAAGGATGCCGCCGATTCTACAGAAATCGAGCCCGAGATCCTGCGCACGACACCAGACATGACAGCCCACTTCCAAAAGGTCATGCACCACAAGACGCCCGAGGCTTTCCGACATAGCTTCTGGGAGTTTGTCAAGACGGACCACCCTGACTCCCTGGTCCTCCGATTTCTCCGGGCCCGAAAGTGGGATCCCGTCAAGGCTATGGAGATGCTCGTGTCGGCCGTCAGCTGGCGCAGCGACCGTAACATGGAGGAGACCATTGTGCGCCAAGGCGAAGCCGTCGGACTCAAGGACTCACCCACCAAGGAGGATATCGAGTTCATCGAGCAGTATCGCTCCGGAAAGTGCTATGTGCGTGGAATAGACATCCACAACCGTCCCGTCTACTCGGTCAAGGTCAAGCACCATCACCCCCACCAGCAGTCGAGCAAGACCATGGAGAACTTTGTCTTGCACAACATTGAGAGCCTCCGCATCCTTGCCCGGGAGCCAAACGATAAGGCCTGTCTGATCTTTGACCTGACGGGCTTTGGGTTGCGTAATATGGACTTCCATCTGGTCAAGTTCATTCTCGAGGTATTTGAGGCGCGGTACCCGGAGACGCTGGCTTTGATGATTGTGCATAATGCTCCATTTGTCTTCTGGGGTATGTTGACACTCTACCTGCGCTGAGAGGTACATTTGCTGACAGGAAATGCAGGCATCTGGAGCGTTGTCAAGGGCTGGATGGACCCTGCCATTGCGGGCAAGGTCCACTTCACCCGCAAGACTGCCGACCTGGTAAAATTCATCCCTATGGAGTGTTTGGAGAGCCACCTTGGAGGATCTGATACGTGGGTATACGAATACATTGAGCCCGTGCCGGGGGAGAACGACAGGATGGCGGATGTGGAAAAGAGGGCGGCGGTGCAGGAGGAGCGAGATGCGCTGGCGAACAATCTCGACAGCGAGACTTCACAGTGGCTTGTTACTAGCCCTGGATCAGAAGAATGCAAGGAGCGGGCCTCGAAAAGGAACGAAGTGGCGAAGCAGCTGTTTGAGAACTACTGGAGGCTCGACCCCTACATCAGGACGAGGAACTACTACGACCGGATGGGGGCGCTGAACAGCGACGGCTCGATCAACTATAGTGCATTCAGTGGAAGCAAGAAGTGACTAGAACATACCGGAATATAACAGAGCAGCTATTGTCCAGATGCTTGTAATGATTATCGGCGGCTATCACCTAGATACTATGGCATTTGCAACGACTATCGGCAGCTACGTATTACCTAGATATTTGCAATGATTATCATTTCCTTGATTTGCAAGCATGAATCTTTATTCCTAATCCGTACAAGCAGATAACCGACTCCAGGCCAATCGGGTCTGTCGCGCCTCCCGTGAACCACATCCAGCCGATCCAATCGCACTTCCCGACGTTGTCAGCCGCGCACCGCCACAGCTATATGCAACTGTGATTGGGGGCCAAGGTTATTAACTCAAGCCACTGCTGCATTGGCGAGTGAGAAGCTGTGGCGGTGAAGGGGATCGACATGGACAATCTCGCCCGGGAGACGTCACCCACCAGATCTAGGCTTACTTCAACTTCATCCTCCTTCGCCATCTGCCGACATCTATAAAGTATTTACGAGCCGGCGACGACCCCACCGAGCCCAAACCTTAATCGACGGCAATGCGACTCGAGCTTCTCTGGGATCGTATCTCATGACATAGGCCTCGACCTCCAGCGCTCTTAGACGCGTCGCCAATAATCACCAACTCTCCATCACCATCTGTCCATCGCTAGCTCCATCCCATGACGCGGCCATCCAACGGCTCCGGTGGCTCCCTCGCTGGTTCTGTACCTTCCCGAACTAAGGGGAAGAGGGCCTTTCATAATAAAGTCCGGACGGGGTGTAAAACTTGCAAGTGAGTATGGGCCACGAAGTAACCTTGGCGCCAGTCCCAGCCAACAACCCACCACGGGAGTGACGGGACGAGCCGCCCGACCGCCCGCCCCGCACCATATACTGCAAGTAGTAATTACTAAATACAGTCTCCAGGATCCGCAGAGTACGATGCGACGAGCAACGGCCGGCATGCAACCGCTGCGTTTCTACGGGCCGGAAATGCGACGGCTACGCGACAGACCCGGCCCATTGGACCTCGTTTACGAATGCGCGATCTTCAAACACGTCCTCGACGACGGCTTCGGCAACCTCCGCCCTCTCGCTCTCGAGGGGATCGACACCACCTGAGGACTCCTCGATGGTGCCCCCAGGGCCCGGAGCACGGCTGCAGTTCCTGTCAGGCGACCCCGACCAGACACGCAGCTTTCGGTACTTTCTGTCCGTGGCGGCCCCGGCCATTGCTGGCACCTTCAACTCTCGGTTCTGGACCGAAGAGATCCCTCGGGCGTGCCACGACGACCCTGCGATATGGCACGCCATTGTCAGCCTGGGAACTGTCTACGAGGACCACGTGGCCCTGTCGGCCACCAAGAGTCTGACCAAGCCGTACCGGAACCCCTTTGCGATACAGAACTTCAACCAGTCCGTCCAGCACCTGATCAAACCGGGCCCGCGCACCAGCAGGGACAAGTGGAGGGCACTCGTCGCGAGCATCGTCTTCACCGCGGTGTGCATGGTGGAGGGGCTCTATGACCAGGCGCGGATGCACTTCAAGGCCGGGTGCAACCTCCTAACTGAGCTCGAGAGAGAAGACCTCAGTTCGGGTGGTGACTCTCCTCCCATTTTCGGCCCGGAGCAGGAGAGAGGACACCGGACTCCCAGGTCAATCTCTCCAGCAAAAGCCCCGCTGGTGCCCGTGTCCGCGTCGTCCCTCAAGTCTGTTCTCGTTGGGCTCGACCTGTGGCTCCAGGGAATGACGAACAGCGGCGTCCTCACCATCTCGACCCTGGTGTTCCCCGAGGACGCCATGTGGTCCATCTGGAAGAGCTACTCGGCGCCTCGCCCCTCTGCAGATGCGCCCAAAGTCCTGACCAGAGAGAACCTGACGGCGGCCAGCAGAGCCGCCGAGTCGCTCGTGTATGCCAACGTCGTCTTTGCGCACAGGAACAACAGGGAGTACGAGCGTCTGTTTGTGGAGCGCGACCGAGCCGGGGTGGAAAGCATCGGCGTCAGGCAGAGGCCGCTCATCGACAGCTTCAAGGAGCTGTACAAGGCCATGACCCTCTTTGGCTGGGAGCTCGACGAGGCCTGCGGCGGCGACACGGGGACCGAGTCTCTGGAGATGGCGCGGCTGCGTCTGTCCTTTTACTTTGTCTCGGCGTACCTCGCCACCAACAGGATCTTCCTTGTCCCGATCCCCAAGGACTTCAGCCTGAGCGAAGACCTTGCTACGTTTGGGTCGGCTTGCGCGGCCATTGTGCGCCTGGCGGAGGAGATATACAGCCTCGAGGCTTCGATCAAGTCACGCAGCCGCCAGACTGTCCTGGGCTCCAACCCACCACTTGCGACCCCCTTGTCCATTGCGTCAGTGGTGGCCCCGACGCATGAGGTGCGACGGCAGGCCATCAAGATGGTCCGCCGCCCCCGCATCGAGGGCTTCCTGGAAAACTCGCCCATCGCAACCCTGTTCGAGGCCATCCTGGCGGGGGAATTGGCGGCCGACAGGGAGTATCGGCAGCAAGTAGCGGCCGGGGGCCCAGTCACGGACCCGGAGCTCAAGGGCCATAAGCCGGTCGAGGGGGAGGTGCATCCGCTGTCGCGAACATACGCCTCCGGGTTTGCGTCTTCGAGCAGGGGGGAGGGGGTAGTGCGCGTACGGACGTGGCGAGATCTGATTACGGGATCCGAGGGGAGGAAGATCAAGGTCACTTGGTAATTTATGCTGTGCGGGCCGCAGCACTGGACCATTAGATGCTACGAATACGAACAATGTGTTATGATGAGATGAGAATTGGTCATATGGGTCTGCGCAGGCCGCACCTGGAGAGGGGCTGGAGGATGCTACGAAGCGTCATGATGGGATCAACCCAAATGCCAGTTCATAGTAACAATATCTCTTCATACATGCATGCCAGTACCCTCCAACTCTGTCATCCGTTGAACTTTGAGCACGGTACCTCACCAGCCCCTACTCTTCACAGGTAAACACACCACCCCCCACCATGGCGAACATCAGGAGGCGGCGCCTAGTTCCCGTTGAGGGCATTCATGGCGGCGGCGTGATTGTAGACGAGCGGCGTGGACTCGGTCTTGTTGTCGAGGTAGATGGTGAAGCCGTCGTCGTGGTTCTTGCCGTAGGACCACTCGCTGTAGCCGTACTGCCAGAACATGTCGGGCAGCTTCTCGTCGACCGAGATCTTCTGCCAGCCGCCGACGGCCTGCAGGCGCGTGGTGTTGCTGACGGTGCCCTTGTTGGCCAGGCGGGCCTCGTCGGTCAGCCAGCCGTACTCCTCGTGGACGACGGGCTTGCCGACGGTGCGGCCCGCCTGGGCGTGGTCCCTGATCCACTGGTCGGTCCAGGCGACCGTCTTGTCCCACCAGTCCGGGTACGAGTGGAAGACGCCAAAGTCGACCGTGTCGATGGCCAGCTCGGCGTCAAAGTCGCCGCCGTCGTAGCCGTTGTACGCCCAGTCGTCCGAGTCGCGGTTGAAGCCGCCCTCGCCGCCCCACGTCACCAGGTGGTTGGGGTCCAGCTCCTTGATGAAGCTGCTCATCTCCTCGATCCACGCGCCGATCACCTCGGGGTTGCACCCGCTGGAGCTGCGCGGCAGGTTGCGCGTGCCGTCGGCGCCGCAGCGCGGCTCGTTGCCCAGCTCCCAGGCGAAGATGGTCTTGGAGTCCTTGTACCGGTTGACAAACTCCTTGACGTAGCGCTTGAAGGCCTCCTTGATCTTGGGCATGGTGTAGAACTGGGGGGGCAGAGTCAGCTTCCGGACGTTGTGATACGGTAGGTGCATAGGCAAGGGCAGCTCACGTCATCGTGGTACTGGCCGCCGAGGTTGACAGTGTACACGTCCATGCCGCCATAGTCGGCCCAGTTGTTGGTCAGGGCAACCAGGAGCTTGATGCCCGCGGCCTCGGCGCCCTTGACGACCTTGTCAAAGGGGGTCACGTCGATCGTCGAGGTGCCGTTGGCCCACCTCTGGAAGACAACGTCGGTGGGACCGGCGCCCTCGTTGCCGTACTGGGGCAGGCCGTTGGGGTCGTAGGTGACGTTCTTGTCGTTGAAGCCCCAGGTGCGGAAGACGCGCAGGCCGGCGTCGTAGGCAGCCGTGAGGCCCTTGACGGTGTCCTCGGCGGTCTGGGAGGTGTCAGCGGAGAGGGATTCGAGTCGCAGCAGCAAGGGTCTATCTAGCAGGGAGGACGCACGCCGTCAAACGGGAGGTAGTAGGCATTGGTACCGGCAAAGTAGAAATCCTTGCCGTTCAGCTTGAACTTCTCACCCTCGACGGTGACAAAGCCGTCCGCGCGCGGGCCTCCAGGGTGGTGTCCTCCTCCATGGTGCCCTCCTCCATGGTGCTTTCCAGGCCTATCATGCTTTCCTCCACGGCCCCTGGACGGGTCGGGGGCGGCGAGGCCCTGCTGCAACAGCAGACCGAGGGACAGGATGGTCGAGGTGGAGACGCGCATTGTGATGGGATGGCCGGCAAGATGGCAAAGATGGAAGATCTGCTGGGCTGTTGTTGATGTCGAGCATCGAGAGGATTGGACGTGATGCTGGACGTCTTATATATCACGGCATTCACGGCATTGACCAAGATATTCCGGGCTTTGAATTCCTCGGACCCTGCTGCGCCGACTTCCTGAAGGGGTAACGGGCCTTGTTAGAAACGTGGAAACGGCCGAGGGCAGACCAGGATTCAATGCAAACTGCGGCTGGCACAATCTCTCGAGGGTGAACCCACAGAAACACGGGGAATCGGGATTACGACCGAGTACCTGCAGACGGGGGATCGGCGCGGGGGGGAATGGGGCCATCCGGGGGTTGGATTCGGCTCCATGATGGGGTCTACGCTGCCGCATGCTGCTCCATGCTACTCCATGCTGCCCCCCAGACTGGCCGTCTGCAGGTGTGGGATGCTTCCCCCCCCTCTCCCCACGGAGAGTCAAATCGCCGTGTCGGATGGAGCACGACTCTCCATGGTCTGTAACGTCAAACATGCAGTCCTCAGGCACAGTCACAGGCCGCGGGATATAAGCTTAAATGCCAACGCGGCACGGGACGGGGTCAATGGCATCAGACACGGGGTCCCTCAACTCCATGATTCGATCCTCGTGACTGTGATTTGGCAGGCAGCCAAAACACCATCTGGAGAGGATGCTGGCCTGGTGCCTCAAAACCCCGTCAATGGTTCCATCTGCCACCGGGGCGCGTTCTAGACGAGGCTAGCGGCGTGTAGACATCTCCAGGGCCGTCAATAGTCATGCCATGTTCCGAGAACACAATGCCGACCGGCAATCGGGATGGTATAACGCCGCTGAGAAGAAGGATCATTATGCGCAAGCATGCGCAGGCTGAGAGTAAGTGGCTGGCCCGCGAGGATTGCAAGTCTGCAGCAAGACCAGGAGTACCGCCTGGTGAGCTGACATGATGCGGCATGGTGGTATGAGACCGTCGAGAGTCCCAGTGGGCTGATGATGCTTGGGGGACCTTTTTTTTGAGGGGGG
>JAEMHR010000211.1:0-32605 GCA_016490725.1 Amphichorda felina | reverse complement strand
TCCGATCTGGGCAGCTCAGGGGGGCAGTCGCGGATAGGTTTCATGATCCTCCAACGACATGTCTCAGATACGTTTATTTGGGTCTCCGTATTATTCTATGTATGTACCTATATGATCCCAACCTGCGTGAGCTTCGCCAATAAGCTCATTCACTCCTTAGAATCTAGCGTTTATTAGGAGCAGGAGGCTGAGAGTCGTTGCAGGGTGGCTGATGCCACTGTTGATGGCGCTTCTTTGGCGGGGTTGTGGCTGCCAAAGCTGGTAACCCCGCCGCAACTTGGGTACACCTCTAAACGCGTGGTAACCCCCACACAACCGCGACTTTGTTTCTTTGTCAACAAACTCCGTCAGCATCTTTTCTCCGCTCATTCCCGGAACTCGACACACCGCAGCGTCGCCCAAAGCGTCCCCAAAGCACTCACCGTTCGATCGACGTGACGACATACTCTGAGTCAAACTGCAGATTCCAGAACAGCCTCTCGTATAACCGGTTGGAGGCAACATACCTGGCTCGATCCTCGATCGAGCTTGGTCTTATTTTCCAAGACCAGTGCCCGGGCTTTCTGAACCCTCTTCTGGCACCAATTGCAGGATCATTTGGATCCCGAAAACCCGTCCAATATCCGAGTTCTATCTGAAAGCGAGAAGCCTGCGTTACAATGGACAACTACCAGAAGCTTGAGAAGGTCGGCGAAGGTCAGCATCTTCTGGCTCTTGCTGTCCCCAACTGCTGGGATTCTTGCTTACCTACCTCTTCTAGGAACCTATGGCGTGGTATACAAGGCACGGGATCTATCCAATGCCGGCGAAATCGTCGCTCTCAAGAAAATTCGCCTCGAAACCGAAGATGAGGGTGTTCCTAGCACAGCCATTCGCGAGATCTCCCTCCTGAAGGAGATGAAAGACGAGAACATCGTGCGACTCTTCAACATTGTTCATGCCGATGGTCATAAGTTGTATCTCGTCTTCGAATTCCTCGACCTCGACCTGAAGAAATATATGGACGCGCTCCCCGTATCCGATGGCGGCCGCGGGAAGGCACTTCCCGAAGGAACATCATCCACGGTAGCAAATCTGGGGCTGGGGGAATCTGTCATTCGCAAGTTTTTGATGCAGCTCTGTCTCGGGATCCGGTACTGCCATTCACACCGCGTGCTGCACCGCGATCTCAAGCCCCAGAATCTGCTCATCGACCGTTACGGGAACCTAAAACTGGCTGACTTTGGCCTCGCGAGGGCGTTCGGTGTCCCGCTTAGGACGTACACGCACGAAGTCGTAACGCTTTGGTATCGTGCACCCGAAATATTGCTCGGTGGCCGCCAGTATTCTACTGGCGTTGACATGTGGTCCGTTGGTTGCATATTTGCGGAAATGTGCACTCGGAAGCCCCTTTTCCCAGGCGATTCAGAGATCGATCAGATCTTCAAGATCTTCCGGTTAGTTCCCGTTCCTGCAGTCGTTTCTTCGTGCTTGGGCTAACTGTTTTGCTTCCCAGCACTCTCTCCACTCCCAACGAGGAAGTGTGGCCTGGTGTCACTTCGTATCCCGATTACAAGATGACTTTCCCGAAATGGTCTCGTGACTATAATGTGCCCCTCTGCCACAACCTTGATGAAGAAGGGCTTCGGTTGTTGGAGAGCATGGTCGTATACGACCCGGCTGGACGCATCTCTGCCAAGTCGGCAGTCAACCACCCATACTTTGAAAAGTATCACCAAGAGCAAGAAGAGATAGAAGGGAAGGCCGGCAGCCTCCACTAGCACCGAGCTATCACTTCCTACACAATACCTGTGTAGTGGTTTGTGTCAAATGACCGGGCATATTCCGACGCGCTGACGTTGACAATGATGCCGGCACTTATATGGCTCGGTCCAGCTAGATCGTGGGAACCATCAAGGGGTTTTCCCCCATCCAGCTCTGAGGTCCTGATTTGGCTTGCTGTATCCACAACTCTGCAGCTGATATAGACTCATCTCGACAAGCGAGCTGCGGTTAGATGGAAGAACGAGGAGCTGGGGTGATGTGACATACCCTAGCCTGACGATTGCAGGATAGATTTATGAGAGACAACGAATGATGTTTGTAAACGAGCACTGGGTTGTTGTCTTTGTATGGATGGAAATGGTACACTCGGTGACTGAGGTTCGAGGACATACACGATGGTGGCTAGATGGAAAGGGAACTACTTGCCTGCGTATCTCCATCCAAAGTTTGATCCTGGCTTCGATCTTCTCGTCAAGTGTAACCGCCCGACTCATTTCCCACCTCACTCGTGGCACTTATATAGGTATCCCGTGCGTTAGGGCCTCGGTGAGATGAAATTTCCTCTGAGGCTTGTGAGGGAGGATGATATTGTAGGCATCCGAGTTCAATCTTGGCCTCGAGGGATAGCTTACTTATGTAAACTGTTAAACCCCAAACTCACAATGTAAGTACAAGGTTCGTTTTTGCATCATGCTTTTGCCTTCAGCCTCTGCGAAGCCGTTGAACTTCATCTACCTAGGTACTGTTTGCTACTGGAACACATGCAGTGGACAATTTCCCACGATTTACAAACACGACGAGATGATATACCTGCTGACGGTACGGGAACCAGCAATAGCAATAATGGGTACGAGGTACCACAGGAGGCACTGTAAAGGTAGAAACTTTACGCCAGCCGGTGACCACCTACTAGTAGCACCTAGTAGTCCATACGCAAGGTACGTTGAATATGGTTAGGTTCACCTATGGAACACATGGCAGACCGAAGATCGGCGTTTACACAAGTGGGAAATGGCTTCCATTTATAGCCTAGATAGGTGAACTTTCATCTATTAAATGCTACCCCGTCTCGAGTATACTCGGGTACTACTCTGTCGTTTAGAGCGTACCTCCTAGGCGCACGCTTGCCGCGACGGGCGTTTGCTATTTTGGGCACCAGCTATGGCACCATGGACAAACGCGCGCTTGAGCTCTGCCCTCTGTGTTGGTTTCTACTAATAACCTGGGAGAAATGAAGGGACGCAGCGAGACGCTGCCGTGGATTTTGGGGCCACGGGCGCGGTTGATGAAACTGGGCGCTTAACACAAATAGTTGCCCATAAGCGCCCGGAGGCGTGGTCTCGATATTGGCCGCTCGCACGGAACGCGGGCGCGTAAACACTGGGATTAATTCTGGGGATTTGGGGTTACGCGTGAATGGTTTCTAATAATGGATTGATGTGTTGGTTCGTCATGCCGTGTATGGTCTTGTTGATTGTTTGTCCTGCGTGGACGCGGCGTAACATTGCTTTGCACTGACGGTGTGGAGGTTAGTACTCAGTACCTCGTAGTTGGTACTGTGAGACACCAAATAAGCCCAAGCACCGACGAAGTACCCAAGTACCCGCAACTCGGCACATGCCACCTTCAATTCAGCAAAGTCCGTAGAAACGTCTTGCATCCCTCGGTGCGAACATTTTTTTTTAAGACGTTAATGACGACATTTGGCCGGTTGATTGCTGTGCCGAGACTTGCAGACGGGCAGTGCAGACCGATGCAAGTGCTGTTCAATTTTTGCCCACCCTCTCGGTTCCATTCTGGCCCTGTCGCCGGGCTGGACCCTGGATTCTCTCGTCTCCTGTTGGATGATCTTGGATCCGACTGTGGGGAAGCGGCCGGTGCCGAATGCACGCCGGGACCGGAGACGCCGGCAGGGCCGAGAGGGTTGCTAGCCTGGAAGTCGAGGGAGAGGGGCGGTGACCGCTACGTACCAGTAATTCGTCCGTGTCTGGATGGTGCGGCTGCATATGTAACATTGAAAGGGTTAAAAAAAAATTGCTGTCATTTTCGCTGCAGCCGATACTTTACTCGTAGTAATCTCAGTCTGTATCCTGGCGACTAGAGGGGAGACATGTGGTGGTCATTAGGTGCTAGGAATGTTGCGGATTCTTCTGCCTGCTGATCAGTCAGGAGACGGCGTCACGGCGGTCGTTCATGGCGTCCATCGCGTCGTCACCACGTCTCCGCCACGGGCTGGTGCCGCCGCCACGCACGAGACAGATACGGGGATGGCAAGCTTGGACTTGGACCTCCTGTCTCTCACTTCTCTCATGGATTCGAACCCTGGTGAACCCCTGCAGGTCACGGGATCTACGACAGCGTTTGACGTCGGTGGGCAGGGTCCCCTACTAGTAGTTGCCTAGGCAAGCTGAGCTTTCAGGAAGCTAGGGCAGCTACTATTAGGGCGCAGGGAGCGCCGCCAAGCCATAGGAATGGGAAACCGCCTGCGGTGAGGCGTTGAAGGGAAATCCCGATGACGCCGTTGGCAGGCTGGAGAATCTCATTCCCTGATACCTCATGGATGCATCGATGTCCAACTGCAAAGGTAGCTTGGCTTCAGCTGTTCTGGGATGACGGTGGACCTGTGGTGATGTGGCCAGCCACAATCTGGTCCACCTCAGCCACACCTCGGCGAGCCACTCTCCGCACTCCTCAATTGGCTGCGCCGCATGTGTGGCTGTCTGTTTCAGCTGTGTCACACTCACCAATCATAGCCTCCTAGTTGGGGAGAATGGTTGCCCTCCCAAGGAAACCCGGGAGTTTCTTGGGGGTCTTCTGATTCTGGCATGTGAACTCCACAAGTACGAGTAGGTAGTACCGTGATGAGGAGAGCATGGGCAGACGGGGGGACCACGATGTGCGATGTGCAGTCGTAATAATGGGGCGATGAGACGAATAATCAATGCCTAATGGGCAGGAACCCACCAGGGAAGGTCCGGCTCGATATTCGTACTCGTACTGGCGGGCAATCATGCACCGCAAAGCAGGACAAGTCACAGTGTCCCCTGCAAAACTCCATCCTGGAAGTCATGAGTGCATACACGGGGCAGCCAGACGGATACGTACTCGAATGGTGATATCGCTTGACCCGGGAGTGCCAGCAAGGAGTCGTTCCCGCGGACCGTTACTCGCGCAACGGGGCAAACCATGTGCCAGAAAAGTCTGAAGGAACCTGCAGGCCGGTAGGATGGAGAGGCTCGAGCCACTTGGGCGCCGCCAATGTGCCATTGAGAGCGTGCACCACCATCTGCCTCCGAGCGGAATGGGATGGTCGCCCAAGGAGGAAACCCGGTTTAAGTGGTTTTTGACACCCTCGTGTTGGCGCTATTTGATGAGACATCCTCCATATGGGTTTCTCAGCTGGCATTCTCATGACTTCTTCATGTCCAGCCCTGCATTCCTGGATGGATAAGGGGCTGCGTCGCCGTCTAAATGCGCATTCAAATCTTAATTGCTGTAGCTGAACAGACCATCCCGCGAGACAGAAAAGGATTATCGTAAGACACGAGGGAAGCATTTATGACGGATGCAGAGAGTGGGAGCTAGAGCCGCAAGGGGGCAACAGCTAAACGAGGGGAACCTACTGTTGAGCGATAGTAGTTGCCTGGGCATGGCCAAATATCAATGCCTTGGCCTATTAGGTATCGTGAGCCAAGTTGACTGGCGAGATCTCGAACCCTCGATGGGTCCTTGTTATGTGGATTGTAGGGTGGATGTCCGAATGCCCGATCGAGCTCAAACTACGAGGCCGCTGGCACGGGTTACTTTCAGAGTCTACTCGTGGGCTTTGGGACGCAGTTGAGTAGACGGGTTTATTTTTGAGACGCTGCTGAGCTTCGCTAAGTGCTTGCAGGAGCTTAAGACATGAGTTTTGACTCGTCGATGCAAACTTGAGAGGGATCTACGCACTTATACGAGTAATATTACTAGATGATATCGCGTCTGAAGCCTCCTTGTGGGGTGGCTTGGTCTAGGGATTGCGGACTTACAGCCAACTGTGGATGTTGGTGTACATCATGTTACCCTCCATTAGCCATGGGATGGCAAAAAAGGGTTGGGAAGATGTTTCATTCGATCCGAGAGAGGCAGTTAGGATAGTCAGGATCCGAGGTGACAGACGGCTCCCTGCGTAGGAGTGGAGGGGAAGCTTTAGGTTGACAGTACTTCGTAACAGATACGAGTACAGACGGGAGAGGTGTAATGAAGGAGTCAGACGGTCAACTAGTCGTCGAACAGATGTGCTCGCCGTTTGGAGACGTTTTGGATGGCATGGCGTCGATTCGCTCGGGTGCCTGCTGCTAGTGCTGCTGCTTTCGTGAGTTTGTTGGCTGGTCTCCTGCAATGCCAACTGGCGTTGACACGCCTGTAACTCCAACAAAGACGCGCGCCTGTCAGTAGCAAAATGGTGGGCTGGGCTGTGCAGGGCCACCGGCGATGCGACCAGATCCCAGAGGCCCAAACGTCTTGATGGTGGTGGACGCCTCTTCGAAGCCGGCGAGAACTGACGCGGGTTGATTGGCAAGAGCTCTGCCAGAGGAGGCTCGAGAGCATCCATCTGGCTTGTTTCAAGATGGGGGCCGTCTGAACCAATGAGGCACGTAGCCGGAGGCTGGGACGGGCAGGCGGGGCTCCCTGGGCCACTCATGGCGCACCAGCGTGCCATGCTCTGGCAAGCTGGTTCGAGTTTTGGAAGGCCCCTGACAGGCCTGCCTGACACACTTGCCAGTGGCCGCTAGGGGCTTGGGCCAATGGCCCAAGGGTCTGAACATTGACGTGTCCCCGCTGTCGCCGGACCCAACCGCCGCCATTCAGGGCGCCACGGGAGCGGAAAGCAGGAACCAGGGGCTTCGAGTGTCGACGTTTTGAATGGCTACGATTGATCGAGCCACGACAAAGCAAGGGGACTACCCGAGTTGAGCGGTTTCAGTGGTTAGCGGGCACTACTGTTGGAAGGAACAAACCCCCATTCGGCTGTGTCTCTGACCTTCCGTGGTTGTGTTGGATGTGGTATTAAACGTATCAGGTGCCCTCCTGGTACTCCGAGGATCGTACCTGCCGCTGATATCTCGTCAGAGACACTCTTGACTCTTCCTCCTCCTCCAACCCCCCTTCCGGCTTTTCTCCCTTACCTTGCTTCTTGGCTTGGAATTCTCGCAGGTCGAAATTTTCTGGCTTTGATTCGAATTCGTACTCAAGGGCGGGCTCCTGTGTTCACTTATCTTTATTTCCTCCTTACGCTGGCCCGTCACCACCCCGTCACCAACACACCGAGATTGCCTGGAGACCCTTCAGCCGAACATCACATACCTTTGCAAGGTTCGCCCACGACGCCCACGAATCTTCTCCACGTGGCGTGGCGCCCTTCACTCAAGCAACTGCCAGGCGCTGCAATTCTTTCTCGCCCTTGTCATTTCCTTCTTTAATTGCTCGTTGCAAGGTTATTGACTGCCTTGCTCGCTCATTTGGCCGGAATCGCTCCCTTTCGCTCACCACTCAATTCCAGCTGCTGCCCTGCACGCAGCTAAGGACATCAACTCCACCATCCAACCCCTTCAAAGCATCTTGGGATCTTCAAACAGGTGGTATTAATATACCAGCTGCAGACTCCTCCGTCGTTGTCATTGTTGGGCTGGCAGCAACCACAAGCAGCAACAACAGCGCTTTGACCACTAGGATTTTCCAGAACAATTGCGCCTCCTCCTGTGCCTTGTTCTTGTTGTCTGGACCACACAGGAAAACAACAGAACCCCCCGAGCGACACTGATCCCGCCGCCGGACTTTGCGTCTCCCTGAATCCAGAGATCTGGGGAACAATCTTCTACTTTATTCATAAAGCTTAATTCTTCCGCTGGACGGAATTATCGCCACGACTCTTGGAGACGGACTACGCCACCCGATCCGTTTGACTCGCTACCTGACTCGCTCGTGCCATCATCGCCGTCACCGAAGGATCGTTCTGGAGATAAAAAAGGAGGCGTCTCACGCTCAGCCTGCTCGTTATTGAATCTGCAATCACTGCATTCGCTTGGCTGTCTATCGTTTGCTTGATTGTGCCTTGAAAGCGTTCATTTACTGCACGGATTTGTTGTCGCAATTGCCCGGGGTTTGACTTCTCCGACCGCCCGCAAATCAGCACCAGCCACAGCGGCGACACGCAACATACGACCGCACCCCACTGAACACGCAATTTGGATTGCCACAGCTTTCGCGACGATTCCGCGAGTACCGAACTAAGCGAACAAAATCACTTTCTTCCGACTGTTCGAGAGACACTACTGCAACAACTTCTTTTTTTTTCGGACAACAGAAGTGTGTTATCGGCCTCGCACGCAGCTGAACGCTTTTGGAAAGGTGTTTCCGAGTGCAGATCACGGAGACCCGAAAACCGCCCTGGAGTGTGGACCCCTGTCGGCCTGACCGTTCAACCGTCCAGCTGGCCACCCCCCGTGGCCCCATCCACTCCAGGCATTCCTAGTGGTGCACTAGTGTACGTGTGGCACCAGCGACTCAGCCTCCGGACCAGCAACCTGACAACGTGATCACAAGAACTCCATCACTTGTCTGATATAACAGGCCTTTATTGGCTTCCTGCGTTCTCTCTTGAGTCCTCTAGTTCTCCACGTTCTCTCTGTTCTTTAGGCCCTCCAGGCCCACGCGCCCTCGTTACCCTTCAGTGTTGCATTATCATCTCACCTACGAAGCTTCACTTACACGACTCCCGTCACCCGAAAGACGGTACGACT
This sequence comes from Amphichorda felina, assembly GCA_016490725.1. NCBI lineage: Eukaryota > Fungi > Ascomycota > Sordariomycetes > Hypocreales > Bionectriaceae > Amphichorda > Amphichorda felina. Next base: position 24,059 of record JAEMHR010000211.1, on the reverse strand, counting down.
CATCGCACTCAACCCGCCATCTACACAACCACAAGAACAACCACAACCGACGCCCAGCATGGTATCAAGATACCTCACCATGGATGAACTCAACAAGTCTGCTCTGGAGCACTTTGTCTACCAGCCTGTCGGCCGCGACATGATCGCATATCTGGCCCAAGCTGCGCAGAATGTCATCTCCTGCGACCAGTCATCACTTCCGCGATCACAGCTACCTCCCACTCCCCCCAAGACTCCCGAGTCTGTCGCTTCAGTCATGGAGGACAAGAAGCTGCCGACCGTTGAGGAGTTCATCACCCAGCTGGTCGTTTCCTCCAACGTTCAGGTTCCCACTCTCATGGCGAGTCTCGTCTACCTGAACCGTCTCAAAGCACGCTTGCAGCCCCAGGCCCGTGGTATCCGTTGCACTGCCCATCGCATCTTCCTCGCCTCTCTCATCCTGTCCGCCAAGTACCTTAACGATAGCTCCCCCAAGAACAAGCACTGGGCCAACTACACCAACATGACCACCGAGTACTACCAGTTTGGCTTCAGTCGTACAGAGGTCAACACGATGGAGAAGCAGCTTCTATTCCTCCTCGAGTGGGATCTACGAATTCACGAGGAGGACTTGTACCGCGAGCTCGACTTCTTCCTCGAGCCTCTACGACAGAAGATCGCTGACAGGCACACCCGCAAGATGCAGCAGCGCGAGGAAAAGAGGAGGCAACAGGATGCTGCTCGGCGGTACCCGAGCCCTGCTTCATCGCGAGGCCATTCCCGTACCCGGAATGCCAGCCCCGAGCACATTCGTTCGGCAAGCTACGGTTCTACCCCTCCAGGCCTGTCTTATAGCAGCTCCGCCAGCTCATACGCGTCGTCCATCTCCTCAAGCCGGCAGCATTCGCGATCTGCCACGCCCCTGGAGTCCGAGCCTGATGCTTACGCTTACAGCGTCTCTCAGGCGGGCAGCTTGTACGACTCCCCTGTCCAGGTCATGATGGACGCGGAGGCCAAAGGCCATTACCGTAGTCAATCGTGTGGGCGGATGCTGCCTTACGAGATCTCGGCCGAGGAGTATCATCAGCTACACGACGACGGGGCGAGCAAGAAGCGTTTGAGGCGGGGTGTTTGGGGACGCCTCTGGGGTGTGGCTGCTGCTCGGTAAAGATCGAGATGGGCAGCCCAACAACTTCATTTTGTCACAAAAAAAAGCATGGCGTTGCGTCGCTTTCTTTTTTCCATATTTCGGCTTGTCAGGCATTTTTCAGGGGTTTGGGTTTCATTTTGGTTTCGGGCAAGACATGGCGTTTTTTGGGCTGACGATGAATACCACTGGGGGGCCGGGGCCACGACTTGCATTCACGGACGGTGGACAACGGCGAAGGGCAATTGGTATAGGACGGGGTGGATATATACGGGCGTACCCAGTTTCGGATATTTCTGGGATGTCAGAGTAATACAGCACATTCGATTCTGCCATGGCATTCTCAGCTGAGAGCCATGGGGATCGATGTTACGAAGTACGAAATACGTACAGGTAGTTGCAAATCAAGAAGCGCAGGATGCAATTGCCTGCAGCTGCGTCTTACCAAAAGGGACAAACGTGCACCGAAAACTGTGAATCTCGATGTTCGCCTCATGCGTGTTTCGGTAAGAAGCAAACCTACTCAGACCTCAGGCGGTGCTCACATTGCGCAACCCGCGAGGCGTTCCGTGAGGCGTGAGGCGGAAGGGTGGGGGTAACGTGGTACGAGTAGATGATCCTCAGCAGAGCCTCGCGAAAAAAAAGCGAGATGCTCGGGCCATTCCCATATTGGGTAAGTAGTACGGAGTAAGAAATGGTCAGTCTATCAGGGTTGATTGTCGCTCATCTTGACAAGGGGGACGGGCGGAATGGTCAGGCTCGTTTGCATTGTTACGGGAGAGGACGGTGACTTGTCCATGTTTGTTGGACAAGGACATGACAAAGTGCTGTGTCTTTGCAACGAAATCTCACTAGTACGAAGAGGGACGGGAGCGTTCCTTTGCGTGCTTATTATTTGTTGAATGCTCTCATTAAGTGGATGAATGCTATCCGTAGATGTTCTATGCGATGCCGCACCAAAAGGAAACGTTGCTCAAATTGCACCCGACCAGCCATTCATTATCAGCCAATAAAACGATATCCGACCAAGAGTTTACCCATAATTATTGCAGAACTCCCTTCACTGATGTCCTTGTGGTGCCTACGCAACAGCTCGGCTGGGACGGAATCCCATCATAGGGAGACGGGTCCTCAGGCTCAGGCTGCTCAGCACCACACTGATGCTCGACAGGGCCATGGCCAGCGCCGCAAACTCGGGAGGGAGCAGTATTCGGTGGCCAGCCGCCGTCTTCAGGGGGTAGAAGCACCCGGCGGCGAATGGCACCGCCACCATGTTGTACACGAGGGCCCAGCCAAAGTTGAACTTGATGCGGCGGAAGACGGCGCGGCTGAGCTCGAGCAGCGTCAGAACGGCGGAGAGGTTCGACGTCGCCAGGACAAAGTCGGCGCTCGAGATGGCGACGTCGCTGCCGGACCCGATGGCGATGCCCACGTCGGCGGCCGTCAGCGCGGGCGAGTCGTTGATGCCGTCGCCCACCATGGCTACCATGGCGCGGGCTCGGCCAGCTCCAGGGGTCAATGTCGACTGCAGGTACTTGATCTTGTCTGCCTTCTGGGATGGAAGCACCTCGGCCAGCACGTTGGATGTCGGGATTCCGACCTGCTGGGCTACCGCTCGCGCCGTCGTCGTGTTGTCGCCGGATAGCATCCAGACTTGGAGACCCCTGGCCTGTAGTGCCCCAACTACCCCAGCTGTCTCTGTGCGAATGGGATCCGAAATGGCCAAGGCAGCCGCCATGGACCACGATGCTGCGTCTCGAGGTCGCACAGCGACAAGGGCCAGAGACTTTGCCTCTGTTTTCCACGTCTCGATTTGCGAGATCACGCTGGCTGGTAGCTCGATAGATAGATCCCGCATAAGGGGCTCGTTCCCAACGGCAACATCAAACGACTTGTGCTCATCAACCCGGAAAGTCGCCTTCATTCCCTTTCCTGCCAGCTCCTCCACGTTCCCAGCCTCCATGGTGCCATACTCAGACCCGCAGAAGCCCACGATCGCTCTGGCTATGGGGTGGCTGCTGTTTTCTTCCAGTCCCTTCAGAGCTGACCAGAAGCTCCGCTCGTCAATATCGTCAATCTGCCCGTCCGGAAAGACAACCGAGTCCGTGATCCGAGGGTCGCCACCGACGGTGAGAGTACCCGTCTTGTCAAATACAACGCAGTCGACCTTGTGTGCCTTCTCAAAGGCCTCGCCGCCACCTTTGGCAAGGATGCCGTGGTTAGCAGCAAGACCACCGCCTACAAAGATTGCCGTGGGGGCCGCGAGGCCAATTCCACAGGGACAGGCGACGACAAAGACGGCAATAGCAAAGCGCAGAGCATATGCTACCCAATCGCCCGAGGAGCCAAACTCCTTGTCGGTTACCATCCCCGAAAGGCCGAGAGCCAGCCAGACAAGCCACGTAATGATGGCAACGAGCGTGACGATGGGAACAAAGTAGCTGGTCACAAGGTCGGCAATCCGCTCCATGGGAGCGCGCTTGGTTTGGCCCTCCCGGACCACCTCGACAATTTGGTCCAGCATGGACTTCCCTTCTGTGCCGGTTACACGTACCGTCACTGAGGATGTCTGGTTGACGGTTCCCGCGAAGACCTCGTCGCCCTCGACTTTTCTGACGAGCCGCGACTCGCCCGTCAGACTTGATTCATCAAAGTTCGTCTGGCCGACAATAATAACGCCATCCGCCGGTGGTGACGCACCGCGGGGGACCCTGATAATATCGCCGTGCTCGAGCTGGTCAAGCGGTATCGTGTTGGTAATCGACCCTTGGACCTTGTCCTTCTCGACAAGAATAGCTGTGTCGGGCCTAAGCTTCACTAGCATTTCTACGGCGTTCCCGGTCTTCGATTTGCTGTATGCCTCGATGAGCCTGCCAGCGAGCAGGAAGAGGGTCAAAAAGACGACCGAGTCAAAGTATATGAGGCCCTCGGGGATCTTCTCCTGGCCCTTGGCAGCGACGGCAATCATTTGTGCAACCGAGGAGACATATGCAACTGTTGTCCCCAGTGAGATGAGCATGTCCATGCTGCCGAACTTGCAGAACCGGGCGATCAGTGATACGTTGCTGCCGGGCCGCCACATAACCCGCAGCTCCTTCAAGGCTCGTGTATGGAAGACATCGGCGGCGAAGAGCCAAATGGGAGTCGCCAGGAGGCACAGGATGACATCAAGACGAGAGACGCCAGACTTCCAGGGCTTCATCAGGTAGTGTTTGGTATGATTCGTATCAGGAACCAATGCCATGTACACTATTCCCAGGACAAAGGTGGGGATGGCAGTGACGATGGTGAGTACTTCTCTCCACCATAGCGCTCGCAGATGCTTTGCTCTGATGGCTTTCGACTTCTCCTCGAGGGTTGGTGGGTGGTATATCGTCGGCTCGAGGGACGCATCCGTTGCCGAAATCGCCCGAAGGATGTGTCTGATTGTGAAGGCCGGAGGGTCGGGCTTGTATCTCAGTCTCATAAGGGGGATGGACATCGAAGGCTCATCCAAAACTTGAAGTTGGCCGGTTCCGAGAAGCGCGAGGCTCTTGACGAGCCTCTCTGGGCAACGGGGGCAAAACATGCCACTGACCTTGATTTGGACTTCACGCCAATTGGTTGTCGTCTTGGGTGCACTCAGGTTGACGACCTTGTCAATGGAGGCGTCATAGCCGAGATCCTCGATTGCAGTGGCAATATCGGGTGCTCGATCTGCCTCGGTGAAGTCAACGGAAGCGCTGTTGGCTACCAGGTTGACAACCGCTTTCGAAATCCAGGGCATCTTCTGGAGTTCCTCGGTGATAGTGTTGACGCAAACAGCGCAGGTCATGCCGCCGATGGAGAGAGTCGCCCGCCACAACGGGGCATCGGCATGCCCAGACACGACTGATCGCAGTGGCTCCAAGCCCTCGCCGGACTCGCCAAGATCTTCAACAGCCTGGACAGAGCCAACCCCCATTGTGCTCTTCTTCTCATTGTCCCTTAATTCTCCTCTAAACGCTGCTGAGCGGCACGCCTGGCAGTTTTCGAGATGGGCGGCGTGGGCGGCTTGAAGATCGGGCGTTGGGCTCCTCTCGACCCACAGGCGGGACCATGGGCTTGGGGTTGACCGCCTCTGTGCCTCAGAACGGCTGCTCTCCCCAGGTTCTGCCTGGCTCACAGGCACCAAATCGTTGGCCAAGGTGGCTGTGGTGTCGACGGCGCAGACTTGGAAACCGACATCCTCGAGGGTCTTCTTCATGCTGCTGACGGAAGTGGCCTTGGTATCCTCATGCTCGACCGTGACGACGGAGGTGACGAGATTTGGCGAAACCCACACGACGCGGTCGCCGTAGGTTTCGCGAAGTTGGGACTTGATCAGTGTCACACATGATGGGCAGTGTAGATTGTCCAGAAGGTAGGACGTTGTGACAGCCTGGAAAGGAGGCATGGCTAGCACCAGCTCCAAATGGTAGATCCGAGTGCCCGATGCTGTGAGTGAGCGATGAAGCTACACTGATGATGTATGGTGGCGGTGTGATGTGATGAGGCTGTATTCGGTGTGAGAGGACTGAGGAGAGGTGTGTGTGTGGCAATAGTCGACGTATTTATGTGGTGGGAAAGAGAAGAAAGCAGGGTCAGCAAGATGGATGGTTTGTCAGGGAAGCGAAACCTGAAGAGCTCTGGAGAAGATTCTTGTCCCACCCAGTTGGCGTTACTACTGTTTTATAGACGAGGACTCGACGATGGTGGTTGAGAATATGATTCATATTTCGAAGCTTTGGCGCTAAAACACGCACAATGCGCGCAGCTGGAGGTGGTGCGGGCATTGTGCGGTCGCATTGCGCTGGGGCATCAGCACCAAATAATCGCAGAAAATGTTCCAAGGACAGTGCGAGGTCTCGGGCCACTTGGCCGAATGCATTGGGAGATGATTGAGCCTCTTGATGGGTTATGATGACGGGAAGATGGAAATTGGTCGGTGGTTGCGGTCCCTGAGGGCATGCAGATCCACGCTCCCGTATTCGAGGTTAGTGCCAACTGCCAACGACAAGGAACGAGGGATCTGAGCAACCGAGTATGGGGTAACAGAGATCCAGATCAGTGGGGTGGCGATCGGCTGACCATGCACTCACATGTCGGCATGTCGCCACCTCCGCTGCTGAGCACCTAGCCTTGGTCGATTTGTCACCGAATTACGGATACGGTGTGAGGCATGCGACATTTGTGCGTTGGTCGATGGTGTTTGCGAGTTCGTTGGAAGCCGTTGATAATTAGTAAGACGGCGCGGTCCGGACAGGCTCCACCCTGGGGGTGGCGGTGCGGAGTGCCTGTGTGGCGGTGGCTTGCCGCCGATTCTATCACGTGACTAGCACCCCCCCTCTACGCATCCATCTGGCAGCATCTCCCTTCTGGCTAATAACCAACCTTAAGCTCCCAGTCCAGCATGAACAGCATCTGCCAACTTTCCCGCGAATACCTGCCTACCTCCCCTATTATGGGGCTGCCTACCATATATTTACTACTACTAAATACTTAGGTAATCCATTCCTCTCCTCTCCGCCTTCTAGACTCTGGAACAGGCTCTATCCACGCGACCCTGGCTTGCATGTTGCGACAGCACTGGAAGCTAGTAGCTAGGCGGATCACCAACAAGAACTCTCAGCTTGTAATGAACAAGACAAGTCTCTCCTCCTGGGAGCAGTATTACGTATCCCCGGTACGAACACCCTTGCGACCTTATCTCAAAGGTCTAGACTTTGGCATCAGCGGCGTAGCCCCCAGGCACCTTGGCAAGCCCGTGGCTGGCCGCTGCACTGGCTGCTCACCAAGGTGGTATCCGTACTGTGGGCCAGAGATGCCTCGACACATGACCTCTTTCGTCTTTCCATCCTTCCAGAAGCAAGGGCTGATTGTTGGCCAAGACCAAGAGGTGCATGTGGCGCACCTCCAGACAAACGGGCGCACCACCCAGGCAGGGCACCTGCCTCCAGTGCTACACCTTCTTGAGAATTAGTGCTGGTACAAGAGTTGGCCCATGCGCATCAACTCTGGGCGCTGAACCACCAACATGATTTTTTTTTGTCATGACAACCCAGAAGGCCGCTAAAGCGAGAAATGCACATTTCGCATTTGCTCCTCATAGTTTTGGGCTGGTAATACTATAATATTAGCCCGAAGACATCCTACAATGGAGGACCTAGAGATGGTTACGTACCCACCTGCGTGCGAAGTACTAGTAGCAGGTACTCCGTATGGTTGGTTAGTACCGTACTACCTTGGCAGTACCTACTCACACCAGACCAGAAAGATCGGCGGCTCTCGCTCAAGCCTTAGAGTTGCTGGAGGCCAATAACGTGTGGCGCAGGCGGCTGGCCGTGGCAAAGCGGGTGATATCTCAGCAGAAGCCTCCTTGTTATTGGCTCGTTCGTTGGCTGTAGCGCGACGGTTCCCCCAAAAATTAAGGTTAATAGGCAATAAACTCGGGGCTAAAATTTAAGGTAGCGCACAGGGACTAACATTCATTACGAGCACCCAGAACCAGGAACGCCAACGGCCAAACGCCAAGAAGCCCATCCATTTGCCCATTTTGCCCTTCACCTATCCGTATTCGAGCAGCTACGGGGATGGCCCAAAAAGCTGCTGCTGGTCATTGAGAGAGATGCTGTCTGCTAATCCGCGGTAGGTCCCATTCAGACCCCAGCCCTGGGGCCCTTCCCAGAGATAAGGGGGGATGGCCCCAGATGGCCCATGGGACTCGGGTAGCACGCCAGCTCAGGTTCGACTTGGCGGCACTTGGCACTTGGCACTTGGCACTTGGCACTTGGCGCTGGACTTGAGAGTTGCAAGTCTTCAGTCGGCTGCGATGCCCACTGGTCAGGCTGTATTACGACATCCACAGTAGTACTACAGTCCAAACTCCAAAGCCTCCAATCTCACTGGCCCTCATCACGCCAAGCTTCCTGTATCAGCCACCAAGCTTATTACTTAGTCGTCTGGATCCCTACAACCTTCCGTTCTCGGCAATCTCCCCCAGACAAGCCCGTTGCGGCTGTAGTTCGCTGGTCTTGGCCCTGGTTGGGGAACTGCAGGCTCCGGCTTGAAGCTTCTTGTTGGTGCGACATGTTGGCGGCTTGCCACACCCTAGCAGGTCCCTTGTCGTGGGCCTCGTCTCCGGGGAATGCTTCGGCCAAACTTGGGCCAAGGGTACACTGGTCCGTCAGTCCATGAGCCCATCCCATGGAGCCCATGAGCCCACCAGCCCACCAGCCCAATGTCGCGTGCGGCCCCCACCAAGACGAAGGGCTGTGGTGCACAATGTAATAGGGGATATAAATAAGACTCCTGCCGTATCTCCTTGGTCAGCCTCCCCCCTGTTTCTGCCCGCCTTTGCCCTCTGTTGTCTTCTCATCTTGTCCTTTGTCGCCATCCATCAGTCCGATCGCGAGACGCCACCTCGATGCAGAACACCCACACGCCCACCATGTCCGAGGCCAAAGACGTCAAGGAGATGACGGCCGAGGCGACCAACGATCCCGCGAGGGTCGCCTCCAACCAGAGTCACCCAGTGGTCGTTGAGGCGGAGATGCCCAAGAGGACCGTTATCCAACGGATCAAGGATTCCTTCTTCACCTTCGGATCGGCTACCCAGATCGTCTCGGCGGCCGTTCTCGCCATTGCCATTGGCCTGGTTGTGTCGACCCAGGTCGACAGCGTTCCCGAGGCTGCTATCGAGATCATCAACATTCCCGGCGACCTCTGGTTGCGCGCCCTCAAGGCCGTCGGTAAGTAGTGCTAGTGCTCTGGTTGTGCTTCGACGGGGCATGCCCGGCTAACAACCGCTTTCCAGTCCTTCCCCTAATTGTGTGCGCCATGATCATCGCTGTCCACCGCCTCCGCGAGATGGGTAAGGGAAGTGGTACCAAACTTGCCGCCTGGACCGTCGGATTTTACGTCGTCACCACCATCATCTCCATCGTCATGAGCTCCATCATGACTAGCCTTGTGTGGGGCCCTATGTTCTCGGTTGTCAGCGACAAGAGCCTCGGTGTTTCCGAGTCTCAGCAGGCTGCCGCCGACGAGAAGCAAGAGCTCGGTGACGCGAACCCTCCACACAAAGTCGTCAAGACGCTCTTCCAGTCCTTTGTGACCCAGAACATCTTCTATTCCATGGCCGAGAATGAGCTGCTGGCCATTCTCATCATGGCTGTCGTCATCGGATACCTGATCAAGGACAAGAACTCCGTCTTCTTCAAGCTCATCGTCGAGGTTGAGAGCATGATCATGCGCATTATCACCGTTCTCATCAAGCTGGCCCCCATCGGTGTCTTCTTCCTTGTACTCTCCAACCTCATGAAGCTTTCCATTGCCGACATTGGAGCCAACCTGGGCATGCTGATTGGAGGCACCCTCGGCACCATGGCCATCCACATCTTCATCATCCTTCCCGCGCTGTTCTTTGGCTTCACGCGCAAGAACCCTTATGCCTACTGGCTTAGGATCTCGCCGGCCTGGATCACAGCCTGGGGTTCTGCCTCGTCTGCTGCCACCCTGCCCGTCACCCTGCGCTGCGCCAATGCCCAGAAGCTGCCCATCACTGTCTACAAGTTCACCTGCCCCCTGGGTTGCTTGATCAACATGGACGGGTAAGTCTCCACCCAGCCTCTCCCGAGAGAGCACACACTGACATCATCTTAGAACCGCCATTTACTTCCCCATGGCCGTCGTCTTCCTGGCTGCCACCCAGGGCCACTCGCTCGCGCCCACCGACTATGTCATCATTGTCATCCTGGCCACGTTGGCATCCATCGGCACCACCCCGATCCCCTCGTCCTCTCTCGTCCTCATCGTCATGATTGCCAGCTCAGTCAATGTCCCTGTTACGGGCATGTACGCCGTCATTGTCGCCATTGACTGGTTCCTCGACCGCTTCCGCACCGCCATCAACGTGTCTGGCGATCTGTTCGGCACGGCCATTATTGCCCACATCACCAAGATCAAGGATCCCGAGGGCATGGTTGACGAGTCTATGGAGCCTCCCCGTCGTGACGTCGAAGAGCGCGCTGACTAAATGGACTAATGTGCGTGTTCTGTAAGGGGTTTGGGAAGGCAATATGGTTTCTACTTAGTCGTTGTTTAGCACCAGCGTTTAGATTGAGTAAGCGGAGGTTCACATCTTGATATAATATATATGTATATATATATATATGTCGAATGATGAATGACATTCCCACAGACATGCGACGTCTTGTTCCCCGGCACCATCACTGACGAAGTTGGAGTCTTGTACGAGATTAGTATATGGTTGACTTATTGTTAGGGACTGTGCTATGGATATCGATTAATCGGGAAGAAGTTGCTCAGATAACGAGGACTCTGCCTATCGAGTACTTAGCAGGCAGAGAGCGTTTTATTCGGGATGGCCAAAGACTAGAAAGCTCTATCAACACCAGTGTTAGCACTTTTGTGACCATCATAGAGCCCTTAGCAGTCCCTTAGTAAGTGATTTGCGATCATTTGAATATATCAAATTGGCCGCACTAGGGTACGTGCAAGGTGTTCAAAAACAGCGTCCTCCGGCTAAGCACGCATACAAGTACAATGGTATCGTGGGCATTTTCCTGTCGATCTATCTATCGACCGAGCGAAACCCGGTTATAAGATACTTAAAAAGAAGAAATAACCCGCTCCACGCGGTGGCTGGGCAGCAGTGACATGTACTTGACGTGCGATTTGATCATGACTGTCGTCGGGATTTCGGATAGCCAAGCAACATGAATCGATGATGCCGACAACTTGTCACATTCTGTTCTCGGGGGTGCCAAAAGAACAGCTGTGCCAGCAATTGTGTTGATCAAAGACTGGTAAAAAAAAGAAGAAGAAAAAAAAAAAAGTCCTAATACTATGCATTTCCCAAAATGGCACTATGGGGAAATGGTATACTACCTAATACTAATACTGATACTATGATTAAGGTGACGGAACCGTAAAGTTGCGGGAGTCGGGCAGGTGCAACCGATGGTCCGAGCAAGATATTCCATCATGTCCGGCACTCGGAAGGAGCGAATGTGGGGGGGTTTCCGAATTTAGGGGTCTTTGGGCGGCCAAATCGGGGGCGCTAAGCCGCATCGGGACATGGTCTTATTGCGTGATTCTCGGGCTTCATCGACAATTTGCCTAGGAAGCACACCAGGTTGCGGACTCAGCGACCCCAAGCACGCCATCATTTGCCATTCCTCAGTCCGAGGCATGGCATACACGGAAAATTCAGCCATGGCCCTGGCGTCTCTGCGGGAATATAGCCTTTGGCGCCTGGGGACTCCCGCCGTCGACCTACTTCACGCTGTTCCTCCACAAACCTTGTTGCTCTCCATCGTTTTCTCTTCGTCTTCTTGTTGTGGTTAAACTCGCTTGTTTCTGACGATTGACTTGCGCGGGGCCTCTGGGAGACACTCGTGCCGTTTCTATCACCTGTCTTGATCAAAACCAACTCGAGTCCGATCCCACGATGGCGTCTCTGGCGCAGGGCACAAAGCCCACGGGCTTCCACAAGTTGGCCACCACTCTGCCCTTTGGCCAGCCCGTGGCTCTCTCATCCATCTCGGGCCCGACTTACGTGACCGCCCAGCTGCTCGTCCAGCAGATTGCCTACAAGCTCTCGGATAAGGTCTTCTCCTACTCGCCCGAGACCTTCGACCTCGACGTCGCCCTCAAGGACTGGGCCGACAAGGGCGAGAAGAACATCCACGACTATGCCACCACCGTCCTCCCTCTCCAGACCCGGACCGGCGCTGGTGCCCTCGCCCTGGGCTACATCTTCTCCCCCGACTTCGATGTTGCCAAGCGCCACATTCCCCAGACCCTCGTCGCCACATCTGGCAGCCTGCAAGAGCTGCGCGGAAGCCTGGACCAGCTCTCCCTTCTCTACGGGGTCTCCAGCCCCTTCGTCGCCCACATCGCCGCTGCTGAGTTCTCTGCCAGCGAGGGCTTGGCGTCCAACTACGATTCTGCCCTGAGGCTCGCCGAGGATCTTGGCCTTGGCCTGGTGGCCAGCTCCTCGACCTACGAGGCCCAGCACATGTCCATCCTGTCGACTCTTCTAGCCTCCATCATCCCCACGCTCCACGTCTACGATGGCATCCGCGTCGCCAGGGAGACCCTCCGTGTTGTCGATGCTCTGGGCGAGACCGGCGTCGCCGACCTGTACAACAAGCTCGCCGCCGAGGCTGGCAACCTGAACAAGCGCCTGGACACTGCTGGCAAGGTCCTCGAGCTTCTCAAGATCTTCAACGACGAGCTTGGCACCATCTATGAGCCCTTCGAGTACCACGGGCACGAGACTCCCGATGTCGTCCTTGTCACCTTTGGCAGTGTCGAGTCCCAGACGGCTAAGCAGGTTCTGGACAAGATTGCGGCCGACGGCGCCAAGGCTGGCGTCATCAACGTCCGCATCTACCGCCCGTTCATCGACGAGGCGTTCCTCAAGGTCATCCCCGCCTCTGCTCGCACTATTGCCGTTCTCGGCCAGGTGCCGGCTGAGGTTGCCGTCGAGGACGAGGCCGTGCAGTCCGCCCTGTACGCTGACGTCCTGACGGCTGTCGCCTTCTCTGACAAGTTTGCCCAGGAACCTGATGTTCTTGATATCAAGTACACCCCCTCCCAGGCCATCACTCCCCAGGGCATTGTGGACACTCTGCACAAGATCTTTAACAACGGGGCTGAGAGCAAGAAGTTCCCGTCTCTGATCCAGGCTGAGCAGTACACCTTCTGGGATGCCGACGACTCTGCTACTGTCAACTCCGCCAGTGCTATCGGCAAGATTCTCTCCAAGGAGTCCCGGAACAACGTCTACGTCCATGATGCGCACGACAACCTCACCCAGGGTGGCATCCTCCGCGCCGACATTCGCGCGTCCAAGAAGGCCCTGGAGGCACCTTATAACATTGAGGAGGCCGATGTTGTCGTCGTTGGCGATGAGAAGGTGCTCAGGTCCGTCAACGTTGTCAAGGGACTGGCTGAGGATGGAGACATCCTTGTGAAGCTCTCCAACTTCAAGGAAGACGAGCTTGAGAAGCGCCTTCCGGCATGGTTCCGCAAGGCTCTTCAGGAGAAGTCCGCAGACCTGCATATTCTGGATGTGTCGTACTCGCCTGCCTTCGAGAAGGAACCCCTGTTGACCAAGGTCTTGCTGGAAATTGCTTTCCTCAAGACCGCCAGGCCCGATCTTTCGCCGGAGGAGCTGGCCAAGCTGACCCTTGTTGAGGGCCAGGACCCCACTCTCGAGGAATGCGTTGACGCTGTCAACCAGTGCCTGCGCAAGATCGAGATACCCGCCTCCTGGGCCGAGGTGGATGCCGACTACACTGACCCTGAGCTTCCCTCCACCATCCAGACCAACAGCTTCGTCTCCTTTGAGAAGGAGGAGCCCGAGGAGTTCCTGGAGCTCCGTGATTGGCAGGCTGCCGCCAAGGGCCTGGTCTTCAAGGAAGCCTATGGCACCGAGACCAAGCTACGACCTGACCTGTCGGTCAAGACTTCGACTATTCACGTTAAGGAGAACAGGCGGTTGACTCCCCTGGACTATGACCGCAACATCTTCCACATCGAATTTGACCTCGGCAACTCTGGTCTGACTTATAAGATTGGTGAGGCTCTCGGTATCCACTCCGAGAACGACGAGGAGCAGGTCAATGCCTTCATCGACTTCTACGGCCTCAACCCTGCCGAGGTGGTCCAGGTGCCTGCCCGCGATGATCCGTCGGCGTTTGAGGTGCGGACTGTCTTCCAGGCCCTCAAGCAAAATGTCGACATTCTCGGCAAGCCGCCCAAGCGGTTCTACGAGGCCCTGGCCGAGTTCGCCACGGACGAGACGGAGAAGAAGAAGCTGGAGAAGCTCGGCACACCGGAGGGCGCGGACGAGTTCAAGCGCCGCTCCGAGGTCGACACTCTCACCTACGTGGACATTCTCGAGGAGTTCCAGTCGGCTCATCCTAGCTTCCATGACCTCGTCAAGATTGTCAGCCCTCTCAAGCGCCGCGAGTACTCTATTGCCTCTGCCCAGGCTGTCACTCCTACTTCGGTCGCCCTCATGATTGTCGTGGTCGACTGGGTGGACACCAAGGGCCGCACCCGCTATGGACACGCCAGTCACTACCTGAGCAAGCTGGCACCAGGCACGGCCGTCACAGCGTCTGTCAAGCCCTCGGTCATGAAGCTCCCCACCAACGACTCGGCCCCTCTCATCATGGCCGGTCTGGGAACCGGTCTGGCCCCCTTCCGCGCCTTCGTGCAGTATCGCGCCATGCAGAAGGCCCAGGGCAAGGACATTGGCTCTATCCTGCTGTACCTTGGCTCGCGCCACCAGCGGGAGGAGTATCTGTACGGCGAGGAGTGGGAGGCCTACCTGGCGGCAGGCGTGGTGACGCTGATTGGCGCCGCCTTCTCCCGTGACCAGCCTCACAAGATCTACATCCAGGACCGCATGAGGCAGACGCTCGGCGACATTGTCCAGGCGTACATCAAGGACGAGGGCAGCTTCTACCTCTGCGGCCCTACCTGGCCTGTGCCTGATGTGACTGCGGTGCTGCAGGAGGCCATTGCCACAGAGGCGAAGAGCAGTGGCGCTAAGAAAATTGATCCCAAGAAGGAGATTGAGAGGCTCAAGGAGCAGGGTCGCTATGTGCTGGAAGTCTACTAGATATGATATGATACCTCGTCCCGAGTTTGGGCGACTTGCTTGACGAATTGATGCCAGGCGTTTGAAGATAGAAGAGCAATCAATGACAAACAAGATGTGCTTCACAGAATTATTACCTCGTCGATCGGTGAATAGTACTCCGTATGTACTCGTACTAACACATTGCGGGGATCGGCTGTGTAACATGCTCTCCTCTCTACATCCCTTGCATGCGGGATCCGAGAACAAATGGGAACTTGACGCTCGGGTTTTAACTTTGTCCAACAGCCGGTTAACCAATTCTTCTATTTAAGAGCCCCAAAGAACTTGAGTTGTACATGCAGGGAAGAGAGTTGGTGGCGCAGGGGAGATCGGGCCAGCCACAACTGACTGACGTCTGGAGTCACCTGCTCCTGCACGAAACTCGTGAAACTCGCTTTTGGTGGACCCACCTAGTTTCCTCTGTCCACCACATCTGCTCACAACCTCCAGCCTCCCACACATCTCCATTGCTTCCCCAACACGCCACACACAGCGGCAATCGATACCGACACAATGACAGACGCCGAGTCCGCGGCCGACGCGGCCGTCAACAGGAACGGCAAGCGCCCGGCCGACCGTCACGAAGCCCAGGACGACCTGCCCCAGCCGTACAATGCTCAACGCCTCCAGCCCGCCAAGCGACGCGCCGTATCGCCCTCCGAGCAGCCTCGCAAGCAGAAGCGCCCCGGAGCCCGCGCCCGAATCTCCGAGTCGGAGCGAGAGGCCATTCGCCAGCGCCAGGCCGAGCGAGACCGCCAATTCGCCTCCTCGCAGACTCCAAGCTCGGACCCAGGCCGTGTCCGGGGCATCAACGACGTCGTCAGGGAGCACTACAACAGCGTCCCCGAGCGTGGCCGCGAGTGGCGCACCAGGGATAGCAAGATCAAGGGCCTTCGCGTCTTCAACAACTGGATCAAGAGCTGCATCATCCAGCGCTACTCCCCGGACGAGGACCACGCCCCGGGCTCGCGCGAGCTCGGCCGCTCCAGCGGCAACGAGCTCCTCGTCCTCGACATTGGCTGCGGAAAGGGCGGCGACCTCAACAAGTGGCAGGCGGCGCCCCAGCCCATCCAGCTCTATGTGGGGCTCGACCCGGCCGACGTGAGCATCACCCAGGCGCGCGACCGCTACCGCAACCTGGCATCCCGCGGAGGGCGCGGCGGTAGGGACCGCAGGCCCCCGCCGCGGCTGTTCGACGCGCGCTTCTACGTCAAGGACTGCTACGGCGAGAGCATCGAGGACCTCGAGATCGTACGCCAGGTCGGCTTCGACCCGTCGCCCATGAACCGCCGCGGCTTCGACGTCGTCAGCATGATGTTCTCCATGCACTACGCCTTCGAGTCAGAGGAGCGCGCGCGCATCATGCTGCGCAACGTTGCCGGCGCGCTCAAGAAGGGCGGGCGCTTCATCGGATGCATCCCCAACTCTGACGTCCTGGGTGAGCACGTCCGTGCCTTTAACGAGAAGCAGGCGGCCAAGCGGGAGAAGAAGAAGAAGGATGCCAGTGTCGACGGGGACGGCTCGACCACGCCGCCCCAGACGGAGCCCAAGGAGGACGGAGAGGCACCAGAGGAGGGGGAGGAGGTGGAAGAGGGCGAGGCCGAGCCCAGCGCCGAGTGGGGGAACACAATCTACCGGGTCCGCTTCCCCGGAAAGACGCCCGAGGACGGCGTCTTCCGCCCGGCGTTTGGGTGGAAGTACAGCTTCTTCCTGGACGAGGCCGTTGAGGAGGTGCCCGAGTACGTCGTCCCCTGGGAGGCCTTCCGCGCCCTCGCCGAGGACTACAACCTCGAGCTGCAGTTCCACCGCACCTTCCCCGAGATCTGGGAGGCCGAGAAGGATGACCGCGAGATGGGGCCCCTGAGCGAGAGGATGGGTGTGCGTGAGAGGGGCGGTGGGCCCTTGCTCGTCTCGGACGATGAGATGGAGGCGGCGAGCTTTTACATTGGGTTCTGTTTCTACAAGGTATAATGGGCATTGGGCTTGTGTGTTTCGCCGGGAAAGGGTTCGCGTTCAGTCAGCGTTCGTACCAATCTATACAGAAAGACCTTCTTCGCACGCCATTGCACCCAACTCGTGGACTCAGTACAGTGCAGTGTAATATCCGTCTGCGAATTATTAAGAAATTATTACATTTCTCTATGTATGAATGATGGTAATGATGGAGTTGGGTATCTTCAGAATCCGGCACGCATCTGCCAAGCCAAAACGAACGCGTCAAACAACTCCTGGCCATGCAGATGTTTCCCTCCCACCTGTTGCTTTCCCAGCGAGCACCACTTTTGAACAAATGTTTCCAAAAAGAAAAGATTACAAAATGAGTGTAGTGAAATAATAAGGGTTGCCGAGAATCGAACCAGAGGAATAGGAAAAAAGAAAGGCGGTCGGCGCTCAGGCGGCATTCGTGGAGCGCCTCCAGATCATCAACGCAGCGACGGCGGCGCAGCCCGTTGCTCCGAGGGCCATGTACAAGCTCGTTCGGTCCGGGGCGTCCTCCTCGCTCTTGGGGAACGCGCTGCTCGGGTTGGTCGCAGCGTCGGCGAGGGCGACGAAGAGCTCCGATATGCTGTTCCAGGTCACACTAACGTGGAGTGGTGTGCTCATGTTAAGAGACGACGTGTACTCGTCGGGCTGAAGCTCGCTTCGCTGTGTTGTCTTGTCCCTGTCGGCCTTGAGTGCCGTGTAGATGGATGGCAGCTCGTCTAGATGCGGGTGCTTCTCACGCAGCTCGACAATGTGTGAGAAGGAGTCTGGATCGGAAGAGTCGTAGGCGTAGCAGAGCAGGTCGCATGCATCCAGCCTAGCCTTATTCTCCAGGATGGCAGGTTCTAGCTCACCCAGCTCCTCAAGGATAAGATACACTTGCTTCCCCCCGGGAAGCTCTACGCTGTTGACGGCACGTCGAGGCTTAATGGTTGGTCGGTGAAGGCCTTCGAAAGGGCGATTGAGGAACGCGTCCAGCAGCGAAGACTTTCCGGCGCCTGGGGCACCGATGATGTAACATGTGACAACGTTTCTCTCCACACGGCCAGGTCGTCTTCTCCTCTTGCGCGGCTTTGTGATCTTGAGTGCTGCCGTGACAGAATCCTTAGGGTTAGGAGGCTCAAAACCGAGGTATGCTAGGTACTCGATAGTCGTCTTCGGCTCGAGAAAGGTCGTCATGCTCCACTGCGCGAGCCAACCCTGCAATGTGATGTGACCAGCTTCATTTCGTACGGTGGAGGAGGGAAAACACGCTTCAGCCCAGGAAGCAGGTAGCCCAGGGGTCGGCGCAAACAGAGCCTCGAGCTCGCCATCGTTGAGTCCTCCGTCGTTGTCCTTGTCAAAGAGCAAGAACAGGTCAACAAAGAACCTGTAGCCAGCTGGACTCAGTTCTGAGGAGGAGTGCTCGGGAACCTCAAACTTGGGGCGGAGGAACTTGTCATCCAGACTCAGGCTGTTGGTGTAATGGTACTTGCGCAGGATGATCCATATGGTCTCATGGCGGCCCTTCTCGGCGTAAATCTTATTCAGCTGCAGAAAGCCAGCCTGGTCGACGCCTCGCACCGTGTCCAAGGTTGGCAATGCCTTGGAAATTGACGCCTTGATGTTCTCCAAATCGTCGTCGGTTAGGGGTTTGTCGAAGCACCTAGCTTGGAAGTCGCGCATCTCTTGGTCATTCAGATAGCCATCCTGGTCCTTGTCGCACAGGTAGAATATCCTCTTCAGCGCGCCAACGCAGGCGGGTTTCAAGATGCCCTCCTTGTAATCGTAGAGCGGGGCGATGGGGTGGGTGACTGCCTTTTGGCAGAGGAAGAAGACTTCGTTGACGTTTCGGTGATCGCGAGCGCTGGTGCGGATGCACGAATCTATCTCCCTAAACTCAGCCATAACGGGCAGCATCTCTTCCTCGACGACCTGGGGCGTATTGCCCTGGCCCGCAAGGTCGGACTTGTTGGCGCATAGCACAACGGGCACGTTGACGCCGAGGGAGCGGAAGTATGGCATCCAAAAGAGAGCGACACGTTCGTAGCTGTAGTGGTCGGCATAGACGAGGAGGATCACGTTACATTTTCGAATCTCTTTGCGCAGTGTTGTGCGGTCCTGTGGGCGTGCCGAGGTGTCGACAATAATGGTGGTGACATTCTCTGGGGTGCCGATGCTGGGGGGGATGGTGATCTGGGGGAGGACGGGCTGGATCTTGTTGGAGATGAACTGATCCTTGACGAGGGAGGCGATAAGGCTGGATTTTCCGGTGGACTCGTCACCGCAGACGCAGACGCGAACTGGCGAGGAGGCGTTAGAGAAATGGGGCCACTGGCTGGCACCGGGGTTGAGTGTTGAGGCCAGGGAGGCCAGGGAGACGAGGGAGACAAGGGAGGCATACCGGTAGTCATCCTGGATGGCGATCAATGAGCTCAAGCAACAGCTGATGCAGTGGCAAAAAATGCCATTTCCCCCGCTATGCAACGCGATGGTGGAGTCTCTGGCACAATCGCCGGTGGAAGCTTGAAGGGGCAGCGTTGCGGCTCGAGGGCGCAAGCGAAAAGAAGGGTTGACGAGGGCAAATTACGATGTGGTGAGGTGCGGTTGGTGTGGTGAGGTGATCTCCCCATTCCTCCGTCACAGCCCGAGGTGATATCAGTTCGCTGAACCGCCACTGGCTGCCAGACTGTGACCAGGTCCTACTAGTACTTACTACTACTTGTAGTCGTCTAGTACCCTAGGTACTGCCCATTACTGCAAGACCCCCGCCCACACCAGCGATTTTCCCTAGCAGCCCTAGCACAGCTGGGCCTGGGCAACTACGAGTACGTACTTAGTTAGGTACGGATAGTACCAGTAAGTATTAGTCTATTACGAGCACACGTATCCGTACAAATACGTCCAAGGCGCTACCAAACCCACCGCGTTACCCGCATGGGGTCCATGCTGCAGGCTCCCATCCGCAGGCTGTCTCCCGTCTAATAGTGGCCTGAGGAAAAGCCAATTAGGTGACTGTGGTCAAACTAGGGATATGATACTGGTATTCACATCTCGACATGGACACGCAGAGTTTCTGTAACTTTCGTCCTTGGTTCACTCACATGGACTAGTATCTGGCATTTCCTCCACCCCAATCGCTGACGTGCACTGACAACCTGGGAGGTTAGTACCCAACTAACTGGTCTGGGCGTCTGGGCCTCTTGCCATCATTCTACCCCACACAACTGCGCAATCCACCGTAACGGCAACCACCACCAACACACCCGCCATGGCTGACGGAGCACTTGGCCGCAGTCCCGGCTCCAAGCCTCCTACCTCCAGGCCTCCATGTTTCCGACAATCCTCCCTGACCCTCCTCAATTGACAACTCCTACCGCAATCCGCCTTTGCCTCTGGCATCTCGACATTGTTGTCGCCCACATAGCCGACACACGGATCCTCATGACGACCACCTAACCACTTAGTCCTCTTGTCCGACCCCGACGCCGTCGCCAACCGCTCGCGCCCCCCTTCGCCTTGGCCGATCCGACCAGGTGGCACGCGAATCAACTCCTACCATAGACAGCAGGTCGCGCTGGAGTCACAACCATGTTGTGAGTATTCCCAGACCGGCCCTCTAACAACCCTCTCGAGCCCTTGCATCGTCTGTTTGCTAACCAGCGCCTTGCCTCAGTAGTGTCTTACCCCCTCCTCCGCGATACCCCCTCAACGGCTATGGTGGCATCGGGGGGGTCCCTATGGTCCCAATCATTGAGACCAACAACAACTTGTCGAACCCCACGGGCCCCGAATGGCAGTTCCTGGTCGGAGAGGGAACATATGTGCTCAAGGAAGACCTACACCTCGCCACACCTCCTCCCCATCCGTCCGAAGCCCCCATTGTCAACCCGAACCCCCTAGCCACCAACCCTCAGCCAGCAACAACCGGCACCAAGGTGTCGCTGATCACCCTCGAATCGCGGTCGGGTCCGACCGCATTATACAAAGGCGCCCCGCCTGCCTTCCCTGTCAACGCTCGCACGAGCACCCAAGAGAACTCCATCGACAACCGCTTCTCGACCGAGGGAGGGCTGAGCAGCGAGGATGGTCGAGGTACTTCCGTCAGCGATGGCCCAGGCACCTCATCCGCCCTCGGATCCGCCCCGGCGTTCGGCGAAGGGAATGCGCTCTTAGCGCAAGCCCCTGTCAAGGACATAAACAAGAAGAGGAAGCCCAAGAATAACATGACTAAGAGCAACTCCTCCTTCATATCGCGCGTCATTGTCAACGAGAGCCTTGCGAGGAAGCTCTCCGACAGACCGAGCGATGGCGCCTTTGCCTTTGCCAACATCAACCGCGCGTTCCAGTGGCTGGACCTCTCCTCTCCTACCAAGGTGCGTGCACCCATGCAACCATATGTGCCATGGTATGGCTGCTAACAAGTGGATAGCAAGATTATCTTACAAAGATCCTCTTCACCAAGGCCCACTGCCTCTGCCACGATGTGAACAACGTTAGCAAAAACAGCTCCCACATGGACGTCATTATGGGGTTCTCAACAGGCGAGATTATTTGGTGGGAGCCCATCTCGCAGCGTTATACCCGTTTGAACAAGAACGTAAGGTCAACAACGCATCGTGCGTGAAAGGCAGCAAGGCTAAATACGAAACTAGGGTGTCATCAACAGCACGCCAGTATCACAGATTACATGGGTCCCAGGATCCGAAAATTTGTTTCTCGCTGCACACATGGATGGGTCGTTGGTCGTGTACGATAAGGAAAAGGAAGATGCCCCATTCAGCTCAGAGGAAGAAGCCTCCAAGCCCGACGGAAGCGAAGCAGGCGATGCTGCCAACGGAACGACTAACGGCACCAAGATACAGGTCCAGAAGTCGGTGCACTCGAGAAATCAGAAGACCAACCCTGTGGCGTGTTGGAAGCTGTCTAACCAGCGGATCAATGCGTTTGCATTCTCACCAGATAGTCGACACCTGGCAGTCGTCTCTGAGGATGGCACATTGCGAATCATTAACTACCTGGAAGAGGAGTAAGCCTCCAAAAGCCAACTCAAGAGCGAAGGAGACGGGCTAACACGCAGCAAGACTCCTCGACATCTTTTACTCGTACTATGGCGGGCTGACCTGCGTTTGCTGGTCCCCAGATGGCAAGTACGTCCTCACAGGCGGGCAGGACGACTTGATCTCCATCTGGTCCCTGGCCGACTCAGCTCTGGTAGCTCGCTGTCAGGGACACCAGTCGTGGGTAGCTGCTGTTGCGTTTGATCCATGGCGCTGCGACGACCGCAACTACCGGTTTGGCAGTGTTGGTGAGGATGGACGTCTATGCCTGTGGGACTTTGGCGTAGCAATGCTTCACCGGCCAAGAGCCGTACGTGGCGACTCCCTTTTGATCGGCGATACAGTCGTGAAGTCCCGGCTAACGACGGTATCCCAGCACTCCATCCACCACAAGAGGGGATCCATCTCATCACGCTACACGACTCTGCAGCGAGCGGAGACGAGCAACACGGGCAGCTCCAACCTCCCGGACGGTGCTCCTGGGGACGACCACAGCGACGTCTCACACCCAGTCGAGCCCCGCGCGAGAATACCAATGCTTCCCCCTGTGCTCGTGAGTTTGGTCTCCAAGTTTCAAGTGTACGTTTCACGGCGCTAATGCGGCATATGCAGAACAAGCTCGTGGACAAAGACCCAGGGTGCTGGCTTGATTTCACAGAAGACGCCATTATCACGAGCTGCAAGTCAGGTGAGTTTTGCACCCCCAGCACTAAAGAAGGGTGACGCCAGCGGGTGCTAACATTCTTGGTTGTAGGGCATATCAGGACGTGGAACAGGCCAGGCAAGCAGACAGAGGTGACGGGGGCCGAGAGTTGATTTTCCCAAGCGCGTCAAACTTGTGTGCTCAGCGACCGAATTATTACCGCACTTTCTCACTTTTTTTGCTGTACAGTATTATGGAGAGCGTCGAATTTTGATCTTTTGGTATTTCACTACTACCTAGTCACAATACTTGATCCATATTAGCCTATCCACGACGGGGGAATGGCCGCCATTGTTCTGGTGTACCTGGACTACATATCTGGGCTCCAACTTACCAGTGCAACCCATGGTTCCTATCACGACCAAGCTGCCAAGCTGTACAAGTACGAATAGCTTGCTGGCTGACCCATGCCTGGAAACAAGGTGGCTGCGGCTCTTGGGTGGATCGCAGGCGGCTGCCGCGGCGGGAAGACGACATTGCCGGTGCTCCACAGCTCAATCTTGAATGAGGTACTCCGTACGAGTACTCCGTACGTACTAGGTAGTATAGGTACACACTACACAGCACATGGAATATACCATGTAGCCGTAGACCATTCATTGTACATGCTATGCGGTACTGCGGGCATTGTATTTTAAGAAGCACCGAGGTAAAGTATACATTCTGGGTCTCGGGTTATTAGGTGCAAAGTTAAAAGAAGTGTGACGCGTCGTCCAACGCGTCAGGAACCCAATACCATCGACCTAGCTCGCAATTGCCCACCGAGATAGGCCATAGACTAACGGTGCAGTACGCATTAACCGTGAGTAAGATCGACAAGGCCGGCCCAGATAATCCTAGAGTCGAGGCGAAGTCGTGAATAGCATGATGCCGAGAAACCCCGAGACAATTCCAGATGGCGACCAAGGTGGAAGAAAAGAAAAACTTTGGCCACGAGATGGACCCTTGCCGATCTCTTGACCTGAAGCACCCCTAGCCAGCCAAATCGGCTGGTCCAGGACTTCCAAGTTGTCGGGGCGAGAACTCCTCAAAACCCCTGCGACAGTGTGGTTGCAGGCCGTGGCAGTGTCGGGGCCGCAGCATCCCACTATTATTACTCTGTACTGCATAATACTACGTACTCCGTACGAACAATATACTCCGTGTTGTCCTCAATAGTATCAAGCATCGGCCAAATCTCCCCGTCCACCGAGTCATGCCACCATCTCCCGCAGGCATGCGACAGGCTGGCAAGTCTGATAGCCACTGACGACGTTACGTAGTACGAGTAGGGGCGCCGCCATACGGCCGGATTCGGGCGTTTTACGTGCATGGTAAACGAACATCCCCTGTCCCAGAGTCTGGGACCCAGACCGGCTCTAGAAGGCTTGGCCGAAGGACCAAAAACGCGCATGGATAAAGATGGTTTCAACCGCCTTGTTCTGTTTGCTTCAATGCGCAATCGTATGACAAGGGAAGTAAACCGCCGCAACTAGCCATTTAACCGCCTTGTACGAGGCACGTGCGTGCTATTTTGCATCCACCTGG
>JAEMHR010000210.1:0-32756 GCA_016490725.1 Amphichorda felina | reverse complement strand
TTCCGATCTGGGGAGAACAGAGTTCAGGATATCTTTTAGCCTAGGGGGATAGAGAGGGAAAGACAAGGAGATGCAAAATTCCATTGCCAGACGCCAACGATCAGCAAATTCATGAATCTTGCAAACCCATGTAAAAACAACAACAACAAGCGAGCGTAAAAAGAGAGAAAATGACAACAAGATAGTCCGCTTCCTTACACCTCCCTCCCCCCTTGGATATAGACCCTCCTCACCCATCCCTGCAAAAAAAAAAAAGAACCCAACCTCCCCACTATCTTGTCCCAGATCAGAAGCCGGAGAGCAGATCATCGTTGCGGCGGAAGAAGTTGGAGTTTCGGCATTAAAGGCGGCGTAACTCGGAAACCCTCGACTGCTTCCGTGGGCATAACATTATGGGGCACGTCTTGTTCTCATCCGCCCGCCAGGTCTAGTTTCGGCATCTTTCATCAAAATTCCGCGTGGTGTCAACAATATCGTCTAGGGTATAATCGTCTTGGATAAATCGACCCTTCGTGTTTAAGCTGGCGTTCGGGGGGTCCACGCCGCATGCCGCCTGATCGTGGCGAGTTTACAGGATCGAGCACTTGCCGCGCTTCCTGTTCGACTGCTGAGGGCGGGGGTTGAGGACGGCGCTGGATTCAGAAAGTGGTTAGATTTGGGAGCTGTTTAATCTCGGTGGGAGGCTTGGGGACTGGGAGCTGACCGGATCGCCTCGTCAAAAACGCTTTTGAGGTTGCGTTGGGTGAGGGCGGAGCACTCAAGGTACTTGTAGGCCTTGATCTCCTTGGCACAGGCCAGAGCCTGCTCGTACGAGACGGGCTCCATGCGCATCTGTCGGAGGGAGTCTAGGGTGGCGGGATCTTCGCGAAGGTCGAGCTTGGTGCCGACCAGGATGATGGGGATATTCGGCGCGTGGTGGTCGATCTCGGGGAACCACTAGGAGTCGACATTGTCAACGCGTGTCACAGAGACGGTGCAACAAGGGTTGGAGGATGATGATACCTTGGCCTTGACGTTGTCGAACGACGGCGGGCTAACGATGGAGAAGCAGATGAGGAAGACGTCCGTCTGGGGGTAGGACAGTGGCCTCAGGCGGTCGTAATCTTCCTGACCGGCAGTATCCCACAGACCGAGGCTGATGGGCTTGCCATCGACCATAACACTCGCCGAGTAGTTATCGAAGCTGCAACGGCCAGGGGTTGTCAGTTTTTAGAGTTCGCACGATCGAGGGGTGGCGCCGTGGAGGGTCGGTGGAGGGTACTGACACTGTGGGGATGTATTCGCCGGGGAAGGCATTGGTCGTGTAGGAGATGAGCAGGCATGTCTAGGAACGGTGTCAGTGGTTGGGTTGTCTACGTGTACTCGGATGTTGTTCAGTGACGGACCTTGCCAACGGCACCGTCGCCGGTCACCACGCACTGCAGGAGCGGTCAGCACATGTCGCTTTTCCAAGGAGCGGCCATTGAGGCGGGTGGGCGTGCCTTCAAAGACTGGACTCCAGGTTGGGCCATGATTGTGGTGCTTTGAAAAAGGAAAAGGAGGAAAAGAGGCCCGGCGATTCGTGTTGGGGGGGGGAGAATGTCTGGGGGAGGTTCCGTCGCGACGTCGGGGGGTTTAGGTGGGCAGTGGGCTGGCTGGAGAGCGATTTGGTGGAAGTCGAGAAAGATCGGGGCTGGCCGTGGCAAGGCGAGGAATGACGGTGAAACGGAAGGGTGGGAGGGTCTGGTTCTGGCGGGATGGTGGAACCGAGGCGAGGGGCGCTGTGTGCGAGTTTCAAGGCTGCCAAGCTGCGTGTCAAGGAGGCCAGCAAGGGGAATCGATTTGGCACAAGGGAGACGGACGAGTGCTCCTTTGGGAAGTTTTGGCAGGGAATGATTGAGTAGCCAATGGAGCGACAGCAGCAGCGAAAGCAAAGACCTAATTACTACGAAGTATGGTACCAAAGAAGAGGTTAGGCCACGAGGGTTCCGACGATAAGGCCGGGCAGCAAGCACTCGTACGAAATACTCCGGACCCGTGCACGGGGTTGACTGGGTTGACGGGGTTGATAGGCGACCAGGGGATCTCTCTAGGAGGCTTTCAGGTTGTCCTATCAGCTGGACCTGGGTGGTTTATTGGTGTGGCAAGTGAAAGTGGGGACGGCCCAATAGGACCATCTAGTTTCCCAGCGCTGCCTGTGCTGGGAGCGAGGAGTCGAGTCGAGGGCAATAATTGGCCAAGGGGTTACAGACGATTGTGAGGAATACCTAGGTAGATTGGAAGGGGGTCAAATTGTCGAAGCAGCAATAAAACCTCAAGGCTTCCAAAGCTGGTGGTGGATATATTCTGACTGGTAGACCCACCATCAACTGACGGGATCAAGGTGGTTGTTGGCTGTTGGCTGTTGTCATGTCGCCAAGGGATGCATCAACCACCAGCGGCTACAGCAGCCAACCACAGATCACAACCGCCCATAACTGCACCAGGATGTGCTGGGTGCGCCTGTGACACCCATCACCAGCCCTGAGTTCCCAACCTCTGATACACGCTTTATTCAGTTTGGCTGGCGCCAATATGCAAACTACTCAGTCAAGTTAATGGTTTAATGCAGTCCACATATGGCTTGGAGATGTGGCGTGGGCAGCGGTGGGACGAGATTGACATCACAGGCATAGAGGACAGATAGGGCAGTCAGAGACAGATCAATTGGCATAATTGCAGCTGGCCGTCTCCAGCATACGTGCCATGTAGCACCCAGCATCTCCTCCCATTCGAGCTGGTCTGAACACATCGCGGACAGGAAAGATCAAGACTCAATAGAATGCTATGTACTGTCCCCAATATAACGAGCATACAAAGAGATCACAAATACGTAGAATAACAGATCAACATTACCGCAATAACGGAATAAAATAAAGGCAATAATATATCAAATATAAAGGCAATATCATATCAAATATAAAGACAATATCATATCAAATATAAAGGCAATATTATATTAAATATAAAGGCAATATTATATTAAATATAAAGGCAATATTATATTAAATATAAAGGCAATATTATATTAAATATAAAGGCAATATTATATTAAATATAAAGGCAATATTATATTAAATATAAAGGCAATATCACATCAAATGTAAAGGCAATATCATATTCAATATGAGGATAATATTGTATCAAGTATGAAGATAATACTCCATGAAATATAAAGATAATACTATATAAATATAAAGCTAGCAAGAGGCTACTCCGGAGCCAAACGAATACTAACCACTCCAGTGAATGCTTTGATGTCCTCAAGAATATACTCGATAGGGGTAACATAGGTATAACCCGTCTGAGCTGCCTGTCTGGGACGAAGTCCAGTAAACAAAATTCCCACGAACAGGCCATTCTGATTATAAACCGCAGCCCCAGAGTCGCCGGGCAAGCTAAAATGCGTCTCGTCTTTGCCATGAAAAACATGCTCCATGCTGGGTGGCGTCGTGAGGTGCTTGTCGTTGCCATACTTGATCAGGGCGCGGAACTCACTGTATACCCCGACAGTAGGGCCTGTCACTGCGCCGGTTTTAAAAGCCAAGTCCCAGGACAGAAACTTCTCCGCAGAAGGGCCTCGGGTGTCGAGACGGAGTCTCCCATTTGGACCGCAGCCAGCATTTTCAGGGGTGTCTCCAATCCCCGACCATGAGTCAAGTGAAGGGAGCACATTGGAACTTGGCCGACTGGGCTGGACTTCGATCAACGCCCAGTCCATCCTGCAATTGTTCCTAGAGCGTCGCATATATCCAGAAGCCGCCCATATCTTCCCCAAAACATGTTGCCCATCGTCAAAAAACACCGTCTTTGCGGTATGGATCTCTCTCAACAATTGGGTATTGGCCCCACGTGCCTCGTCGCGGACGATACGCTCTTCGAGATTGAACAGAGTCCCATTATGCCTCCTTCGTGACGGGTGTTCCATGAAAACCAAGGGTGACTGGGAAGGCTTGAGACCTTCGCGATCTGCTCTCAGTGCAGGGCTATCTGGGCCAATGGGCTCAACCACCCTGCCGTCGTCTCCCGCGATCAGCCCTCCCAAGGCGGGACGGACCACATGGTAGTTGGTGAGCGCTAGCCGTTTCCACTCAGCATTCGCGTGTGTCTTGACGTCGACGAAGCAGCCCAGAGTCCCAACCCCGGCGTGGCGCATCTCGGCCCGACGGTTTCGTATATACAGACCGGGGCCGATGTCTGCACCTAGGGAGACTGTCCGAGTGTAAGACTCCCGCTCCTTCAGATTAAGCGCAGTGGTTCCTGATGGCTGTAGTCGCTCGAATGCGTCACGCTCACATGTGTTGTGCTCGAGATGGACTCGGACGTCGGCTCGAAAGCTGCGGACGTACTCCTCGATGCGTCCCAGAACGGACCCCCACTCGTCCTCAAGAAAGTCATAATCCACAGCAATGTAAACTGTCATGGGATTCTGCTCGCTGTTTCCCGGGAGATATCCGAGTCTGCAGAAGTATATCGTCCTCATGCAGTTTCGCGAGCGGTGGTCAGACTGCAGTATCATGTAAATATCTTGGGCGAGTGCAGGCCATTGTGAGGCAAGGTACGGCTGGTTGCGAATGACGTCCATATACATGGGCCACGCAATTTGCGTAGCAATCATCTCAATGTCAAAAGCGGTATTTAGTTGGCCGTGGGAGAACATCTCGTCAACCATGATTTTGGATTGTTTGACGACCTTATCCCAGGTCACCGGAGACTGTCCGCTCCACTCGGCTGTGATCAAAACCGTGGGTTGTGCCGAGTCCCTTTTTCCCGGGACCATCCTGGAGACAACTTCGACGTGGGTGTTGTCGTCATCTTCATCGTCATCAACGTTCCACCCGAAGTCGATCAACTCGTGGCTCTCTGGGGGTTCTGGGGGCCTGCAAACGTTGTTTTTCCGCATAATATTGCCTATGCGCTCCTTGACTGTCTGGATTGTCTCCTTCTCGATCGATAGGTTTATGTTTTGCAAGGGAAGAGGCCGAACTGGGGGCGCGCCGACACGATACCTGGTATTGGAAGTCCCAAAAACCCCTGAGGCACTCTCATCTGACGAACTATCTCTTAAACGGCGTGATCGCCTCGAGCTTTCAGCGCTCGATGGTGACGATAGGAATTCGGGGGGTGTCATTTTGACCGGGTTGGTGCAGTTAGACTGATGGCGCTGGTGCAGTAATGGGCAAGGTTGACACTGGTAGAGGCGATCAAATTTATCTTGACTTTGGGCACCTATACCTAGTGAGAAGAGAAAGTGAGAGAAGCCTGGTAAGTGAAAGGAAGGGGGGAGGGGGGATTTTGACAGTTGGCTCAGATATTTATTCTGGCCAAGTGTAATTATGGGTAGATTGCGTCTCACGCATCTTATCTTGTGTAGGTTTATGGCTTTGCGTGTATGCGTATGTATCAGCATATAAGTTTGTGGCTTCGTGTCAAGTTTGTATTTGCGTGAAGGCTTTTGACTTCCTGAATGTTTGTACGTACGTGTAGGTTTGCAACTTGGGTGTATATCTGTATCCGTGTATGGGTTTGTTACCTAGGTACTGTTAGTATTTTGTGTAAATACCTTAGTAGTATGTTTGTACCTGTGTAGTTTTGCGACTTCGCGTACGTTTGTACGCGTGTGTGGGCTTGTCGCTTCGTGTATGTGTTTACTTGTGTGTACCTATGCTTGTATTCGGGTGTATGTTTGTAAGCTGCGAGTAGGTTCATGGCTGCATGTATTGGGTAAAGCTAGTACTGAGACGATATAGAGCTGTTCCGTTCTATTCTGAAAGTAGAACCCATGTGCTAGCTCCGGGACTTGTTACGGGAATGGGTCTGGGTCAATAGCCCGTCGGAAAGTACCCAGCCTTATATTTCCGGGAGGTCAGGGTTGCCAAAGTGCAGAAGCTCATCGTCTGCAGAAACTCGAGCTCGATTTGGTAGAACCGAGGCTACGTCACATACGGGCTGAACATGCGACTAGCACGGCGATTCTCGGCTGTCCATGCGCATCCATCGGCCGCCGAGCTGGCTGTCGGAAGCCGTTGAATGAGTACGGAACCAACTCACCAAGGGCTTCGCCCCGAGCCCATTGGAACCAGGGACGTCAAGCCCAATCCGGTGCTGGGAGAGTTTGTCGAGGAGGGTTTGTCAGCGACGGGAGCAACAGCGGAGTTCCGCATCCATGACGACCTATGACGAAGCGGGGCATGGCGGGATGGCGACCGAGGGGAGAGAGAGCTGAGAGCTCAAGCAGCTCGAAAGTCCCCTCACTCCCCTCTCCCAGATCCTCGTAACTCCGGCCCAGTATATTACCACTCAAAACTCTGCGACGTCTCTCCACTTCTCGCCCTCTCATCCCTTCACTCCCTCAACTCATCGCCAGCTCTCCAGGAATTCTCAAAAGCCCAGGAACAAAAACCACAAACCGTCAAAATGGTCAAAGCAGGTATGGAACCCCGCAGTCCCTGTCCACGGGGACCCAGAGCCACTTTATAACGCTGCCGCCACACGGGCGAGCGCGTTTGAGCGGGTTTCTGGCGTTGCTATTGGGATTCATGTCGAACCTTGATGGCCACTACCACGCCCGCTTGGATCAGCCCGACAGTCTTTGTCTACCCTGTTGTCCCCTGCCTGTGATCCAAATCGGGCAGAGTCATGAAGCGCAGCGGCTAACCGGGCCCCTCCTGTGCAGTTTCCGTCCTCCGTGGTGACGCCAAGGTGTCCGGCACCGTCGTCTTCGAGCAGGCTTCCGAGTCGGCGCCCACCACCATCACCTGGGACATCACCGGCAACGACCCCAACGCCAAGCGCGGCTTCCACATCCACACCTTCGGTGACAACACCAACGGCTGCACCTCCGCCGGCCCTCACTGTGAGCCGAAGTCCTAGACCCCGTTTCCTTTCCGGGCGCGCCACTGACCTGAGCCCATGAACAGTCAACCCCTTCGGCAAGACCCACGGCGCTCCCACTGACGAGGCCCGCCATGTTGGTGACCTCGGCAACATCGAGACCGATGCCCAGGGCAACTCCAAGGGTTCCGTGACGGACAACCTCGTCAAGCTCATCGGCCCCGAGAGCGTCATTGGCGTAAGTAGTGGAAGACGCAATTAAGGGATACTGGGTACTGATGGAATCGTGTAGCGCACTGTCGTCGTCCACGCCGGTACCGACGACCTTGGCAAGGGCGGAAACGAGGAGTCTCTCAAGACTGGCAACGCCGGTCCCCGTCCTGCTTGCGGTATGTGCCCCGGATTATACTTGCAGAGTTTAGCCGTGATGTGATACTAAGTCTATTTCAGGCGTCATTGGCATCTCCTCTTAAGCTGGGAGAGCCCGAGCTGCTGTAGGGCCATGGAGCTCCGAACCGAGAGTCCCTTTTAAATATTGCAAAAAAGCATTTGCGCCATCTTCGATAGCTGCCGTAGCATTGATCAATTGAATGAATGGTTCTCTCGAGATCAACCTGGTGACCCCACCCATGCAGCTTTCTGTGTGACATACATACTACAGTACTAGAGTAGTGGTAGTGCCTGAGCAAGTTATGACCTCGAACGTGGAAAGTCGCATGTTGCCACTATGAGGGGCAAGCCGTGTCGCACAACTAAGTGACCGGGCCATGCAGGTCGGCGGTTCGACAGGTTTCGGGCAGGGGTTCGTGCGGAAATCTGTATGTTAAGTTTGGGAGAACTACTCGTAGTTGCATGGCAGAATGATGCAGCACTGGTTGAGCTCAACGTGTTGGGTGTCGACTGGGTGTCGTCGTGTGTGGTGTGGCCATCAAAGTGCCCCTCCCTCTCAACAGCGTGGTGCCCCTCTTGGCTGCCCCGCGCGCAGGAGCGACCCTGGGGCCTGGGGCCTGCCACCATGCCCCTGGCGGGCTCGGTGAGCTGATGAGCTCTCCACTGACGGTCTGGCCTGACAGGAGGTGCAGGAGGTGCCAGGTCCCCACACATTGGCCTCTTGCTGGGGAAACCTGTTCGGGACACCTTTCCACACGCCACGAACCACGAGACACACTTCCTCCATCCCAAACTCACTCTCCCTACCTACCTCAATTGGACTCTCTACTCACTGGTGACTTGCTCTGTGAAAGTCGGCAGTTCTGTCCCCTACTCTCCCGATCTCCCTGGTAAGTTGAGCTGATCTGTGGATACCTACACCAGCCCTTGTCTCCAAGGCGGTCACCGCCATAAGTATTCGAGCTCCTGGTTGCAACAAAACTGCGTGGAAGAAGCCGCTCTCCGATCCCTATCACAAGCCAATTATCATCTAGAAGCGTTCATGGGGCTAGGTTCCTGGTCTCACCATTATTCAACAGTCCCTCCAGCATCTCTGAGACAGGATGGCTAACGAGAGCTCCTCGACATAGACTCCACGGCTTTCTCCCTTTCTCCCACATCAACCATGTCGAAGACCTTTATTGGAAATGTCAAGAGTGTCTTGAGCGGAGACACCCTGATCTTGACGAGCCCC
The DNA here is from genome assembly GCA_016490725.1 of Amphichorda felina. NCBI lineage: Eukaryota > Fungi > Ascomycota > Sordariomycetes > Hypocreales > Bionectriaceae > Amphichorda > Amphichorda felina. Next base: position 24,280 of record JAEMHR010000210.1, on the reverse strand, counting down.
AACAACCCGGCCGCCGAGCGAACCCTCTCCCTTGCCTATGTGTCCGCGCCTCACCTGAGGCGGGAGGGCGACGGGCCCTTTGCCTTCCAGTCGCGAGAATACCTGCGAAACCTTGTCGTCGGCAAGCCTGTTCAGGCCACGGTCTTGTACACGATCCCCACATCCGGGCGGGAGTTTGGCACCGCCAAGCTCAAAGATGGCACCGACCTCCCCGATGAGCTGGTCAAGGCTGGCTGGCTGAAGGTCCGCGAAGATGCTGGGCGGAAAGAGGACTCCGACGAGGTATTGGAGCGTCTCGAGAGGCTCCGTGCGCTGGAGTCCGCCGCGAAGAGCGAGGGCAAGGGGCTCTGGGCTGGCGTTGGCGGCATTATCGAGGTGCAGAATGACCTGGGCGGTCCCGAATTTATGAATATCTGGAAGGGCAAGACGGTCGATGGTGTGGTTGAGCGAGTTCTCAGCGGCGACAGGCTGCTCGTGCGGTTGCTGCTCTCGGAAAAGAAACACGTGCAGCCCCTTACCCTGCTTGCTGGCATCAGGACTCCTTCCACCGAGCGCACATTGCCCTCCACCGGTGCTGTGCAGCCGGCAGAGGAATATGGACACGAGGCCAAGGCTTTTGTGGAGTCGAGACTGCTGCAGCGCCTGGTCAAGGTGGAAATTGTCGGCGCCAGCCCCCAGGGACAGCTTGTTGCCAATGTCATCCACCCTCGGGGCAACATCGCCGAGTTCTTGCTGCAGGACGGCCTGGCTAGGTGCAACGACTTCCACTCCACCATGCTGGGTGAGAAGATGGCCCCTCTCCGAGCTGCCGAGAAGCAGGCTCAGGCCAAGAAGCTCCGACTTCACAAGCACCACGTTGCCAAGGCGGAGGGTAGCAACCAGGATATGGTTGTGTACAAGATTGTTGGTGCAGACACTATTATTGTCAAGAACAAGGCAGGGACCACGGAGAAGCGCATTAGTTTCAGCAGCGTCCGTGGGCCTCGTGCTGGCGAGCCCTCTGAGGCACCTTTCAGAGACGAGTCCAAGGAATTCCTGCGGCAAAAGGTGATTGGAAAGCACGTCAAGGTTAGCGTGGACGGCACGAAGCCGGCCAGCGAGGGCTTCGAGGCCAAGGATGTTGCGACAGTCACGCAGAACGGTAAGAACGTTGGCCTGATGCTCGTAGAAGCTGGATGGGCGTCTGTTGTCCGCCATCGCAAGGATGATACCGACAGGGCGCCCAACTACGACGAGCTTCTGGCAGCCCAGGAGAAGGCTAAGGAGGAGAAGAAGGGAATGTGGTCCGGAAAGCCTCAGAAGGCGAGGCACTACCTGGACCTGTCTGAGAACACACAAAAGGCCAAGATCATGCTCGCGACCCTCCAGCGGCAAAAGAAGGTCCCTGCTATTGTTGACTTCTGCAAGTCTGGATCCCGATTCACCATTCTGATTCCACGTGAGAACGTCAAGCTCACCATGGTGCTTGGTGGTATCCGAGCTCCTCGGGCCCCGCGAGCAGATGGCGAGGGCGGCGAGCCGTTTGGAAAGGAGGGACTTGACCTTGCCAACCGACGATGCAACCAGCGCGACTGCGAGGTGGACATCCACGACATGGACAAGGTCGGTGGCTTCATCGGCGCACTCTACATCAACCGCGAGAACTTTGCCAAGGTTTTGGTTGAGGAAGGTCTCGCCTCGGTGCACGCCTACTCCGCTGAGAAGTCTGGAAACGCGGCCGAACTTATTGCGGCTGAGAAGCGAGCTAAGGAGGCCCGCAAGGGACTCTGGGAGAATTGGGATCCGTCCCAGGATGAGACTCAGGAGGAGGTCCTCGAGGAAACTGCTGACGAGCCTTCGGCAGCCAACTTGGAGAAGAAGCCTGCCGATTATCGCGATGTGGTTATCACCAACATTGATGGCAACGGGAAGCTCAAGATCCAGGAGATTGGTAAGGGCACTGCCGCCCTGGAAACCTTGATGAGCGAGTTCCGAAAGTTCCACCTGGATTCCAAGAACAAGCAACCGCTGAAGGATGCTCCCAGGGTGGGCGAGTTCGTCTCGGCTCAGTTCTCCGTTGATGGCGAATGGTACCGCGCTCGTGTTCGCTCGAACGATCGCACCAACAAGGTGGCCGAGGTTGTGTATGTCGATTACGGCAACAGCGAGAAGATTCCCTGGTCCAAGCTGCGGCCTCTGGACCAGCCACAGTTCAGCGTTCAGAAGCTCAAGCCCCAGGCAATCGATGCGTCGCTGTCGTTTGTGCAGCTCCCGACAGGTGCCGATTACTTCAACGATGCCATCGGCTTCATTGCCGAGCTGACCGAGGGTAAGCGCCTGGTCGGCAGCTTCGACTATGTGGACAGCAAGGAGAACATCAGCTATGTCACTCTCTACGACCCCAAGTCGAACAACGAGCTCCCCGGACTCAACGAGTCGATCAACAAGGAGGTCGTTGCCCATGGATACGGCATGGTGCCCAAGAAGCTCAAGGCTTGGGAGCGCAGCAAGGGGTTTGAGTCGTACCTGAAGCACCTCTCCCAGGTGGAGAGCCAGGCCAAGCAGGACCGCCTGGGCATGTGGGAGTACGGAGACATCACTGAGGACTAAGCCTCTGCTCCATTGGCTATAGGTGTAGGTGCATTGGCGGCAAAAGCGAAAATCTACAGGTATCTACAATATGGGCGGGTGTTTCAAGTGGAGGACAAGACAAAAAAAAGCATGGCTTGGGTTAAACATAATAAATATACACTGTATATCAGCACAACCAAATTGAGCGGGCAGTGCCGCGCGGCGAGGCACAACGGACATGACAATCCTGCGGTGAGGTGTCTTGTTGGGTTCCTCGACGCATATTATGCGCCTCGTGTAGGGATGCCCACGATATGATAGGGCGAGCAATCCCAGGTGCAGAGAAGGACACGGCTTTCTGCTGGCTTCCGCCAGTAGCGACAAAAGCTCCATATTTCATGTCCGCCGTTCACAAACAGGGGGGCATGAAGCCAGAATATCGGTGGGCGGGAGTGGGCGGGAGTGGGCGGGATGAGATGGTATTGTAATTTGTATACGGAGTATATGCCGCAGCAAAACCACGGTCATGATGGATCCAACAAAGGTGTTGATACAAATGTGAGGAGCCGAAGACGGCGGAAGCCGGATTTGCGTGGGGGTAGGTGGCAAGTGTCGCTGTCTGGCAACGAGGCCTGGACCAGTGGACGGAACTGGGGTTGGGAATCCCGCCGAGAGGAAGCATTCCATCCATACCCGCACCAACGAAGCCACCAAGGGGGATCTGGCATTTTACCGGTACCGCTATCGCTGCAGGCTACGGATACAGGCTGCAGGCTACAGGTGGATGCGGAAGAAACGGTTATTATTATGGCTGGCACTGGGGCACTCATACGGAGTACACTCCCAAACTCCGTTGATTCCAAGATGCCGTGTGAGGGGCCGACTCGAGACACAGGCGCGTTTGACGGGACTTGGAAGTGGAGATGCAGAGCTTCCAGAGTGTATTTGCCTCGTCCGTGATGACGGAATTGCGTGCATGGACGAGTGCAATTCGGCGGGAGAGAAAAAAGATTGCGCTTATTGCAGTCCATCGCGACGATATGACCTAATGGGGCCCCACCACGGACTGGTGTGCTCCATGGCGGCTGAGTGGAAGGGTGGATAGAGTGACGATGATGGTGGACTCCCAGGCGTCTTAGACTGGTGCTTCTGCTGCGCGGTGGGTGGCGGGTTGTGCTGAGAGAGCAGAGTCAAATAATCCGCCAGGTCAGAGCAAGCCAGAGCAACTCTTTCCTCCTCCATTTCTCCTACCTTGAACCCCTCGTACCCATCAATCTTCATCCAGCCCTCTAATCTTGCCCATCTCGCACTCACAAACGCTTTTCATCATGTCGACTTCTCTGGACCAGCTCAAGGCCACCGGCACGGTATGTTTCTCTGATCGACCTTGCACCCCACCAACGCCGTCACTGCCCCTCCAAGGAGGGGTCGCCGTGCGAAGCTTCCCAGCGCTCTCGAGGTGACGAGGTCATCCACGCGCAACGGAATATGGCCTCGATGGACTCCTCGGGACGCATCGATCTTCATATATGGATAATACTGAGAGTAGCTGCTGACATTTTTTCTTCCACCGACTTCAGGTCGTCGTGTCCGACTCTGGTAATTCCCGCACCTCCCACCTCACCAAAAGCTCCCTAGCTAATAAGCTCATACAGGTGACTTTGCCAGTCAGTTCAGCCCGCCCTACCACTCTTCGCCCGTCTCCCGAATTGAGGGCGGTTTCATGACGAACAGGAACTAACTCTCAACAGCCATCGGCAAGTACAAGCCTCAGGATGCCACCACCAACCCCTCCCTGATCCTCGCTGCTTCCAAGAAGCCCGAGTACGCCAAGCTCATGGATGCCGCCGTCGCCTACGGCAAGCAGAAGGGTGGAAGCATCGAGTCTCAGGTTGAGCACGCCCTCGACCGCCTCCTGGTTGAGTTCGGCAAGGAGATCCTCAAGATCATCCCTGGCAAGGTCTCCACCGAGGTCGATGCCCGCTACTCCTTCGACATCAAGGCCTCCGTTGGCAAGGCCATCCACATTATCAAGGTGCGTGGACAGAAGACACTACCTTCGGGCTTCTTAGGCCAAAAACAGCAGCTGATAGCTTTCCACAGCTCTACGAGGAGCAGGGCATCTCCAAGGACCGTGTCCTGATCAAGATTGCCTCTACCTGGGAGGGTATCAAGGCCGCCGAGATCCTTCAGCGCGACCATGGCATCAACACCAACCTGACCCTCATGTTCTCCCTCACCCAGGCCATCGGTGCCGCCGAGGCCGGTGCCTTCCTCATCTCTCCCTTCGTCGGTCGCATTCTCGACTGGTTCAAGGCCCACACCAAGAAGGAGTACACCAAGGAGGAGGACCCCGGTGTTTCTTCAGTCAAGAGCATCTTCAACTACTACAAGAAGTTTGGCTACAAGACCATCGTCATGGGCGCTTCTTTCCGCAGCACTGGCGAGATCACCGAGCTTGCTGGCTGCGACTACCTGACCATCTCTGTACGTATTCCCATTCCTCCCCCCAAAGTGATCGTCAAGTGCACCGGACTTTTTCTAACATGACCAGCCCAACCTGCTCGAGGACCTCCTCAGCTCCACTGAGCCCGTCCCCAAGAAGCTTGATGGCTCCCAGGCCGCCAGCCTCGACATCGAGAAGAAGTCGTACATTAACGATGAGGCCAACTTCCGCTTCGACTTCAACGAGGACCAGATGGCCGTCGAGAAGCTCCGCGAGGGTATCAGCAAGTTCGCTGCCGACGCCGTCACCCTCAAGGGTATTCTCAAGGAGAAGCTCTCTGCCTAAGTGCATTGCGGGGAGAGCATAAAGTGCTGGTAATTTGATAGGAAAAAGTGAAAAGCATAGTAATTGGCATACCCAGAATGTGGGACTGAAGGAAGGATCAGTTATGAACGATACGACGTCACATCTGCCGCTTGCTCACATGTCTACCGACTTGTTGTTTATCTGACGAAAGATGGGGTCATTTCAAACTGTCGATATAGGCCCTTGCGAGAATGGCAATACCAAAAAGTTGGGAAAGAAACGAAAGAGAAAAAAAACCGATAGCGTTGTGCTTTCAAAAAACCAAGATGATTCCGTGTCATTAAAGAATACCATTTTGTTTTATGTTATGACTGATATATTTGCCCTGGAACCATGTACGCCAGACGCCTTTCACAAACCACGCTTGCCAGAACCAGCTGATACGGCATAGAACGAGTATAAGAGACAGAAATAGATGCAAGCCCTGTTCTAGTTACCTATTCCCGCTCTCCTTGTTCTGGCACCGGACCTGCGTGGTCTTGTGGTTGAAGCTGCCGCCCTCGGTGCCTGTGATGACGAGAGCCGTCAGCGCCTCGCCCTTGTAGCAGGCCGAGTCGATGCCGAAGGTGAACTTGGTCTCCTTGTACCCGACCTTGGCGTCGTGGCCGTAGATGACGGTGCGGCGCTGCTGGGGCGGGAGGCGCAGCTGCTGGCTGTTCCAGGCGTCGACCCAGCTGTCGCCCTTGCGGCCGTCGTTGGGGACGACGATGCGACGGTCAAAGGGGACGGGCGCGGTGTCCATCTCGCTGTTCTCCTTCTCCTCTGTCTTCTCTCCCTCTTCCGATCCACTCTCCCGTTCCTGCGGCCCGTCGGCGCTTTGCTCTTCGTTGTCGACCTTCTCCTGGAACGATTCGAGAGAGGGCCCGTCATCCATGGCGGGCTCTCCAGACTCGGACGAAGTCTCGTCGCGGCGTTGCTGACGAGGCGGCTCGTCGGCCTTCTTCCGCAGCTCCTCCCTGGGGTAGACGAGGGTGCGCATGTTCATGACAGCCCAGGGGTCCTGGTTGTTGATGTCGACGCCGGGCACGAGCCCTGCGTGGGCAATGTAGAGGAGCAGCGGATCGATGGTGAGGATGATGGGCAGCTTGGCCAACCACTGCAGGTGGTCCTTGGACAGCTCGCGGGCGACGACGAGGTCCTGAAGCTCGCCGCGGCGGTCCTCGGCGTGGGTGGTCTCAAGGTCGGCCATGACGCCGAACTGCGACTTGAGCGCCTCGTGGGCGAGCAGGACGCGGTCTTCGTGGTTTCCGCGGACGGCGCTAGCGTTGAGGGCCATGAGGCGGGAGACGACGCCGGGCGAGTCGGGGCCCTTGCTGATCAGATCGCCGACGGCGATGATGTGGTCCTTCTCGGGGTTGAAGGTGACTTCATCGAGAAGTGTGTCGAGCTCACTTTCCATACCGTGGATGTCACCGATGATGATCAGGCGGCGCTGGTTCTCGGCGGTCGGCACGTATTCACTCGGTAAGGCATCGACGAGCGTTAGGCCGTCCAAGGCCGGGCGGTTGTAGCCTCCGTAGCTCATGGGGAGGTCGGCATGGTTTAGCTTTACGGGGGGTCGTTCAACCTTGACTTCGCTTCCGTCATTGCCATCATTGCCCTTGTCCTCGGGGGTGCCGATGTTGCTGGCGCTAGTGTCGGTGCCGGTGTTAACGTCTTGGCCGCTCGCGGGAGGGCCGGCGGTGTCGCCGTGGAAGCTCTCGCGAGTGAAGGACATGGCGAAGAGGCGGGTGGTACATAGGTAGACGCTGGCGACGAAGAAGGCGGCCGTGGCGAGGACGAGGAATCGCCGGTGCGATGAGGAGATCAACATGGCGACGGCGGCAGGCGGCTGTGGCCTTTGTGCCCAGGCGTAGAGAGATGATCGCGTGTCCCGTGTGGAGCGTGTAAGCGCCCTACAGAGGAACAATCGAGTCTTTCCGTTGCCCACTACAAGCAAGAATGATAATGCAGAATAATGTCTGAGCGATGCATTGGATGGATGATGATGATGTTGGTGCTGGAGGTGATGCGGCGTGAGAATTGTGAATACGAGTAGAGTGGATATGTGTCTTAGGCTGACAGGAGAGCCAGGAGGCCGTGCCAAAAGGAGGGAGAGAGATAGCGATTGGCAGCATTTTCAGGCGCTTTGACGTGAGGCGCAGGCCCGCGTCTTGTCCCTGGGAAGTGGGTATCGATTATCGAGCACATGGGCAAATCCCCCGTTCAGCCACGTCCGCCCAGTCTTCAGCCCTTCACGTCAGACTGTCAAACGGTCCAAGTTCGTTTTAATGAGGCGTACCACCATTACCTAGTCGTATATACATACTCACATAATACTGTATTTGCGCCTGGAAAGAACTGGTGGGAAACTTATTCACCTCTGGCTACCATTTTCTCGCCCACTACTCCGCAGTAGGCCGGCCAGACCAATGAGAGCTCCGAGTCGTATGAAGTTGCGTATCAAGGCAGGTATCATGATGAACCAGTGATCTGTGTCTGCGAGTTACTTCCGTACGAAAGTCCCAAACCCAACTCCAGCATCTCTCGAGCGGAACCGCTCAGTACGAGTACTAAATATTGCGGGTGTTGTTGGCCCTGAATCTCTGAAAACTCAAATCCAAAGTCGTATCGGACACTGGCCATTGAAGAACAACCAACTGGCGGGAGGATTCATTCGAGATCAGAAAGTTGTGGAATTCTTTGAAGTTACAATTTGTATACAGATGTTAGATGTTGTACAAGCCGAAGTGGACCATCCCCAACAACCGGCTGGCTGCCTTCATACATCTCCCGAGCCTGACAGGATGGGCAAGGTCCAAAGGCACCGTGTGATTTTTTAGGCCTGCCATGTTGATCAATGTAGAGCCCCGAGTCGAGAGAAAATACCCATGCTGCTGAACCAAAACGCCGCCCAGTGTCCATTCCCTCATTTCGACCCGTTCTGCTGCTGTTGCTGCTTCTGCTGTTGTTGCCTCTGCAGCTCTAGTTGGTACTGCTCGTTCTCAATCTCCCTCCAGTCTTTGGGTATGGGCTCGTTTCCGCTCGTCTCCTTGACCCCGCCGGCAAAGGCGGCCTTGCCAGCGTACAGCTGGTACCCCTTGCCACCCTCGGCCGTCTCGAGGGTGCGGTAGGCGACGGGCATGTTGCCGCGGAAGCGCTTGCGCATGTCGACCATGCCGCGCTTGCACTCGCCAAAGCCCTTCTTGAGCTGCCGGCACTGCAGCGGCAGCGTGTCGACGAGGGGTTCGCGGAGGCAGTCGGCGGCGCTGTTGCGCTGGACCATGACACAGTCGGATTCCTGGAGGCACTGTGCGAGCGCCTCGCCTGGATAGGATGAGTTAGCATTGGCCTAGAGAGTATCCTGAAGGGAGATTGCCCACGCAGCTCTTTGCAGGAGCTCGGCATCTTGGCCTTTGGTTCTGCGCAAAAGTCGTCCGAGGTTGATAGTTTAGACGGATCGCGGAATGCCTCATGCGATTTCTTGTGGAGATGATTGGCCTGGGCATAACGGTTATGTGGCGTATGTGTGGCGCACTAGTGTGACATATTAATTGTGCAATACCCTCTTGCAAATACACTAATAAGGTGTAAATATTAATGTCACCCTATGCTATGACAGCCCGAACCTTGCCCTGGTCCCCTGCGTCTTCATGCACCCGTCAAGTTATTTTGTTGTTTTGCTATTTTTCGGTTCTTGTTCAAATTACGTCTTCGCCGTGGAATACGTACTTAGCAGTACCGAGAACGTGACCATCGGCCGAAGCAGAGCATCGCCGGACGTAGTAAGTGGCGCCCTGATCACAGTAAGCTTGTGACCGCCTGGGCTCTACATGTGACATCACTCTTTTGCCTCACAACCGCGCTCCCATCAATTGTTATCTAAACGCCCCCAGCCTCACCGCCAGCCCCAACCTGCCAATCCTCCGCAACATTGCTGATGGCAATGGCTTCAATGTCGTCTTCTCAAGTGCACACATAGTACATCTTGCTCTCTGCGCCGCCATGCCTGTTCCATTTTTGGGGAGACTGCATCTGTACGTCCACGCTATATGCAGGGCTCCGGCATCGCTTCGAAACCATTGCTGACGGCAGCCACAGCACCGAGTATATCGCCCTCGTGGGGTCGTTCTTCTTTGTTGGCCTCGAGGCCATCATTCGGATTCTGACCTTGGCATTGCGTGAGAACAAGAGCCCCCTCGTGAGACGCAGCGCATAGCTCTGACACCTCCAGCCCCCTTCCTGGTCGACTTGCTCTACCGAGCCTCTCGCCGAATATTCCACAAGTTCTCGAGCCCCGCGCAGAGGAAAGCAGAAAATAGAAAGAAGTGTACGGTGAACTCCCACCTGGTCTCGATTTCTGGCGCTGACTTGTGACAACAGCAATATCGACGTCGGTCCGAGATGCCGCCGACTTTGTCGAGCTCTGCCAGCTATGGGGCTATGCCGCAGAGGAGCACATCGTGCAAACAAAGGATGGCTTCCTTCTAGGAATACATCGTTTGCAGTGGAGGAGGGGTGAGGAGGGCCAACCAGTCAACAATGGGCCCACGAGCATCAAAAAAAGGGTGGCATATCTACATCACGGCCTGCTGATGAACTCGGAGGTCTGGGTTTGTATGACAGACGAGCAGCGATGTCTGCCATTTGAACTTCTGGAAAGAGGCTTCGATGTTTGGGTAGGTAGCATCATCTTGGCAACATGGTCCATATTCTTGGCTAATCATTCTCCTCGTGCTAGTTCGGCAACAATCGCGGCAACAAGTACTCGAAAAAGGCGATCCACAGCTCCCCTACGTCGATAGAATTTTGGGACTTCTCCATGGACGAATTCGCCTTTCATGATATTCCAAACACCATAGAATACATCCTCGAGACGACACAGCAAAGGAGCTTGTCATACATTGGCTTCTCGCAGGGAACAGCCCAGGCGTTTGCAACGCTTGCTATTCACCCCAAGCTCAACAGTAAGGTCAATGTCTTCATCGCCTTGGCTCCGGCCATGGCCCCTGCTGGGCTGTCCAACGGCATAGTAGACTCCCTCGTCAAGGCGTCCCCTCAAGTGCTATTCCTCCTCTTCGGCAGACGGTCCATTCTCAGCTCTGCCACCATGTGGGAGACGCTTCTGTACCCGCCGCTCTTCAGCCGCCTCATCGACATGGGCCTCTCTTTCCTTTTCAACTGGCAGACCAAAAATATCTCGGCGGCCCAGAAGCTGGCTGCCTACCCGCATCTTTACTCCTTCACCAGCACCAAGAGTGTCGTCCACTGGTTTCAAATCATCCGGAACCGCTCCTTTCAGATGTTTGATGACGACATCCAACAGCTCATGAGCATCAGCTCCTCGAACAAATTCTCCAAAGTTGCCAAATATCCCACACGCAACATCAGAACGCCGGTTGTGTTGGTGTACGGAGGCAGTGATTCGCTCGTGGACATCAAGGCCATGCTCAAGGAGCTGCCGCCCCAGACCGTCGCGACAGAAATCCCCCACTACGAGCACCTCGATTTTCTCTGGGCTCGGGACGTGGACATACAGGTATTTCAGCACGTCTTTGATGCCCTAGACAGCTTCACCGATGCGGAGCATACCGAGGAGGAGTATAATCGTTACTTTACCGTCCGCCAGGAGAGCCTGATAGGGTCGGGGACTATGGCAGGGCACGCCCATCGCAGCAGCGAGAGCGAGGCATCTCTGACTGGCATCGGGGACGAAGGTGCTGATCCGGAAGCTCTTAGGCATCGGGCGCGAGAGAGACGGGCCATCGGCCCTCTCCCAAGGAATTGTGATCAATTGAAGACCTTTGGCTCGATTGATGAAGGCATGTGGTCATCATCTCCCGAACCTGGAGACCTCTCTCAAAGGGTTCGTTCTGAGGTGGCGGCGCAGTCGTCGAACGGCACTTTGGAGTCGGAAAGCCCCCCGCCGGTAACACAAGTTAAGGGGACCAGTGTGCGTAGACAAGTCATTGCCGAGAAAGACGAGAGTGAGGATCGAGGTAGTACCAACGGAACGACCAAGGAGACTGGGGATGCAGTGGCTCAGGACGACGCCGGCGACAAGCCTTCAGCGGGCAATGACTAGGTGGCGCCTCAGGAACCAAGGCAAGAACTGACGGTTAAAGAATGCGATCAAGATATATATGTGCAAAACAAGAAATACACCAACGAGTGAAAGAAGAAGATATAACTTCGAGCGAGGGGGTCGTGAGGCGCGAGTGTGTGCTTTGCTGTGAACCGACATGATAGGGAGGGATTCTGCTTGGGGCAATTTCATCGCTTTTTGCTCTGCGAGATGAAGGCGATTTCAAATTGAGAAACAGAGTCCCGGAGAGAGAGATTTGGGTCCTTCAGGAGGCAGCCCGGACGGATACTATGTACTCTGTATTACGGAGTACTTGGTACCAGATTGGGTTCAAAGGTGGTCGTCATCGCGTGGATCAGTGGGGTAGCCGAGAGGCTGAGACAGCTGGCCCCTGAGACAAGGAGGACCCGCGGTGGACTCCCCGGGTACGTACTTCGTACTTCGTACCGACGCTTTCCCACGTTGCTTTGTGCCTGGGCGGAGTATTATTACTCGTATCCTGGTCGTGGGTTGTCGGGACACGGGAAAAGATGGAGTGAAGTGTCTTCCTTGGGACCCGAGGACGCGTCACAGGAATCGTTACGAGGGTGTATTAGTACTCGTATCCGTATATGCGGTTTTGTTTCCTTGCCTTCGGCACTTGGATAAAGCAGGGATGTACGAACTACAAAGTACATATGCCGTACCCGTGTGTCTGTGCTATTTTTATTCAAACTTTGTTGAAAACTAATGAGAGCTTATGCACTTAAGGATACCCTATGGGGGATTACTAATAATAGTAGGTTAATAACTCGGAGACCCAGAGCAGTGACATGCTATTCTTCAACTGCGGTGTCCGTACTTAGTCTATACTGCTTCCAACAGTAGGTGATTCAAATGGGGCAGGGCACAGGTTTCGACGTTAAATGTTCTTGGTATTCCACTGTAAATCTATTCACGACTATGTTCCGCCGTGCTGTCCAGAGTCTAGGTGGTGGCCCGCCCCAGATCATGCCGCGGGCTGTCCTTCACCTCTGGAACTGCTGGCTGAGATTTCATCCCAGGATACAATGCTTCTCAATCCGGAAACTCCACTAATATAGCATGTTTCTACCGCGCACGCGGCAAAGGTCTACGAGACAAGGCCGTCCAAGTCCAACGTAGCAGCTCACTCATATGCTGACGTTGCCCAGGGGCAGGATCTTGGAGGGGTCCTTGCGGAACTGTGCCCGGTAGTCGATGATACCCTGGCTGATGGTCTTGAAGTCCTTGATCTTCCGGTTCCGAAAGTCGGTGAGCAGCTGCCGGAGCCCATTGATATACTCTTGCTTCTGTTCGCCTTCGTAGTTACCGTAGGCTCCCAGCTGGAGGAGAATCTGATCATCTGCAACCCAAGTGTCTCGTCAGCATCTACCGGCATCGTCTTCTTGAGCGCCGAGTCGCTAGCTATCCTCCCCCAGGACACATACCAGGAGCTTGCATTGCCTCAAAGTGTTGGAACTCGCACTGTTGTCCTCGTGGGCAGATAGTGCCGGCCAGTTGGTCGGGGCATAACTCCTTCTTTACATCAATCTTGTTGCTGTACGTTAAGGATCGCAGACCGCCAGGCACCGCATCGGGAAAACGAGGGTGGAAGCGATACGCACGAAAATACTTCAGCGGTGACTCATAGGGGACGAAGCCCGTCTTGAACTTGGGAACATCGGGGGCACCAGATGGTGGGGCATCATGAACCTGTCTTCTGTGTCAGAATGCCAAACCAGCTAGCTAGAGCGAGTACAAGACTACTTCTCTCGGGGAGGGTGGTTTCGATTCTTGCTGGCCGGTGGATATTGGTTGTGTGATCGGCGTAGTGGCAGACACACCCTGGATTTCCACGTCGCTTCCTTCTGCCGAAGGTATCTCCCCGGCAGGGGATGCGTTCAACGATGGCCCTTCAGACTCTTCGTTTGACGTCGATGATTCCACCTCAGGGGGTTCATATCCGTCCGATTCATCGTCTTCATCTCCGTCAGGAGTTTTGCTAGGCGCCACATTGTCCGCAACGGTCGTTTGTTGACCTTCCAATGCCGGTGTATACTCTGATTCCACGGGAGGTGCAGTCTCCTGCTCGGCTACATCCACATTTTCAGAATGTTCGTGCGGATGGACAGCCATGGGCTCCTCCAGGGTTTTCGCATGGGCAACGTCGCCATCGGGGGCCGTGGCACTCTCAATTTCATCATGTACTGGGGGTTTGCCGGTAGGGTATGCGATAGGCTTCGCTTGATCTTCGTTCAAGGATGTGCTAGTCAGTTGCGGCAGCACGCCTGGGGAATTTCGGGCTACAAATGTATCCGTTAGCGTATAAATCCTGGAGAAACCTAAATCAAAGGTTACCCTAGTAACTCACCTGCGACTGATCTTGACGACGAAGACTCCATGTCTTCGTCCTCGTCAGAGTTAGAGCCAGCGACAGCTTCCTCCTTCAGTCTTTTCTCCTCCAGCAAGCTGTCTTCAATCTCCTTCTCCATCATCTGAACTTGAGATTGAAGTTCCTGTAGTTTCATCAGCTTCTCCCTCCGACGAGCCTCGATGATGGGGAGGCGTTCGCTAGCAGCACGCGACCGGCTCCGGCCGCCATCGGCTTGTCCACTCCGGCGCTTCTCCGAAACTTTGGGTAGTCTTTGCGGTTTCGGTTCCACCGTGGGCTGCAGAGAACTTCCTTGGGTGACTGGATCCTCGGTTGATGTCAGCGGTGTGCTCGAGCCAGCACTTCCAACACTCTGGGCTCTGTCAGTCGGGCCCACCGCAGGAGAGGCGGGTGTTGAAAGTTTGGCCTTTTTCTTAGCCTCAGCTTCTGCAATCTTTCTCTTCATCGCCTCAATCTCCTTATTCATGGTTTCCAAGTCACCTCTACCCGAATAAGCAGTGGGTGGTGTTGGCATCGGAGTCGACAACTGTCGCTCCAAGTAATTGGCAGGAGCAGTGTGCAGGTCGCGGTAAGAGGGTATTTTGAAAGGTGACCCAGGTCTGTTGGTTGACACTGGTCTGAGCTCAGGGGAGTCAAGGTCCATGGCTTCGTCGTCCTCATCATCACTAACATGAATCAGAAACGGCTGGGTCTGACGGCTCTGTCCAAAAGGGCGCTTGAGAGGTGTCTCGGAGGCATCGTTGAAGTCGGCAGCGACTGGTCGCTTTTGTTGGCTAGTCGAGGAAGGTTGTTGGGCTGAGGACAGGAAAAGACCAGGTATAGGAGGTGATGATTGCGTCCTGTCGTTTTGCGGGGGAGCCTGTCCCTGGCTTGGTGGCGGAACAACGGCTGTTTCGGAGTGCACAGCTGGTGAGCCGTTCTGAGTGTCGCCCACAGCGCCACGACTTTGGCTGCGTTCTTGGCCAGATCTCTGCGCCCGCGCCTCGCGAGCTCTTTCCAGTGCCTCCATTTTTCGTTGCAGAAGTTTCGATTTCTCTGACAGAGTCTTAGTCGACACAGAGGTTGGAATCGGCAAAGGTGACGGGGCTTTGGCTGCTGCTTCTGGCGGAACGGCCGTCGGCTTGGTACCCTTGGCAGCCAGCAACCGTGCTATTCGGTCTTTTCGCTCTTCGTTCGGATCGTTTGCCCGAGTTGGTTCTGGGGCTGATACAGGAGTTTCTTTGGGTTTGTTTCCGCCTCCCAACTTGCTCATGCTTGTTGGGTGTTGAACGTCGGAATCCGGTGTGGCCTCGCTAATTCGCGTAGACTTGCTTGAGGGCGCTAGAAAGTCCAGACCGAGGTCACGAAACAAATCTTGTAAAACTGCCGGATCTATTCCCTCGTTGAGATAGTCTTGGTATCGGACATTGAGGGGCCAAAGACGAAGGATGGAATCCTGCGCTTGCTTTCTAACCTGCGCTAATGACTTTGGGGCCGAAAAAAGCGTAGTCTGAGCTTGCGAAAGATGAGAAATGTCACCCGCCTGTTTTTGAGAGGTTTCTGTGACAATGGATTAGCACACGGAGAGGGCTAGATCCCAGGGCGCACTAACCAGGCGACAGCTCCTGGTTCTTGACACTCTGGTCAACTTCATGAGGGGACAGATACGGGGAGTAAGAGCCCCCGCGATCCAAGTCTGTTATTGTTAGCGTTGAGTTATGGCCCTCAAGTGGATTCACTCACCCGACAGTCCATGTTCCAACTCGTCTTGGTGCACTGGAGCCTTCGTCGTCGCCCCAGATCCGCTAGTAGGCAACGGTTGATTCCGCAAAACGCTGCTTCCAACAGGTGCCGGATCCACGTTGGGATATTTCGGCTCGTATATGTCCTCTAACTCACCTTCGCTCAGCTCACCTTCGTCCATCGCATCATCTTGCGGCCCAGCCTCAATCAGGCGGTGTACCGGCGAGGGGTTATGAGCGATACTCCCGCCTGCTCCTTGGCTTTGCTCCATTATGGATGAACCGAGATTTTGCCCTGAAAGGGCCACAGCTGATGCGTTTGCCCATTGTTGCCGCCATTCTGGCGCAGGATTCGAAAAACCTAAACCGAGACCAGGGATCACATTACGATTATGGTCGAACGCGTTCGGATTCGTAGAATCCCCATTCGAATACGTTGGGATAGGTTCCAAACTACTAGGATTGTAGGAATGGGCGCCGTGCGGGGGATAGGGATGACTCGGGTCGGGCTGTCGTTGATAGTGGCCCTCGGGCGGACCGTATGCGTAGTTGTGGTGGCTCATTGTGATGGTCTATCAAGGGATACTTCGGTCGCACCGGGCACCACACCGTTTCCAAATATTCGGCCCAGTTTTACCGCTTCGTCTGACGCTGCCCAGCCTAAATATCCTGCGGCGACTCGACGGTTGATGTTTGTACAACCGGAATAGGACACAAGTAATGGAGGTCGATGGGACATGAGTCCAAACACGAAATCTGAAGAACAGAAGAAGACAGAAAATTCGAGAGCGATGCGTGCTTTTCAACGGTGGGCGAGGCAATACGCGCAAACAGCGATGGTTCGACACAGGGGTTTCGTCGCGGCGTCGACGCGCGCTAGGTTGAGGGAGAAGCGATGGGCAATTTTTGGTTGAAGTTCAGATCCATTTGTTCAAGATCGATGATGGCCGTCCAAGAATGGACTAGCGTACATGTGACGATCACTGACGTGGGTCCGTAAGAGCTTCCAGCTGCTCTGGGCCTCTCAGCTCTTGGGCAGCTGAGCCTGCGTCACGTGGACACAGTGTAAGCGCTGTTGTTTACATACGTGCAGTCTCCCCTGGCAACCGCGATGCGCTGGAAGTGCTGCCCTTTAGAGGGAAGACTCCCACCTCTAACTTGACGCAGCAATTGCTTGATGTAATTCTTCATGAATTCTCCATCGTGAGCGAAGCGAAGCGGTGTTAATTTTTTTTCCTGCTATTCCTTTCTTTGCAATACTTTGCTCGCAGAGTCTATCAGCCAGGGCGACTCATTGCCCGCCTTTTGTTTACTCCCCGACACGACTCGGTCGACCAGCAGCACTTCGAGTTGCTGTCCATGTCCGCATCTCAAAATGTCGTTCAATGCCAATGGCTCGGCGCCACGGCGCAGTAACCCTTTTGCCAGAGCCTCTCCCTCATCGCCCGCGCCTGGCAGCGCGGGCCGACCGAAATCCAGTATCTTCTCGTCGCCAGTTGGGTCACCGACGTCGGCCTCCCATGTCCGCAGCCAGTCCAACACCTCTCCTCCGAGTTCGTTAGCACCATCATTAGTGCCCGCTTCCGGCCCGCTTAGGCACTCGCGGAATGTCTCGAAAAACAGCTCTTTGACGTCGAGTACTTTTGCACCGTCATTCATCAAGGCCGAGGAATCAAGTCGAAATCATGACCCCGTTAAGGGCATCGAGGGCGAAAATGACTTCTCTGGCAAACGCTATGTCTGGGTTAAGGACCCGGAGAAGGCGTTTGTCAAGGGATGGGTGGTGGAAGACTTGGATGGGAACCGCATTCGCGTCCAATGCGACGATGGAACTGTTCGTGGCCCTGCCGTCCAGACACCAAAGCATCGCTAACGGATACCTTAGCAACGAGACATTGACGCGGAAAGTGTCGATAAAGTCAACCCTGCCAAGTTCGACAAGGCAAACGACATGGCCGAACTGACCCATTTGAACGAAGCGTCTGTGGTCCACAATCTCCAGATGAGATACCAAGCCGACCTTATATACACCTACTCGGGCCTCTTCCTCGTCACTGTCAACCCTTACTGTCCACTCCCCATTTACACCAATGAATACATCAACATGTACAAAGGACGAAGCCGCGAGGATACGAAGCCTCACATCTTTGCCATGGCCGATGAGGCCTTCCGAAATCTGGTTGAAGAAGGACGAAACCAAAGCATTCTTGTCACCGGAGAGTCGGGAGCAGGCAAAACCGAAAACACAAAGAAGGTCATACAGTATCTGGCCGCCGTCTCCCATTCCGAGTCCGTCGGAAGGAGCAGGACACAGCAGTCGAATCTGTCTCAGCAAATCCTCCGCGCCAACCCCATCCTCGAGGCCTTCGGAAACGCTCAGACTGTGCGAAATCACAACTCTTCACGTTTCGGAAAATTTATTCGCATCGAATTCAGCCGAAACGGAGCTATCACTGGAGCATTTATCGACTGGTATTTGCTCGAAAAGTCAAGGGTTGTCCGGATTAACTCCCACGAACGAAACTACCATGTGTTCTATCAGCTTTTGAAAGGCGCTAGCAGAAAGATGAAAAAGGAGTTTCTTCTGGAGGGCCTGACTGCGGAAGACTTCCAGTATACCCGCGACGGCCAGGATACCATTGTTGGTGTGTCTGACCGTGACGAATGGGATTCTCTTATGGAGGCGTTCGGGGTCATGGGCTTCTCAGACGATGACCAAATGTCAATTCTACGCACAATCGCTGCAGTGCTGCATCTAGGGAATATAGGTGTGGTGAAGGAAAGCCGAGCTGCCGATCAAGCTCGACTCCAACCCGGATCAAAAGAACAGGCAGCCAAAGTTTGCCAGCTCCTCGGCGTCCCATTAGAACCCTTCCTTAGCGGTCTTCTGCACCCTCGAGTCAAAGCCGGTCGGGAATGGGTCGAGAAAGTCCAGACACCGGAACAAGTCCGATTAGGCCTAGATGCCCTTTCCAAGGGTATCTACGAGCGTGGTTTCGGCGACCTTGTCAGCCGTATCAACAACCAGTTGGATCAGACAGGTATGGGAACAGATGACTCCCATTTCATAGGCGTGCTGGATATTGCCGGTTTCGAAATCTTTGAACAAAACAGCTTTGAACAACTTTGCATCAACTACACCAACGAGAAGCTGCAGCAATTCTTCAACCACCACATGTTTGTCCTTGAACAAGAGGAATATGCTAGGGAGCAGATTGAGTGGCAATTCATCGACTTTGGCCGTGATTTGCAGCCCACCATCGACCTTATTGAGCTATCAAATCCCATTGGTATCTTTTCCTGCCTCGACGAAGACTGCGTCATGCCAAAGGCAACCGACAAGACTTTCACTGAGAAGCTCAATTCACTGTGGGACAATAAGTCAACAACAAAGTATCGCCCATCTAGACTTGGACAGGGATTTGTGCTCACGCACTATGCTGCCGATGTTGAGTACTCGACAGACGGGTGGTTGGAGAAGAACAAGGACCCTCTGAACGATAACATCACGCGATTGCTGGCAGCCTCAACCGACAAGCACATTGCCACCCTCTTTTCTGACTGTGCCGAAGCCCACGGTGACCCCGGTGCTGCACGCAGCCGAGTCAAGAAGGGACTCTTCCGAACAGTTGCGCAGAGACACAAGGAGCAGCTTCACAGTCTAATGACACAGCTACACTCTACCCACCCTCACTTCGTTCGATGCATCCTCCCCAATCATAAAAAGCGACCGAAACAATTCAACAACGTCCTCGTGCTCGACCAGCTGCGGTGCAATGGTGTCCTGGAAGGTATTCGCATTGCCCGCACTGGGTTCCCCAACCGTCTCCCATTCTCCGAGTTCCGTCAACGATACGAAGTGCTCTGTTCAGACATTCCAAAAGGATATCTCGAAGGCCAAGCTGCTGCATCTATTATGCTGGAAAAGCTAGGGCTTGACAAGTCCATGTACCGCGTCGGCTTGACCAAGGTCTTCTTCCGAGCTGGAGTCCTAGCTGAACTCGAAGAGCAGCGAGATGCATTGATTACGGAGATCATGTCTCGCTTCCAGTCAGTGGCGAGGGGCTTTGTGGCGAGGCGTTCGGCGTACAAACGGCTATTCCGCACTGAGGCTACGAGAATCATTCAGCGGAATTTCCAAGTGTATCTAACCCTTGCTGATAACCCCTGGTGGCACCTTACTGTCCAGATGAAACCTCTTCTTGGAGCAACTCGAACTGCCAGCGAAGTCAAGAGGCGCGATGCTATGATCAAGGAGTTGAATGACAAGATGCGCTTCGAGACAGAACATCGGCAGAAGCTGGAAGAGGAGCGCAGAAACTGTCACGCAGAAATCATACGCATCCAGCAAACATTGGAAAGCGAGCGTGCCCTTGCGCTAGACAAGGAAGAGATCTTCAAACGGCTCCAGGACCGAGAAGCGGAGCTAGAGGAGAAGCTCTCCGGTGCAATTGATGACCAAGAACGACTGGAAGACCAGCTAGATGAGTTCATGGAGGCAAAGAACCGCGCAGAGAGAGATGTTGAGCAGTATCGTTCTCAACTCGACCAGGCAGCGGCACTTATTGCCAAGCTCGAAGAGGAGAAGAGCGAGCTTACTGGGAAGGTTACTGAGCTTGAGAAATCTATTGCGGATATCGCACAAAAGCAATCCGAACAAAGCGAGCAAGAGAAAGTACTTGAGGGAGAGATTCACATGCTTCAGAGTCAATTGGCCCTCAAGGACAGGAAAGCGCGCGATCTTGAGAGCAAGCTGCTGAAAGTGGACCAAGATGCAGAGGTCAAGCTCCGTGCGACCCAGAAGGAACTTGAGTCAGCTAAAGCTACAGAGTCGCGACTCAGTCGTGAAAACAAGGACATTTACGAGCAGCTCGCCCAGCTGTCGAAGACATCAACAGACTATGAAGATCTTGTTCGACAGAAGGAGAGCGAACTAGCCCTTCTCCGCAATGACAACAAACGTTTCGAATCCGAGAGGCAAGGCCTCGAGGACCAAAGAAAGGCACTGGCCACCGAAAGAGAAAAGGCCACGACAAAATTACATGACGTTCAAGCTGAGCTTGAAGTCATGAAGTCTAAGCAGACCCAGTTGCAGCGCGAGGCTGAGGACGCCAACAACCTGCTTCAGGCACGTCTCTCTGAGGATGCGCAGGCGGATCAGAACCGTCAGCTGCTGGAGACTCAGATCAAGGACCTCAAGGAAGAACTATACAAGGTTCAGACCGAGCTCAGCAGAGAACGCCAGTCTCGCGATGATGTCCAGCTTTTGGGAGAGCACAAGTACCAGTCTCTGAAAGAAGAATACGATCACCTCAACGAGTCCAAGATCATCATTGAGAAGGAGCTTTATGCGCAGCAGGATACGCTGAGAAGGACAATGGAAGCTCGCACAACCGCAGAGAAGGAGCGGGATGAAGCCCGTCAGGAAATTCGGAGGTTGCGAGCAGCAAAGTCTGCTGCCGAAGACGCAAGGCAGAAGGCTGAGGAGGCCGGCGAGCGACAAGCCACCAAGGCAGCCCTTGAACGCGAGAACAGCCTCCGCAGAGATCTTGATGCTGCCAACCAGCGTCTACAGTGGTTTGAGGAAGAATGCGCCAAGCTCAACCACCAGGTCGAGGACCTCAACAAGCTGATATTGACGTCGGGCGAATTCGGCTTGAAGAACGACCAGGCCAAGGAGAGGATGGAGCGTGAACTCGGTACTGTCAAGAGCCGGCTTGCAGCATCCGAGAACGACAATCGGGCACTTCTCAACAAGCTGCAGCAGAAGGGCCTCGAGATTGCTCGATCAACTTCACGGGCAAGCGAGGCTTCCCGGGGCCAAGTCATCTCTTTGCAACGAGAGAAGGCAAGGCTTGAGGAGCAAAGTGCCAAGCTCAACAAGCAACTGGGAGATGCGCAGGTCGCAATTGCTTCTCTAGAAAAGAAGACCGAGAAGCTTCAGCTGAGCGTTGAGGATCTTAATCATGAGCTCGCCCGCGAAGCCAAGGCGAGCAGAAACGCGGAGAAGGCGTCTTCCAACTTCACCGTCCAGCTCACAGAGGCGAACCGAAGCATGGAATCAGAGCGTCAACTGCGGACCCAGGCCCAGTCCACAGTTCGGACCCTGCAATCGTCACTGGAAGCGAGGGACAGGGAGCTGGAGGAGCTTCGCGCCCAAATGCTAAGCGCACTCAAGTTTGCCGACCCTGAAGTCCACATCCCTCCGCAGTCAGATGCCAGTAATGAAAAGGCGCTGCTCAAGAACTTTGACCTGGCTAGGAAAGTCGAAGAGCTACAGCAAAACCTCCGCATCCAAACTGCCGCAAGGACCAACGCAGAAAACCAGGTCGCCGAGCTACGGGCTTCACACCACGAATCTCCCAGCCGGCCCAAGCTGGAGGAGATGCATTTTAACGAGGCTCCCTTCCACAACGGGTCTCCAACCCAGAGACGATCTGCGAAACTCGCCACTGCTCGGCCATACTCCAACACATCAACTCCCACACGTCGCATTCCCGAGGCTGACCATCAGGAATCTGGTCGCTCCGACAGAACGGCCGATGTTCTGAGCTTCAACAACAAGCAGGACTTGAAGGCCGAGGTTGAGGAGCTGCAGAACCAGCTACAGCTGGCCCAGATGCAGAACCGACATCTGCAAAGCCAGCTCGACCGCAGCACGCCTGGCCCCGATGATTACGATGGGCAGAGTCCATCTTGGCAACGGATGCAGAAGCTTGAGAAGGCAAATAGCCGGCTGCACGACATGTTGGACGATTCCACTAAGAAGGTTTCAGTACTGGAGAAGAGCATCCGTAGTGGCGAGCTATCGCTCCGCGACATCCAGACTCGCTCCCACGAAGAGCTCTTGGACGTCTTCAACAGCCAGGAAGAGTCACGCCGAGCCCTTCTCCACAGCCATAAGGACGCTGTTGCAGAGCTGGCCGAAATCAAGACCGGATTTGAGAAGCTGCGCCATGACCGGGCAAAACTGCAGGTTGAGCTCCGCGACGCCAAATCCGACTTGGATGAGATGACGACCGCCCGTGAGCAAGAATCTCAAAGCCGAAGCGAGATGCTGCAAGAGTATTCTGACCTCCAGATCCGTCTTGATGCCGAAACTTCCAAGCTCGCAGACGTCACCTCGAATCTGGACGTGTACAAACGCCGAGCTGATGAGTACTTTGGGAAACTGGAGCAGGCCGAAATTGCCGTGCTCAGGGCCAGCCGTGCTGAGCAGTTTGCTAAGTCACAAGCCAGGGAGGCAGAAGATACATATGCTGAAGTCATGGCTGAGCGCCAAAGGATGGACGCAAGCATTGAAGATCTTCAGCGACAGAATCAGCGACTAGAGGAGAGGCTTGAGGACATGTCAACCGACCTGGAAGGCGTCACTCAATCCAAGAAGAGGCTCCAGCATGAGCTGGAAGACTATAGGAACCAACGTGCCATGGACATTGAGGACAAGGAATCTAGCTTGGAACAGACTCGTAAGAAGTACCAGGCGGAGTTTGCAACCCTCACCAAGGAGCTCGACCTAGCCCGCGAAGAAAAGCTCTACAAACAATCCGAGATTGGCCGGTTGCGCGAGGAGCTTGATGAGTTGCGTTCTAAGTGGGACGACGAAGTCCTCAACAGCTCCACGTGGTCCAAGGAGAAATCACGCCTCGAGTCTACGCTGGCTGACGTTGTGTCATCCCGCGACGAGGCCGTTAATGCACACAACGAAGCGCAGAGCAAGGTGGTATCGCTCCTGTCGCAGGTGCGCAATCTCCGTTCATCTGTTGATGAAATCACCGCCGAGCGAGACTCTCTTCTCAGAGAGAAACGTAGTGTGGAAACCCGTCTCGAGGCAGCCAAGGCGGGTCTAGAGGATCTTGCCAAGGGGGAGAGTCCGTCTCTGCGTGACGCGGCGATTACAGACAAGGAGATTCTTGATCTCAAGTCGACTCTTGCGCAACAAGAGGACATCGCCATTGCCGCTGTGGAAAAGATGCGGCGAGCGGAAGCCTTGGTCTCTGAGGTTCAAAAAGACATCGCCTCCGAGCGTGAGGCTTGTGCCTCACTGCAAAAAGAGAAGGCGACGCTGGAGAAGAATCTGAATGAGGCCCAGCTTAAGCTGGTCGATCTCGAAACGAAGGGTTACTCTAGCGCAAGCCAAGATATCAAGTTCCTGTATAAGCGGATTCAAGAGGTGAGCAGATCAAAGCATATTTTTGCGCATAGCAGCTTTACTAATAAAGGGACAGCTCGAATCGCAGGTCGAGGACCATGAGAATGAACGCACGAAATCCCAGCGATCCACGCGCAATATCGATCGCACTGTTAAGGACCTCCAGAGCCAGATTGACCGAAAGGACAAGCAAAATACGCAGCTGTCGGACGACGTAGCACGAATGCGTGACAAGGTGGACAAGCTCCTCAAGACGATTGATGAGCTCCAGTCGTCTGAGTCAACGAATCAGCTGTCCGCCCGGCGGGCTGAGCGCGAGCTCCGCGAAGAGAAGGAGAAGTCGCTGCGTCTAGAACGTGAGCTAGAAGGTTGGAAGAGCCTGCGGGTTGACAAGGGGTCAGGGCCTGCTGCCGGCAGCATCCGTAGCCGGACAGGGCCGTGGAGAGCAGGCGAGGGGGGCGACCCTTCGCAGTTTGATGTCCCAGCGAGGAAGAGCAGCCTTAGTAGGGCGCCCAGCCTCACTAAGGGGTTTCTCTAAATGGAGTAGTATGGGCCAATTTGGGGGGGGGGGGGGGGGGGGGGGGGGAGG
>JAEMHR010000021.1:0-297349 GCA_016490725.1 Amphichorda felina | reverse complement strand
ATATCGGGGGAGACATGGAACGTACAGTTCGACTCCATCTCAGGGGACTGCGCCGCGCGGAGCGCGTTGATCTGGTCCTGGAACGACTGCACCACAATCGTCATCGGCAGCTGCATGGCCTGCTGGTCCGGCTCCAGGGCCAGCGTGAGCGAGATGGACTGCGCCAGCTGCTGCACCCGCACCAGCCGCACCAGCAGCTCGTCCGACTTGTACTGCCTGGCCGTCTCCAGCACGCTGCAGCACCTGTCCAGGAAGCTCGTGTTCATCAGCACCTCGGTCCTCTTGTTGGTGGTGAAGACCCTGCCGGGCGTGGGTGGGTTAGTCTATCGTGGGCTGTTCACTGGAGCAAGTGGGTTGGTTGATCGTCGCTTACAGAGTGTTGAGGTAGTACGTCCCGGCATACGCTCTGAGGGGGTCGAGACTGCGGGTCGCGGCATCGTCCGGCATGGGCTGGTTGCCGCCCAGGCCCAGATTCAGGCACATGGACCTTGCCAGGAAGAGGACGTTTGTCAGCCGCGAGCTCCTGAGCGCGTGGTGGAACCTCGGAGGGCGTCAGTATATCGAGAGGAGGACAGAACCACGGCTTCGGCGGGCCGTCCGGATGCAGATCGGATGCAGACTCACCACGCAACGAGCAGCTGCAGCCCCTGGAGCAGATCCAGGCTCCTGTCCCCATCCACCATGGCCGCCCTGCCTATCTCGGCGAGCAGCTCCTCGCTCAGCCTCGAGTGCCGCGCCCCGTCCAGGAAGCACCCGACCATCATGACGGCCTTCCACAGGAACGGGCGCTGCTCCTTCATCTCGGCCGCCTTCATGTCCGGGACGACGACGAAGGGGAACAGGTGCCCCACCCTCTCGCGGTATGTCGCCAGCAGCATCTCGGCCTCGCCCGGCAGCGGCCACAGCGAGTCCCACGTCCGCCGCACCCGCGACGCCGCCACGGCCTCCTTGCTCGGCCACGACGACACCGCGCGCGCCGACGGGAACAGGTGGCCGAAGAATAGATCCGGAGCGGCCTTGCACCTCTCTGACGGCGCTGCCGGTGGCGGGGGAGACGACGACGACGACGATGACGAGGGCGTCTTTCCAACCGTCGTCGTCGTCGTCGTCTCACCCTCAGCTGCCCCCGAGGAGGACGAGGTGCAGACCCTCCTCGTGGCAGAACCACCACCACCACCACCACCACCACCACCACCAGCAGCAGGTCCGCTGGGCGTCATCGACGACGAGCCCCCCAGCAGCGCATGCGCGCCGCCACCCTCAAGCTCGCTCAGGCGCTTCTCCAGCTCCGCGACGCGGGACCGCTTGACATGGTTCTTGGCCCGGGGCGGGGCCGGCGTCCGCGACAGGCACGTCTTGTCCAGCCGATGGCACCTTGAAGGACCCTTCTGTCTCAGCTTACACGAACAATAAAAACATAGCTACTAGTGTCCGTACGTAGTGCCAATACGGCACATGATGATGGCCAGCACGGGGCGTCTTCTCTGCTCACCTTTCACACTTGCCAGCGCCGGCGGGACCGGGGATGCAACGCGACTTGGCCTTTGCACAGGTGGTGCAGGCCAGTGATCGCGTCTCATTGGTCTTCATCGCCTCGATTGGGAAGGGGAGCTATTGTGTTCGGCACGGGTTACGACGGCGGCCAGAGGCATCTGCGTCCATCTACGTCCGTTCTGGATGGATTCTTTGAGCATGGATGGGATGATGATGATGATGATGATGATGATGGTGATGACGACGACGACAACGATGATGATACTGCCATGAGCAGGACGACAGACGACAATCGAGAGGAGCGACGAATCAAGGAGTCGAGGGAATCCATTACGGCATCATGCCATTCGATCCAGGTGCTCCCTCCTTTCACTCGTCCCTCACTGTGGATTCGTGTCGATGGAGCGGGAGCGGAGGTTGAACCGCCCAAAGTTGCGCCGCTGCCCCGTCGGGAACGGATACGACCGGGTCAGGATAATCCGGGATTCCGGCCTGGTTTTTCCGAGCACGTTAGTCCGATGTACGGAGGTACAAAGTACATCTGGCACCACCCAGCGTTGCTGACTCCAGCTCGCCTCGTACGATTCCGAGTTTACGAGAGCGCCACGCCGGAGCATCGACCCTCCGAGCCCTTAGTCTGGTGTCAATCGACGCACAAACGGAGCACATACATGGTGGTACTATAGTAATACGTGGTCACAATAATATTCGCATCAATGGTAGCTTCAGGGACGCATCATGTAGGTGGCAGCACCAGAGGCACATGCATTGTTGCATGGCCCGTTGTTGTATATTCATCTTTTCCTCCAGTGGGGTAGCTGTAGGTGCAAAAATATGGTGAAAAAAAAAGGTGTAGATCGAACGTAAAGTGTGGTCGCTCGCTCACTCGGCGACACACAGCTGTAGTAGCTGGCCCTCTGATCGGCGAGACTCACGGCCCCGGGCGTATCAGTTTGGAAAACTTAGGCTGCAGCACTGACGACGGGAGCAGCAGAGGCAGCAGCCCCCGCCTCGCGCTCCAGGAGCGTCTCGGTCAGGCTGTTGGTGGCCTCCAGGCTGCCGCTGGCCATGATCTCCTTGGCAGCCTGCTCGATCCCCAGCTGCTTGTCCGTCCACAGGGACTCGACCTCACCGCTGCCCTGCTCGCCGACTCCGATGAATCCGCCCTCGGCGGCCCAGTCGGACGTGCGCTTGATGCCGAGCCTGGTCCAGATCTCGTCGACGGCCTGGACGAGCTCCTCGCGGTACTCCTTGGTGTGGCCCGGGGTCGGGGTGATGCGGAGACGCTCCTGGCCGACCGGGACCGTGGGGTAGTTGATGGACTGCACGTAGATCTGGTAGTCCTGGAGCAGCATGTCCGACGCCGCCTTGGCGAGCTCGGCATTGCCGACCAGGACGGGCACGATGTGGGACGGGTTGGGGATGACGGGGATGTCGCGGCGGCTCATCTCCTCCTTGACCGCGCGGGTGTGGAGCTGCTGGAGCCTCCGGTCGCCGTCGTACTCCATCTGGTACTCGATCGACGCCTTGGCTCCGGCCATGGTGGCCGGCGGCAGCGAGGTGGTGAAGATGAACCCGGGCGCGAGCGACCGGATCATGTCCACCAGCTTGGCGCTGCCGGCAATGTACCCTCCGACGCAGCCGTACGCCTTGCCCAGCGTGCCCGTGATGATGTCGATGCGGTCCACAATAGTGCCGCGGGGCATGCCCTCGCGGTGCGCCTCCCAGTCCAGATGCTCCGCCACGCCGGCTCCGTGAGGGCCGTACATGCCCACGGCATGGACTTCGTCGAGGAAGGTGATGGCGCCGTACTTTTCGGCAAGGTCGCAGATCTCCTCAATGGGGCCGATGGAGCCGCACATGCTGTAGACGGACTCGAAGGCAATGATCTTGGGGACATGCAGCGGCAGGGACGCCAGCTTGGCCTCGAGGTCGGCGACGTCGTTGTGCTTGAAGACAATCTTCTTGGTGCCCGAGTGGCGGATGCCCTGGATCATGGAGGCGTGGTTCAGGCTGTCCGACAGGATGACACACTCGGGGAGCTTGCTGCCGAGCGTGGCCAGCGTCGCATCGTTGGCGACGTAGCAGGAGCTGAAAACGAGGGCGGCCTCCTTGGCGTGCAGCTTGGAGAGGGTGGCCTCGAGCTCAACGGCGTGCCTGTTGTGCCCCGAGATGTTCCTCGTGCCGCCGGCACCGGCACCGTACTCCTCGAGGGTCTCGTGCATCTTGTTCAGGACATGGGGGTTGCGGCCCATGCCGAGGTAGTCGTTGGCGCACCAGACGGTGACGCGGTCCTCCTTGGTGGACATGTGGGCGCGGGGGAAGTCCTTGGCCAGGCGGTTGATGTTGTTGAAGTAGCGGTAGGACTTGTCCTTGTGCTTCTTGTCCAGCTCGTTGTTGTAGAAGGCCTCGTAGTTGAACTTGGCGGCCGACTTGCAGCCCTCGGCGGCGGCGGCGAGGGGCGCGGTCTTCTTGGGGGGGAGGACGCCATGGGGAGGGTGGGCTTCACTGGAAGTCAGCAACAAAAGATTCTTTGCGTGGGCAACCCCGCGGGAGGGGGATGATGTATGTATGTATGCACGCACCATTCTCACGTCCCTGGAAGACGGACGACTCGACGGCCCTGGCCTCCTGGTTGCGGCTGGTGTGGATCTTGGCCCTGCCAGTCTTGGACTGGGTGGAGAGGGCGCGGAGACCAGCGGCAGCGCCGTACTTGGACGACTGGATGGCCATGGCCTTGCCCATGACGGGGCAGCGGTGGGCGAGCACCTGGAGGTTGGACATGGTGCCGCCGCAGGGCGAGGGCTTGGACGGCTTGGAGGGGAGCGAGGGGAGGGGTCGAGCCGACGTGGAGAGGGCACGGAGGGTAGCGGGCGACGCGGTCTTGAGGAAGGGGCACATGGCCTTGGACTGGCGGATGACGCTGTCCATTCTGGCCAATGTTGGTTACGTCGTCGCTGTCGCTGTCGTTGTTGTCGTTGTTGTCGTTGTCGTCGTCGTCGAGGCTGCTGCTGGTGCTGCTGGTGCTGCTGGTGCTGCTGGTGCTGCCGGTGTTGATTGATATGGTCTGCGCAGGAAGCACGCAGATAAAAATAAGGGTTTAAGTTGCTCGAGATGTGGGAGGGGAGGGGGACGGCGTGGATGAGTCTGGGGCCGTTTCCATTTTTCTTCCTGGTTCCGTAAATGTCCCTGTCCCATCGCTCCGAGCCTCCGATGCCAGTCATTGCCCAATGCCTGCAGAATGCGCAGAATGCGCAGAATGCCCCCAAAACGCCCCGAAAAAACGCCCCAAGGTGCCCCAAAATGTCAGATGTCCCCGCCGCTAAAACTGCCCGCCTCCCTGCACATTACCTTCACCTGGCCTCCCATTGGCTGCATGACTCTTCCCCATCTTGGTCTCGCCCGTTGCAGACTTGCTGTTCGTCCAACCCGTCCGTCGACTTTGCCCGTCTTCCACAATGTCCAATTGTCAATGCGACCCCCTCTGGAGTCTGGCCTCGTCCCTCGCGTACTCGTACGTCCCTCGGATCCCCCGAGTCGCATGCCTCGGCATTTCCCAATTCCCATCACCTCTTCGTCGTGCGCCATGCCCATCGCTGAAGTATCCATGACGTCTACACTTTGAACGGCAATACAGTAAGTAGGTACCTAGGTACTATACTAGTACCTTGAGTGCCTCTTGAACTTGCAGTACCAGGCACTGCGTGTACCTATTTGGCGCAACAGCACCGGAAATGCACCTGCGTATCCGTACCATGTGGCGAATGCCCAGAAAATGTCGCTGGTGCACCTCAAAATCCAAAGGCACCGAACTCGGCCATTGGTCGCCATTAGTCGCCATTGGTCGGCCCA
Organism: Amphichorda felina; assembly: GCA_016490725.1. NCBI lineage: Eukaryota > Fungi > Ascomycota > Sordariomycetes > Hypocreales > Bionectriaceae > Amphichorda > Amphichorda felina. Next base: position 292,003 of record JAEMHR010000021.1, on the reverse strand, counting down.
TCACCGCAACATACCGAAAGACGCCCGAAGGGGACCCCACATTATTATCCGATCACCTCTACTCGTATCCGTACTCCGTAGACTCGTACTCTACCTCTGAGCTCAGATGTATTTATGTACTCCGTACTAGATGTACCAAAGCGGGTATCATTCGCGAAAGTCATCAAAGCAGAGCGTTGCCTGCCGCCACCATTACCTATGCCCATCTGCTCTACTACGAGTAGTATCCCCATCCTCTCTATCTGTTTCATCGCGGACCTTCTGTTCTCCCCGGCAAGGTTTCTGCAGCCCATTGAGGTAGTGAAGGGGGTTTCCGTTGTCTCCTCTTGTCGGCGGCTTCCTGCATCACCCTCTTGTCTTCCTTGGCCTGGCGAGACTCCCCCGGCCGCCCCAGTGACCGTCGAATGTTTTGCAGGTTCTGTGTATAGAGTCGGTAACCAGGCCAAAATTGTCCGCTCATTTGTGTCGTCTTACCTCTGGATCCGGGCCCCTGGATGCTTTTCGAATATGCGCCAAAAACTCCTCCTGAGACAGCCCGTTCAACGTGTTGATCCGTTGCTGGAGCGCCGTCTTGTCCGCATTCGCCAAGAAGTCGGGCGTCAAGTATCCGGCAAGAGCTGCTTGGGTAAATCGTTCCTGGTCAATCATGTCGCAAAGCATTCGCCACTGGTGATTATCTGGCAGAAACCCATGCGACTTCTCCTTGCGGATCTTATCCACTTCGTCTGTCATCCGGGCTGCCAATTCCTCTGGTTTCCCACCTAGTCCTACATAGCCGCCATGATGCTGCATCCGTGACACCGTCTCTACAAGCTTCTGTTCAAAGTTCTTCTTCTGTGGGCTCAGAGGCTGGCTGAACAGCCCTCCACCCCCAGTACCCCGGGTCGGAGTCGCCGTCTTTGACGGTGGCGGGCGAGGTGGCGGTGTCGACATCTGGTCCCGTATCTGCTGTCCGAAGAAGGTATTAGCTCCCGCCATAGGGAACGGAGTGGCGGATACGGCCGATGTGGAAGAGTTGCTGTTTTTAAGCTGCAATGTCTAGCCGACTGTCAGAACAGTTAATGAGTGCGGGGTGTGGCAAAGGGGTCTATACCCGAGGTGAGTCTGCCGCTCCACCCTTTGACGCCTGGTTGTCTTCCATGCCGCCCGTTTCTTGGGGGGCTTCAGCGACACTCGCAGCAGGCGCCTGGGAAGAGGGCGTGTTTGGCTTGTTCTTTTGAGGGGTGGTAGTCCCATTAGATGATTGTCCGTTCGGGGTAACGGCGGATGCGGACTTGGGTCCGAAGGAAGGGATGGGCCCCCTCGTCATTTGGATGAAGCTAGGGGTTCCCTGATTTGGCAACGACCATCCCCCGCTGATATTGTTTGGGAATGGGTTGGTCATGACCTGGATCTGCTCACGTGCCTGCTGTTCTTTCATCTTCTCGTACTCTGCAGGGTCAGTCCTCCGCAGTCGGTTCATGAGCACGAGTTTCTCGGCCTCTTGCTGCTCCTCGGCCGTCAGGTTTGTGTTGACGTCCTCCTCCTCAAAGGTGTCGGTCGACACAATCTTTACTATCCGGGCGTCGTTGGGCGGTTGCTTGATCAGTCGGTCTAAGATCCGATCTTTGCCGACGAATTCGTCCAAGTCTTCTTCGATGGCGTTCTTGATATGCTGGGTAAGGCTGGCATTTCTCTTCGCCCAAGCAATGGGGTTTTTCTTGTCAACCACGCGCGATGCCAGCTGGGTCTTGAACACCCCCTTGCTTTGCATGGCTTCCTCAAAGGTCCCAGCCACCATGAGGTGGTAAACAAATACTTGTTTCTTTTGGCCTAGCCGGTACGCTCGCCCAACTGCTTGCTGATCGTGGACCGGGTTCCATTTCGAGTCAAAAATGACTACTCGGTTGGCTCCCTGAATGTTTAGCCCAACACCCCCTGCCGTCGTAGATATCAGGTACACTTCTTGTTCGCCCACATTGAACTCCCTGATCCTGTCCTGCCGCTGGTCGATCCTGGTGTTGCCGTCCAGGCGGCAAAATACTCGCTTCTGAAGTTCAAGCAGGCTCTCAAGATAGTTCAAGGTGTAAATGGACTGGCTGAACACAAGGACCTTGTCTCCAAGGCGTCGAGCCTCGTCGAGAATCATGGTGAGAAGCTGCACCTTGAGGGAAAGCGATGGCTCCATGTTGTCAGTTCCCTTGGTCATTCTCAACGCCATGGGAATAATCTCATGCGGAAAGGACTGGTGATCTGCAGGCTCCTGTCGCACGTCCAGGAGCTTCTGGTGGAAGCTGCGGGGGTGATTGCATATCAGTGCCAAGTCGTTGACCAGTCGGAAGAGCTGGGCTTGTCGCATTTTCATGCCGTCTGGCCCTGGTCCTTCAGACACTCCGCTTAGCGAGTTGATGTACAACTCGTACAGCTGGCGCTGAATCGCCGTTGGCGGCACAGATATCACGAATTCCGACTTCTGGGGCAAGTCCTGGGCAAGACATGACTTGATAGTCGCCCTGTTGATCTTTGGTGCAACTGTGTCCTTCAGGGCTTGGAGCTTCTTCAATGCTTTCCGCCTTTCGTAAGCCATGCTTTCAGCCCACAGACCTGACTGGATATCTCTGGCATAGATTTGTCGGAATTCAGTCAGGGGACCCAGGAAGTTGGGCGCGACCCAGTTGATCATGGAGTAGTACTCCTCCACGTTATTTGCAAGAGGGGACCCAGTGAGAGCAATCCGACTGGTTGTCCTGAATTGCGAGGACAGCCTGTTCAATTTGCCTTCGGGATTCTTGAGCATGTGGGCCTCATCGGCGATGACGATGCTTGGCTTTTCGAGGAGGATCCCCTCCATTTCTTCGTCTTTCGATAGCCGCATGAACATACTGTAACCCAGGACAAGGACACCCCCGGACTCGGCCCATTTCTTGACGATTGCAAGACGCTCGGCGCCCTTGGCTGTGGCATCTAGCTGGCTAAGGGGCCCGAGGGAATCCACGGGGGCCCATTTCAGTAGCTCATCCATCCAATTATCGACCAGGCCGGCCGGGCAGAGTACGAGGGTTTGCGACGCTCGAAGGTCCTCCGGAATCTGGGTCTTTAACGACGGGTCTGGAGATGCTGCTGCTTCTGCAATCGCCACTAAGAAGGTAATGACTTGCATAGTCTTCCCTAGACCCATGGTGTGGGCCAGAAGGCACCCTTGGCGGCAATCTGGGTCGACGATGATCTGATTCCACATGAAACGAATCCCATCAACTTGGTGGTCTTTTATGGTCTTGCCAATTTCAGGGTGCACGTAGAGTAAGGACTGGTCATCCTCTTTACTCTCGTTGATGATGAGCCGCGATTTGTCCTCAGACAGCAGACCAGAGGTAGCTAAGACGGCCCGTAACTTGAGGCGCCGAGCTTCTTGGTCCTTGATACGTTCTTGCTCCCGCTGTCGCATGTCCACTGCATCCTTGTTTTGCACAATTTCTCTGGGTGCCGCGGGCTTGCGAGTTTTGGACATGTCCTGTGTGTCATCCTCGTCACCCACGTCATCCTCATCTTCATCAGCCAAGCCTATATCGAGAAAGTCCGTGCGATATATTTGGCTTTCCTGTGGGAAGATGGGCTCTGATGCGCGGACGAAGTCACAAAAGGGAGCAAACCAGACTTTTTTGTTATCACGGAGCTTCTTTTTGCTTCGGTCGCTGGGCGGTGTCAGCCGCTTCTCCGCCAGGGTTTTGCATCTGATGAAACTGAGGAAAATCCAAGATATGTCAAAATCAACCGTCTCCTTCTCGGATTCCCCCAGTTGAGTCAGGTCCTGCGGGGGGCTCGAAAGGAATGAGAGGACAGATGTTGTCCACACATCCTCCGATGACTTGGTTTTCATAGCCTCGAGAATACCGCTCCGCCGCCCGAAAGTCAGCTTACCGAGGAGGTAGATGACGAGTCTCCATCGGTCCTGCTCATTGGACCAATGATTTCTGCCCTTGGCGCAGATATCTTCAATGCTCTCCAAGGTTTCTATTGAAGGCGCCTGAGTATCCCCAAGGGTATGGCTACGGTTGAACTTGGCTTGAGTTGGAGATGAATTCGCCTTGGTGGGTGTGGTCAAATCGATAAAGACCTTCTTTTGTCGGGATATAGACTGGGTGAGGTCAACAAGTTCTAGGGCGTCCTTTCTGACAGGCGTTTTTAGGGGGCGCTCTAAATCGGCCGTTTCCCCGGGTAGAGTGTCGTCGCCGTCAGCTATGATGAAATCATCATCATCATCGCTGCTCGTCAAGACTTCATTCATCGGGTCAATTTGGCGTTTAACCTGTTTTGGTGACCGGAGAGTTGTTGGTGGGCGGGGCGGTTCCGCTCTCAGCTCGAGTATCTCCATGACCCAGAGTTGGTACAACTTGTCGTCCAAAGTTTGCTCAAGACACTGCGCCTGGAATCGGACCTCTTCCTCAGATTGCCATTTTTGCTCCAGAACTCGGGCAGACAAAGCTTGGATGCGCTCATGGTATGCTGTGGCCCGCTTCTTTGCTTTGATAATCTCGTGGGTCCTAGAGCCTTTGCGCCTGGCGGCGTTCCAAATGCCATGAGCCTTGCGCTCGAGCTTGTTGCGTTTTCGCTCTCGCCATTCCGCAGTCATCCGCCCCATTTCCTCGTCGAGCAGAGTCTGCACTTTGTCCTGCGCCAAGAAGTGCTCAAGATCCTTGTTTTCTTCGTTGTCTCGCCGCTCCTCTTCGATCTCTCGAAGAATTTCTTCATCCCACTCCGAGGGCAGGTCTGAGAGCGCGAGTACTTCGTCATCCTCGTCATACGGGGTCGGTGATCTTGGCTGGGCCCAACCTTTCCGCCGCAAGGCCTCTCTTCTGCTGTTGCGCCTCAGAAGATGCTTGGTGAAGCGATTCACGGCCAGGCGCCGCCCAGGAGGGATGCGATTTGGGAACAGAATGGCAAACTCGCCGTTCTTATAATTCACGAGCCGGTTGCTCATCAAGCCACTGGAAGCTTTGATCAGTGTTTCAGTAAGCTTCCCATCGCCAATATACGCCCATTGGGGCTGGTCCTCCCAAGGCGTACGGCTTGTCAAGGGCTGCTGGCTTAGGTTGACCGGCTGCAGCCTCTTTCGCTTGGGTGGCGGAGGCTCTGAGGCTGACAGTTCACCAGGCGCTTCAGGGCCGCTGGATGACAGTGCAGGGTGGTCAAATGTTTCATTGACAATTTCGGCACGTCGCTTGGGAGCAGTTCTGTCGGGCGCCCGGGCCATGCTTGTCGTGGGATGCGGTGCCTGGCGGTCTGGCGACTTGAAAGACTCATCTACAGCCCCCAAAGCAGGGCTCGGCGCCTGGTCGTGCCCATTGATCTTGGCAGGGGCCACATCCGGGGCGTCTGGGCCGTCGTCGCCCTCGAGGGAAAGCTGTCTCTTGAAGTCGGAATACCATGATCGATACGCAGGACTGCTGGCGCGAAGGGCCACCAGCTTTTCCGAGAACGAACCTTTGTGGCGGGCCAGGCGTATGCCGAGACATTCCATGAGCTCCTGTGGGGAGCATGTTTGGCCAAATGTGAGGAGAGTTTTCCCGTCGATCTCTTCTTCCCTAACTCTCCCAGCGAGGGCAGTGGGGTCCTTGGTCCACGGGCTAGAAGCTTCACAGAGGACCTCCACGACGTCTTCGACGCCCCAGCGGAAAGGGTCTGGCGCCGGTGCCATGGCCGAAACCGAGTAGGCAGCTATTCTCAGGTATGCTACATATGATGTTAGTGGAAGTTTTGGCTGATGTCAAGGAATGGAGGAGATGAGATGGAGACGACGGAAGGTGTGCTGCAGCTTTATTTTCCTGATGCGTTCGAATGTGAAAGCAAAGTGACTGCCGCTGGAAGAACGAGGTGTCGACGGTGCATGGGCAGACTTTGACTTTGACTTACCTCATAACGACTCTGGGTGTAGCGAAACCAACACAAGTTGTGAAACCAACACAAGTTGCGAAACAACTAGGGAATCGGTCGCACCAACGGCCTTGAGAAAGTGTTTCAAGATAGTCGGCAGGTAACCGTAAATGGAGCTAAGGTCTTTGAAAAGTGGCCAGTGACACACCCGACTCGCAGTTCCTGGTTGGCGGGCGCGGGGATGGAAGGTCAGGCAGGGTCTTGGGCGCGTAGGGTGCGTAGGTGGGTGGGGGGGTCGAAAACGCGTAGAGTACTTGAACTCACGTGACTGGGTCTCGGCCCCACAGCCACCTGCCGCCAATTGTGTCCAATTCTGTTTCCATCCCACCGCTTCCACCCGCTCGCTAACCGTCTCGAGGTAAGGTAGGTACGTACTAGCTGGAAACCTGGAAGCCTTCATTCATGTTAAAGATTGGGTGGAATGGGAACGAACAAACTGCGGCCGAAGTGTTTCCATCCTTTCTCGTCCCTATCAGCAGTGTGCGATGTACTCTGTACGGAGTACGGATGCATCATACTGCTATCAACACGGAGCACCCCGAAATTACTAAGACGCATCAAATATCTAAGCCCTGAGGCGCAGCGTCTTCGGCTGACAAGCAGGGCAACAGCCAACAGGCTCCTCGCCCTCGTCCATCATCTCATGGCGTTCCGCAGCCGTGCCGCCCCCAATTAAGGAGCCCTGTGATGCGATGCAGGGGTTCACGCACCGCCATCGGTTAAAGGATGAGCCTGTGGCGCAGCGGCTGTTATAGTAACAACACCGACCAGCAGGCAAGGATCCCGCCGATACTGGGTCCTGCAATCCTAGTCTTATCCTAGGTACGGATACTCTTACTACGACCGGTAACGACGACTTGGCCAGACCGCCGGGATACATAACGTCCATGCTCCTCTTCATCAGACCACCCACATGTAGTGTTTTCTCGACCCTCGTCTTTCCCCTGCCCACCGCCATCGCCTATTTGCCAGCATGCCGGCCACCGTAAAGCAAATCTCCAGCCAGTTGGGCATCGAGTTTGAAGGCGGGCAGGTCACCTTTGCCCCTGGAGACACCATCATCGGACGAGTCTATAGCAGGATCCACGTCGTCGCCCCTGACGCCCAGGTCAAGATCTTGCTGCACGGGAGGGCCAAGTCCAAGGTCGTGGTGGGTGGTGGCAACAACACGAACAGTTACCGCTCACGCTTCACGCTCATCGACCCAAACAAGTCCTCCAAGGTCATCTTTAGCGGCCCTCTCCATATTGGCATCAGAGAACGCCATTCATGGGGCTTTGCCATAACCATACCCACCCTCTGCAACAGTCCCGCCAAGGATACACAAATGAACGGCGCTTTTGCACCCGACGATTTCCAACTGCCCCCCTCCGTTTCTACGGGCGAAAATCATTCGTCCGGGACTATAGGGTTCGTCGAGTATTACCTCCAGGCCATCCTCAGTGTTCGAGGAAGCAATGACAGGCGGTTTCACGAGGCATTCATGCCGTTCAACGTGCACAGATACTCGGAGGGCCCCCCGACCGTGGACTTCAGGCTGAAGAGGATGCCGCCATTCCAGCGCCTCGTGCGCTCCCCGAGACTAATACCAGGCATGGAAGATGTTGAGCTATCCAAGTCACAGAGAATGAAGAAGTTCTTTGGGACGTCCTCAATACCAACCATGGGTTTTCGGCTCGAGGTTAATGTCCCAGGCCTCATCCAGCTTGAGGGCCCAGAGGCACTTCCTTTTTGGCTGCGAGTCACCCCTGTGTGGAGAATCACGAGCGAGGTCGTCCACAATGTGCCACAGACGGTTAAGGTGACGAGACTCGCCCTGAAGATTATACAGATGGGAGAGGTCCAAGGCGAAGGAACCTTCGACTTGCACAAGGAAGATGTCACAACCAAAATGACCATATCAAACGCTCAGTTCCTTCGGAAAAAAACCTTGGAATTTTTGTGCACGGAGAATTGCCCTTCCATCAACATCGGCGAGGCCTTGGGTCTACGGATTGGACCTCACGGTGCCATAGGGGCACGGGCGACCCTGGCCCCGGGCCAAACGATAAGCCCCGACATCACGACCTTCAACTTGAGAATCAGCCATCGAATCAAATGGTCGCTGCAGCTTGAGGTGGCGGGAGAGACCATCGACCTCAGCCCACAGGGGGAATCTGCTTTAGTTGTGTTACCGCCGAGTGATCCCTCGGGGGGCACCTTCACAGCTCCACCACTGATACCAGAGAGGAGCGAATCGTGGATTCGGCCCCCGGAAGATGAGGAGCCACCGCCGAGCTTTGCGGAGGTGCAGAAGCAGGATGAGAAGGCGGCTCAGAGCAGCCCGGCGCAGTTGGAGAAGGGCGCGAGTTCGGCTGTTGAGCAAGGATGAAGAGCGGGCGAGTTGTCTGATCTTTTGGAGCGATCTGTGATACCCAAATAGTTCAATGTTTTAATAAATGTTTTATGTCTTCTGTCTCACAGAGCTACTCTTATTGGCACGCACGTCGGCGATCCCATGTTGGACTTGATTTTGGTCGCGCCATTCGTATACTACTACTAACCTACGTAGGTACTCCGTACAGAGCAACCTGCCCCGCCCGGGCGCAAGTAGCTTCTTTCTGTCGAAAATAGTGAGCAATTAATAAGCCGTCACCTTCTTCTTCTTCGGCATTCGGGGGCTGTCTCTCTTCCTGCAAACAAATTCATCAATCACTCATCGAAGCGTCGGCTGGGACCAGCACCGGTTTGGTCGCAGGGAGCCAGTTCAGGTCGGATTGCGCCTTCGCCTTGTCCAGTCGCCCTCCAGACGCCATGGCCTCACTCACGAGCGGGGCATACCCGCCCCAGCTCAAAGACGAGGAGCAGCAGCACCTCATAGACACCATCAAGGACTGGTCCATTGGAAATGGCCTCGCTATTCGGCCTCCGCCGACTGTGATTCCCACCGAGGCCGACCCCGCGGGCATCGCCGCTGTCAACGCCCCCGTCACCGTCTTCCCCTCCCCGTTCCCCAGGGTCTGCTTCGAGCAGGGGAGGGCCGTGCAAAAGTCCTATAATGAGCTCTACGCCGCCGTGAGCCGTGATGAGGAGTTCATCTCACAGATGGTCAAAGAGTGCGTCTGCGGATGGGGTCCCGGGCTGTGCGCTGTGTATCTGCAACTGACCGAGTTTGCAGGGTAGCCGATGGTGACGAGTTCATCCAAAAGCTCTGGGGCATCCACCTCAAAGTGAAAGAAGAGGGCTACACCCAGGTACAATGAGCACCCGAGAGAAACCGAGGTCTTACCTGACCGCGTCATCTAGGCCTTATCTCTGGGACTGTTCCGGTCAGACTACATGGTCCACCAGGACACCACAGTGAACCCGCCGTCCCTCCAGGCCAAGCAAGTCGAGTTCAACACGATAGCCTCCTCCTTTGGAGGCCTTTCCTACCACACCTCTCGCCTTCACAGGTAAGGGCTAGTTATTTGCTCGTGTGATCAAGAGCGAAATGGTTGATTTTGATCTAGGTTTCTCGCAGACACCGAGTATCCCCTACTACAAAACAGCATCTCGAATGTCCCACTGGATCTGCCTGAGAATCAGGCAACAGAAGGATTAGCCGCGGGCATTGAGGCAGCGTACCGTGCGTATCCCGACTCGGAGCTTGGCCACCCCAAATGCGTCATCTTCATCGTTCAGCCGGGTGAGCGCAACGTCTTCGACCAGCGCCATCTAGAGTACCAGATCGCCAAGGCCAAGCCGTCCATCCCCGTCTTCCGACTCCCCTTTGATCAAGTACTGATCCACACCGCAATTGCCGACACTCCCAAGCGCCAGCTGCTCTATCGTCTCCCCCGCAATCCGTCCAAGGTCTACGAAGTAGCCACAATCTACCTCCGCGCTGGCTACGGCCCCGGCGACTACCCCGACCAGAAGGCGTGGGATGCCCGCTACCACCTGGAGCGATCCGCTGCCATCAAGTGTCCCACAGTTCTCACTCAGCTCGCCGGGACCAAGAAGGTGCAGCAGGTCCTGGCCACTCCCCGACCGTCTTCCGCGCCGTCCATGCTGGGCAAATTCATCAAGGATGACACTCCCGCCGCAAGCGAGCTCCGGAAGACCTTCACCAACATCTACCCCATGGACACCTCAGAAGCGGGACTCGAAGCCCGCAGGAAGGCCCTCGACCCCGAACTGGCCAAGGCGTGCGTCCTCAAGCCCCAGCGCGAAGGCGGAGGGAACAACACCTACAGGGGCGCCATCCCCGGTTTCCTGAAGAGCATACCCGAGTCGCACTGGGCGTCATACATTCTCATGGAACTCATCACTCCCCCGCCCGTGTCCAACCTCATCCTGCGCAACGGGCATCTGGAGCAGGGGGGTGTGATCTGCGAGCTGGGAATCTACGGTACCTGCCTCTGGGATCAGAAATCGGGCGAGGTCAAGCACAACGGGCAGGCAGGGTACCTCCTGCGCACCAAGGGGGATCAGAGCGAGGAGGGAGGCGTGGCTGCCGGGTTTGGTTGCATGGACAGCTGTGCGCTTGTCTAAATTATTGCTAGAGCTACTATTCTAGAAAGAGCTAAACAGATCATCAAGATGCCAAACCTGCCTGTCATCATTCCCTGACTCGCTCTCGTGGATGAGGAAGGAAGAAGGAAGGAGGCCCTCCTGAGAATAAAACGCCCTCTCGCGCAGCTGGTCCTGGTCATCTTTCCCTCCACCCACAACATCTCCGAACCTCAAATCGCCTCCTAATACGCATGACCTATCCCAGCAGCGCTATACTGCTTACTTGTGACTGCCTTCACCAAGGTCGGTTGGTATGGCCGTTTGATCACTGTGGAGGTAACTGACAGCGGGCAGCCAGCTGAGTTCTCCTTCACACGTATTCCGTCGCTCCGGTTCCAGGCTACAGCTCTCCCCTGGATTACAACGAATATCGCGAGGATCCAACTGTCGCCTACAATGTCCCGACGAGGCACGACTATACCTCCCCCCGAGCTCAACGGGCCCCCTGCGGTGATACAACATGTGGAACCGATCGAGAAATCCAAGCCCCCAGATGTGCAAGTCACGGGCGAGAAAGGAGCGTCGGTCCCTCCGGATAAAGAGGAGCCGAGCAAAGAGGAGCCGAACAAAGAGAAGCCTAACAAGGACGATCCAAGCAAAGGGGAGCCGGGCGGAGCGAGCGCAGAAGAGCCACAAACCCCGAATGAAGGGGAGCTTAGCTCCCCGAACGAGAAACATTGGAGCTACTTCATAGACGATCGCCCTGCCTATGCTGCGGACTCGCCTAGGGCACCCTGTTATAACCAACCCAAATGGGCGAGGACTCGTCGCGCTACTCGCCGGCTATTCTCTCCTTGTTAAGGGTTTTCCTCCTGACCAGATCCTTGAGTAGATGGATACGGTAAAGACTCTCGAGGTAATAGTCGCCTAGGAGGAGGCTTAACGGTGAACCAACTTTAGATATGCGGATGTCTGAGAACTCACTTGGTCTTGGAAAGCGATGGGCATTTATTGAGACCTGCCGATGAGATGGTGTTACAGCAGAGTGACTCTGTAGTTCCAAGCGACCAGCATTCAGTTTCCGCGAAAGCATCGGTGTCCATTGACGTGAAAAGAGCATGAGAACGTAGCTGATCAAGTCGGTCGTTGAACGAGGTGCATTATGGTATCAAGATATAATCCCCGTCCGTTTCCATAAAATACAATGTTACAAGCTTAGCTATACAGGAATCTCTGACAAAGGGAACTCGGTAGCTGTAGTGGAGATGACTCTGGCCATTACTGGCAGCGAAAACCCTTCATTGGAAGGTAGCGCATCATGAGGAGATGTCGTGGCGGAACTCCTTTACTCGGAGGGCCCCTGGGGGCGCTTGAGGACCTCAATACTGCCTGCTAGGTGTCAGCGCAAGTGGGTCGCGGGACTGGGCTCCAGGAAACACGTACGCTGGACAATGTTCAGGGCGGAGCGGTTGTTGCCCTCGGCATCCTCGTACTGGTTGATGGAGGCGTCGCCCTCGACGTAGACCATCGATCTGTTCATCGCGCCATGTCAGCATCCCTGCCTCTCCCTCCACTTCTATTCATTATAGCGCCCCGGGTGGGAACAGGGTCTTTTGACGCACCCCTTGGGAATGCTCAGCATGAAGTCCCGGCGGGGGCCCTCGGTGAAGCTGGTGACGCGGAACCAGCTGGTCTGGCGGTTTTCCTTGGGCCCCGCGTTGCTGGCGACGGCGTAGCGCACGAGCTCGCGGCCGGAGCTGGTCTGGTGGACCTCGGGGGTGTCGGCGAGGTTGCCGATGATGGTGATCTTGGCGACGGGGCGGGGCGACGTGGTGCTGAAGGAGCGGGCAGCGCCGGCCGAGGCGGCGGTCGCGCGGCGGAAGAGCATGGAGGACGACATTTTGTGCGTATGTGTGTGTGTGTTGTGGTGTGTTGTGGTGTGGTGTCGTGTCGTGCGTGGTGGGTGGGTTTGGTGGTGTTGGACGTTGGTGATGGAAAAGATGTGGAGTAGACAGCTTCACGCGTGCTTGACGCGGTATTGCCCCCCCCTTGCGTTTGCGATGCGCTCAGATTAAGGGAATCTGATCTGATTGGCCAGGGAGACTGAGATGGACCCTCAATGGGCTATACCGGTAGATCTTTAACTTGGATTAAACGGTACTCACACTTTGTATTCATGTATGCTAGATTTATGCATAAATCGGGTGTCAGCTTCATAACCGAGTATCGCCAACGACCACACTCCTCAGAACTGCCAACGATCGTTGTGATTTGTGTCCCCCAAGGGGAATGTTTGAATGGTTGAGGTTCTGACAGACTCAATTCCGAGGCTAGCCAATTCCACAGTGATACTAGCGCGATTCGCCAATGCCAGGTGACAGCATCGTCACCTCGCACAAGCTTCTGCACCTCGACGGTCGAACTGCGTCTGGCACTGCATCCGGGACTGCTTTCCGTGGCTTCAAGGGAGTGTTCCCCGTCAGGACCCCAGTGGATCTACCAGCATGGGACGGCGGTTTTACGGTGTCAAGGGTGACAAGTTTCTTTTTATGTCTCCTCATGGTGTCCTATGTTCGCACTGGGCCTGTCCATCATGGCTGCCGCTATGCCCCAACTTGGGTCTCAATAGGGGTCCCTCAATAGGCGGCCTCTATGGACATCAAACTCCTGGCGGCTCACAACTGCGCTCCAAAACTACCGGATTGGGAGTCCATCTCACGTTTTTGTCCATTGAGAAGTCTCTTCAATTACATTTGCCGGTGCCTGGCTATTTGTGGATGGATTTATCATCACTCTGCTCTGTCTGTCCTACTGTCGGCCCTGGGGTTTATTGACCATGTCTCTCAATCAATTGAGAACTGTGACGCCGCAGATATCCCTTTCAAAGTGGTTTGCTTATTGTTTCCTTTCCAGATGGCCCGTCCAAGCGTCTATAAGACTTCCCGTGGTCCCACGGACCATCTTCCTGTTGTACCTCCGGGAGGGATGGAGATAGATGGCTCTTTGTGGATTTCCAACGGCCTCCTTTTCTTCCTAGTCGAGTTTCCCTGTACTCAGGAGGACTACTCTGACACGATAAAACCTCCAAGTTACGGGCTTTTTGTCCTTTGAGGCGTTGTGGTGACGGCATCGTCTGGGCAAATCAACATGGATGGAGCGTTGGGTGCGTTCCCGGATGATGGCATCATCTTCTTTGGACCGAGCGTCCCGCCCTACACCAACGCCGCACTGATGGCCAACCTGGTGTTCCGCGTCGTGCTGGGCATCCTGGCCAACCTTGTCTGCCTGGTGCCGCTGCGGCTTCTGTACCGCAACGGCGAGCTGGCAGCCGTCGTCTTCATCGCCAACATCGAGCTCAAGAACCTGCAGACCGTCGTCTGGGCCCTCATCTGGCGCAACGACGACCTGGAGAGCTGGTGGCCCGGCTACGGCCTGTGCGACGTGGGCTCCTTCGTCCACAACTTCGCCACCTCGCTCTACGCCATGTGCCTTCTGGGCATCATGCGCAACCTCGCCCACCAGGTCGGGCTCATGCAGGTCAACCCCCTGACCGTCAAGGAGAAGCGCCGGCGCAACCTTGTCCAGGTCCTCATCATCTTCCCGCTGCCTGTACTACAGCTGGTCCTGACCTGGCTCCTGGCCGGGCAGCGGTACGCCGTGGGCACGCTGGTCGGCTGCAGCTGGGTTGGCCATCCCTCGTGGCCGTACCTGGTCTTCTTCATCCTGGTACCCGCCCTCGTCACCCTCATGACGGTTGGCTATGCAGGTAAGCCAAGACCACCTGTCCAGACTCCTGGATTCTCGGGAGCACCTACAGAACGCACAGACTGACATGGGGGCAAACCCCCTCCCTGTCCAGTCCTGATATACTTCCGCTTCCGCCAAGTCGCCAAGGCCACAGAGACGGCCTTCTCCAGCAGCCGCGTGGCCAGCTCCCGCGCCCATCGTGCGCGACGTCAGCTGTACCTCATGACCGTGTCAATACTGGTGCCTTTCTTCCCCATAATGGTGGCGCTGGCAGTCCTCAACGTCAAAGACTTGCTCCCCATCGAAGCCTACGACTACCACGCCATCCACGACCGCGTCGACCCCTACTCATGGGACTCTATAATCTTCCTGCCGTCCACCGTCGTCCCCTTTTCCCTCTTGAACCTTGGCTACATACCCATCCTCTCGGCCATCCCCGTCTTCATCTTCTTTGGGACGTCTAAAGATGCCCTGAACGACTATAGAAAGGTGCTGGTCTTCGTTGGCCTCGGTAGGGCCTTTCCGCGCTTGTACCGCGAGTATGACCCAGACAGCCCCGTGGGGTCGCAGGCGTCCTTTGGTTCCCTCAACTGTGAAAATATGACTGAGTGAGTAGTAGCAGGAGGTGTATCGGGGAACAAGACCTGAACCCGGCTGACAGGAACTTTGACAGGTCAAGCAATCGAAAATTCGGCGTCCTCACCTCCTCCAAGCCCCTGAGCACGCCCAACTCCCAATCCTCGGGCGCCACGGCGGCCTACAAGTCACCGCAGATCCAGTCCCTCAACTTCCTCACCGCGCCCGACATGGAGACAGGCGACGCTGCACCGGCGCTTCAGCGGCCCCAGCAAGCCCGCCAGGCCTCCTCCTACGATACCACCATCCACCGCAACCCGTTCCCCTTCCGCACCACTCTCAAACTCCCCGTCATACCCTTCGTGCTCCCCTCCTTCTTCAAATCTCCCTCCCCGACCTCGCCCCCATCATCCTCCCCCCAGGGGAGCAGGGAGGAAAAACAAACCCAGACGGCAGCTCCGTGTGAGCCTCTGCCACCAGGGCAGCCTCGCCGGACCATCGGCCCCGTGGGTATCAACACCAAAGTCTGGTCCGATGACGAAGTGCGCATGCTGTGCAGCAGCACCAGCGCTGCCAAAGACGACCGCCCGGTCTCGGCCGAGGCGGCCGTCCACATCGAGACCGTGTTGACGAGCCAGGCGCACGATCAGCATCAGCGTTAGAACCGCCACGCGAGTGACCCTCGCCGTTGCTGCCCAAAGTGCGGGCACTGGCTCCAGAATGCTACGGTCACCGAGGAGAAGCCCCCAGCCGCCTTTCAGTAGCTCAACTGCCTCTTTCTGCTCCTCTCTTTCACCATCATCGCCAGCATACTGCCATCGCAATAATCTTCAAAGTGTCTCAGGAGGACATTTCAACCCCCTTTACCCCCCCCCCTTTTTTTCTTTTTATTTCACACGGAAAAGTATGTCGTTCCCTCATTCATCATGCATGCGGTCTCAGACGAGATCCAAGGCGCAAAGGTGCATTCTCGAGTCAAACAGACCCCCGATTGGTGGGGTATATATATAGTATATGATTGATTACCCAGCCTCACGGTTTCCGAGTGCCCATGACAAATCAAGAACAAAACTCCAGACACGTTGCTTCCGAGCCTATGTACATGTACTCGTAGAAGAAATGTTTGTGTGCGCCTCCTCCACTTGATCGAGATCCTAGCAGATCCTCTCTCTCTCGCGTCACCAGCCCAGTTATCTCCAAGCACTCATTTCCAGCGCAAAGATGGTATCAATAAACTGACGAACGAAAAAAGGCAAAAAATTACGTGAAAGGGGGCTTAGGTAAAGAGATGAAAAGAAAATGGCGGCGCGTTGCCGTTTTGGGCTCGTCAACTTTTGTGCTCCAAGTGTCGTGATGAAGGAGGGACGAAAGAAAAGGTGTCGTTCATGAATTACTGTTACTTCGCCCCTTGCTGCATCCGCCGCATAGCCTCGCGGTGCGCTTCCACCAGCTCACCGGTGCGCATGCGCTCGCTAAACTCCTGGTTGGCCCGCTCCTTGTCGCGAAGCCGTACAGCCTCGCGGTGCGCCTCGGCCTCCTTCTGCTCCAGGAGCGCGTTGCGCTGTAACTCAATGTTGCGCTGGATATTGGCGTTGTGGTTGCCCAGCAGGGTGCTGGCCCCGGAGAAGGGTGTCTCGCGGCCAGAAGATACCATCAGGGGGCTGCCGGCGCGGAGGTCCATGGCCACAGAGCTGCGGAACTGGGCAAGCCTGGCTTCGCGAACGGCCTGGGGGGGGACGGAGGAGTTGCGATGGGGCTGGTGGGAGTCGAAGTTCGCCGTTTCGGCAAACTCCAGGCTACTAGGACAACGTTGGGGGCTCGGAAGCGTCAGGCCGCTGTGTCGCATCATTTCCTTGCGCTGGCGGAGCGGGATGTCATCGAGGTCTCCGCCACGCGCCGACCCATACAGGGAGTAGTTATGGACGGAGCTGGTGTCGCTAGGCGGACGGTTGAGCATGGCTGGTGAGCCCGGCGACGGCGACAGAAGGTTACCTTGGGACTTGTTGCGAAGGAATGCTTCCCGCTGGCCTAGGAGGGTTTGAGGACTCGCATACGACACAACCCCAGGAATTACGGCTCGCTGGCCCTGCCCGGCGCTACGAAGCGAAGCACTGATCGAACGAGCGTCGTCTTGCTCTTCAGGGATGGGCCCTGTGTTTTCCGCCGCATTGTGTTCTTCAGCAATGGGCTCAAAGCTCGACGATGGTCTACCCACCGCTACTGACGAGGGTGGTCGAGCCATGCCGAAGTTGGTGAACTGGGTCGGAGACATGGGCGACCGGGGCACCTCTGTAGGTGCTGCGGCCATTGTCGGCGGCGACTTGGGCGAGCTGACTACATTTGAAACTCTTTTGGATGCGTGCGTGTTTCGCTCAGCTGACGAGCTGGGCATCCGCGCATCGGATCGAGGAGGTGGGATTCCATCCTCAGGAGATTGCTGTAGGTCCTCGACATTGACGGGGGCCGGCTTCTCCTTTCTCGTATTCGTTTTCGCCTTGGGGGGCGTCCGTGGTGGCTCAGCGACATGCAGTTCGTCAGGTTCGGGGGCGTCGGCGTAACTCAGATGCTTCGCCCACTCGTTTGTCCGGTACGACAGAGCGACTCGGGACATGGATCTGGGAAGCCGATCTTTCGTCAGGCTGACTGAGGATGCCCTGGACGCGATCGACTTGGGCTTCTCCGATGGGCAGAGCAATGACTCCTCGGGGACGTCGATACGGCTGGGAGCCACAGAAGCCAAGGCATCACCAGCCTCCGACTTGTCAGCATCTTTTCGGGGAGTATCCTGAACTAGAGCGACACCCGGTGAAGCGGGCTGAGGCGCGGCTTCTGTTTGTGGGTTTCTTTCCCTGGGCAGAGCAGCCTGTGTAGAGGTTTCGTGGCCTTGTTTAGCCTCGCTCTCTGAGAGTCTCGCAGAAATCTCAATTTCCCTGGCCCCTTCGGCGTTGGGGACTGGGTGGTGATCGGCATCATCGATGCTCTGGCCGTCTAGTGTAGCCGCCACCGAGGACTCGTCGTCGTCTCGCTCCCGTTCGGGTGCGACCAGCCCATCTAGACTCTCCCTGTGATCTATCGAGGAAGTGTTCCTTGCATGCCCCGAGCGACCTGAGAGACTCCTCAAAAGATTCGCTGAGCCTACTGACAAGCGGTTGGCAAAGGAATCCCTACGTCTAGTCTCCTCCACCTTGCCTTCGTCATCGGCAAACGTTGCCACGGACGACCGTCCAGTTTGAGACTTGACATCCTCTTCCTCTGGAACCGTGAAGGGAAGAGGGACCACCTCGGGTGACGCGGATACGACCGGTTCCGAGTGACGCTTCTTCCCCTTCACTTTCGGCTTTCCATCATCATCACCCCCTTCCTTCTCCTCCTCGACGTCACTTTCACCAGCAGCCTCGGGGAAATCGTCTACAGCGACCCTCACGGTTATCTTACCATCCTGGTCCTTCTCAGTCAGGGGTTCGTGGCCAGACGAGCTTCGCTCCTGGTCAGACTTGTCCGTCATCTCAATAGCTTCCACTCCCTCCTCACGAGAGCAGTCATCGGCCAGCTTCTTCTCGCTCGCGGCATCACCAGTCGCCGTCGCGGACGAACTGCCCGTCTCGCCGTCGCGGTAGACGCGCTCCCACTCGAGCCTGTCCCGGGCATTGATTTCCTCAATCTCCCGACCAACATCCGCCTCCTCCTGCTCCAAGTTGCGTTGGCCCTCTGCGCGCTGGGCGGCTCGCTTTTCGCGCTGCTGCCTCACAATCTTCCATAGCTTCACCTGAGAGATGATGCCGACTAGGCAGAAGATGAAGATACCCGCCGTTTCGACCCGGATCCCCTTTGTTATGGGATATGTCTCAGCTCCGAGGGGGAATAGATTTTGGTTGATGTCCCAGATGTAGGCCCAGAATTCTTTGTAGCCGGCACGACTGAAGCAGTCAATCCCGAGGATGGTGACGGTGGCACCGGCGAAGGACATGAGAATCATGAAGGCCCAGTCCCGAGTATACCTGCTAAGGTAGAATGCAAATCCACCTGCGGTAAAACAAGCAGTGAAGATGGCCTTGGGTGCCGCCGTCTTGAGCAGGCCCCCGGGAACTAGACACAGCATCCACATGCTGAAGCAAAAGCCACCCAAAGCACAGCCCAGGCCCTCGGTCATCTCCTTGAAGAAGATGCACGCGGTGCCCACGGCACACCCAGACAAAATTACAGTCGCGACGTAGCCACCTTGAAGTGCGTCGCTGATGGGTACGTTCATGACATAGACAATCAACACCGCAACACCGAGGGCAGTGACGTAGGCGCCCGAGAAGAATGTGTGGATCCAGCGGTTCTTGATGCCCACAAGGGTGTAAACGATGCCGGAGATGAGCATCACCATTCCTGCCACCCCCCATCCCGGAGTGAGCTCGGGGGTAAGGGGCAGCTCGCCGTCAGGAATTGTGACTGTCGCAACATGGTCAGCTCTAAATCTCATAGACCCTCGATGTCGCCTACAGAACATAGGTACATACCGTTATAAAATGATGTGTTGGTAGGGGGCCTGTCCACTGTGATGAGGCGCGACGTAGGCCCCGGTTTCTCGGTGTTGAAGGTCGTTGTAGCTTTCTCATCATCTCGGCCTGTCGGCTTGGGAGCATCATCGTTGCTTTTCGATGGCTTGGAATCGCCGCTTCCCTCGGTAGCCTTGGCTGTGGGTTCAGGTTCAGGTGCAGGTTCGGAGCCCTTGTCCGTCGCCTCAGGCTCAGGTGGAGGTATAGAGTCTTCGGCCGTTGGTTTGGGTTCTGGAGGAGGTTCCGAATCGGCGGCCGCAATGACGGCACCTCCATCCCCTTGCCGCGCCGAGAGTCGGATGTGGTGGGCAGTGGCGAGCTGGAGGGCCAGAACGACACAGAGCAGCGCCCAAAGGCGCGCTATCCTAGGCAGCATGGCGTTGAACTTGGTCCGTCGCTAGCTGCGCATTCGCTGGGGAGTCAAGTTGGCGCAAAGGGGAGAGTGAAGTTGGCTAGTATCCGACGGGGTTCTCTTGGGAGCTCTGTGAGAACGCTGAAGCATACTCCAAGGTCTCCCACCGGCGAGGGGTGATGATGGCGAGGGAGAAACCAGATGCGGCACGCCGGCTAGAGAAGCTGAGGCCGGAAGCGGACTCTGTAAGCCGGACAGAAGGAGTACTAGTAGTAATAAGAACACTTACAAGACGGACGCAAACAGATTGCTAATATGGAAGACACCGATGCGAATAGCGCAGCGCCCGGGCTTTGACGTCTGAGACACCTTAGTTCAGTTGGTGCCCGCCGGGTTCGTTGGTGGGGACCTTGAGACCGCGACTATGCGATGTGAGGCAGGACTCAGGAGTGTAGGACAAGTACTCGTAGAGTCAGGACTGCTCCCATGGGAGGTCCACTCTGGACATACGAGTAGATCGATTGGGCCCGCAAAGCCAGATCAGAGTGATGGGAGTAGGATCGCTTTCTCTGTGGCGAAGGAGGGCAATGGCGAGAACAGGCCCCAAGGGACCTGGTTACTCAATGTCTCTGGCGCGCAGAACGGTCTCCCGGTCGAGGTAGGAGCGGCTACTCGTATTGTACGTGGTATTACTGATAGTAGGTGAGAGGGCAGAGGAGCGGGGGACGTCGCACGCTGGGAGTCAAGCGTAATGTCCCAGCGCCGTGGCTTGAGGCGCCTGGAAGAACGGGATGGCCCAAGGCAATGGCCAAGATGGGGCCAAGACGGACAACGTGGGCATGGTTACCTCGTTACCTCGAGCTGGGCCAACTCAGCGGCTGGCGCATAGACAGATGAGATCATGGATGGCCACAATTGGCTGGTACAGACCGTACAGACCGCCGACGGGCGGGCTCGAATCGAAGACGCGGCGCGCATGGGAGGGGCGCCCAGGCAGCCCAGGCAGCCCACAAGAGGGACCACTCGTGGTCCATGGCTGGATGGCTTTCTCTTTCCGCCGTTCTTGGTCGAGTGATAGATCGTGATGTCGACATATGTAGATGGGGATCATGGGTTTGCAGACATGGATGGATGTGGACGAATGCGGTTGGCGGGTGGGCCGTCGGGGTTGAAAACGGCAGGGGCTACTGGGGGAAGAAGTGGAGGGGTGCAGGGATCTACGACACTACCATCACCAACAGATCACCACCATCACTGCACCAGGTGGCATTGTGGCAGGCACGGCGCGTTAGTGTTAATATGGGCCAACTTTACCGCTGCTCTTGCTCCTGGAGCTAGGCAGCGTGGCGCACCCACCAGCCGCTGTGGCTGCGCCGGTACCTGGCGACGTCGCGATGCTCAGGGTCAGCGCGCCATGGGTGTTATTATTAACCTCGAGTCCCCAACGGGCCCAGCTAAACGTCTATAATAACAACAACAAGCCTTTGACCAAGCTTGAAATGTTTCAAAGAGCCTTCAGCTCAGGCCAATCCGGTGTACGTGATGCACGACATGACAACATACTGGCCCACAGACACCCAATGGCACGGATACGGATCAAAGCGGCAAACCGTGACCCGGCATTTCACCATCCTTCTGCAACAAAGTCGATGATCAAATTCAATCCGAAGGTCTGGGTCTTGGCACTGGTGAACCCCTGAATTGGTCCCCACCGACTGACCCAGCTGGCCAGCCCACCTGTGACCTGTCCCACCTTCGGCCCTGCGGGTCGCCGACTGCAGGAGCACTACGACTACTCGTACAGGCCAGGCAGGCAACGAGGCAACTACTATTATTACCACGAGTGGTATCCGTAAGAAGGAAGAACTTGCAGGCAAGCTTGCAGCGTTGCAGGCCGCCCTGCACTTTGCGGCGTTGCGCTAGCCGTCCCGTGGCATTGAAGCCCGACGACTCTTTCCCCGAGCAACTTCCATTACCGCGGGATATGCGCCATCACAGCCGTGTTTGGTCAAGGCTGCCAAGCCACAAAGGCATCGAAAGCATCGAAACATCGGAACATCGAAACATCTTCACGGGCCCTCCGTCCCGGACATTCTTTCGAAGACGACGGCGCCTCCGTGACCCCAACATTGGACGAGCCGCGTCCAGCCCCCAGCCAAAATATTGCCTCGCGCCCAATAGCCACCCAGCTAGCCCAACAAAGCAACGACACCTTCGTCCACCCCACGCGCCGTTCGCTGGCGGCCCCTCTGGGCTCTGCACGTCCAGCTCACCACATGTCACCTTTGCACCCCTGCTTGCTTCAAATTCTCAATGCCCTCCTCGAGTTCCCAGCGAGTCAGCCACCACGCCCTCTCGCGTCTCGGCTTACTGGCCCCGAGGCGGCTGGATAGCCTCGACTCGTTGAAGGATGGGAGCGACCGCGTCTAAGATTGCGCGTCCCCACTGGCCACCAGCCTCGATGTACGAAGCCACTATTCACCCGATTCACCCGGGAGGGCATGTTATGCTGCCCGATCCCACCAAGGGTCACCAGATCACCTGTTGATTTCTTTTCTTTTCCCATAATTTTTTTTTGTTTTGTTTTTTGTTTTTCACTCCTCTCTCGGCTTCGAGAGTATCCGTACGAGTACTTCGTACTTTGTAGGACATACAGTCTTCGTGCTTGTGTAATCTGCATTCGCGTCTGGAGGATTCTCGTGCAATCCGACTCGTTCCAACCATTCGCACGGTGATAGTAGTACTATGTAGATGTCGTAGATGTCGTGACGACTTACACGAGTAGGTACGAAGTCTGTACGAGTATCCATAGGTAGTTCGTACCACTCCGTATGTCTCCGCACTCGTACTTACACCCTGGTGGGGGAAATACCTGGGTGATGCAGCCATCATTCTAGACTACCTGGGATGGGGAACGAACTCATCGCGAATTCCCTAGCTTCCACGCCGTGCAACGGCCACTTGGACTCGGGATCATACCCAACATTAGTTCGTAACACTACGCATTACGGGATGCACCTATTTGGAAGCCCGACGAGGAATCGTCTCTCCGCCCGGCCATGCCCCTTCTGCGGGCCGCATTTACATAGTACAAGTTGTGTGTGGTGGGTGAGTCACCGATCGCAGCAAGCAGCCCCTACCACAACGATCGGACGACTCCCACACGATACCACCTTAACAACCTAGCTTTTCACCTTCACCGTTTTATCAGAGAGAGATCAACCGGCCCGCGATCAGCATGCTACGGGTACGGATACGGAGTACTCGCACTGCCATGTAGTGGTAATACGAATCTTATTTACGCCGCAACAGTACGAATACTACGTAATACGTTGTGCTCCGGGACCCTTGAGACACTAACACCCTGATGTGAGGCTTACCATATATCAACGGCCACCGCATGTGTCGCACTGCCAGTCCCACGTTCCAGCCTATTTCACGTGGGCCTGAAATAGGACAAACGTTGCGAAAATTTCAAACTCTGAGGCATCTAAAATGCAAATAGGTATTATCTATACATACTCGTAGTATTCGTAAACGCCGCGCCCGGACAGAACTTCTCGGGCGCATCAAACAGATACCTGTCAGTAGCGAAGAGAAGCTGCTCACTTTCGTACTAAAGAATCATACAAAGTTATAACAAACAAAAAGAAAATCAAACATGACGCATTCCGAACGCCACTGTCCAGTCTCTAAACCAATGACACTCGCTCTTGTCGCAAAATTCCCCGGATGTTGTTATCTCTTCGGTAACCGGGTAGGGACCCTATCACCGCCGTACTTTGCTTGGCCTGATGATCCCTTGCTGCTCTTTGGGCGGGGCGCCTTCACCTGAGGCTCCCCACGTCTCGTACGGTAAGCCAATGCCGATACCGTCCTCACCGGCAGCAGCAGAATCTGCAGCATGGCGGCGAAGGGGAATGATATAACACGTACGGCCGTGTCCGCAAGCCGTGCCAGCAAGCCCCTGTACGAGGTGCTGTTCTTGGCCGCCGCAGAAGCCAGCGCAATAGCATCCCCCAGCCGAGCATCGACTTCGCTGAGACGGGACTCGGTCTGCATTTGGAGAAGTGTGGCCTTCTTCTCGTACCGCCGTACCGCCCGGTTCAAAGCATCCAGCTCGGGCTGAATCCCGCTGCGCACTTCTTGGATCATGGAGGCCTCTTGTTTCCACCTCTCTGCCAAATCCGACTCGCTCTCCTTCTGCTGAGCCGTCGTCCCGTCACCAGATCGCCCCTCAAGGTATTCCAGTCTTTCCATTATCTCGTTCAATTTCCCGCTTGCAGCACCCACGCCCGATCCGTAAGGGTTCCTGTGGACTACTCGCTGCAGATGCAATGTCCTAGACTGGACAAGTTTCAACATGTGCGAGAAGACCCGTAGCTCCGACACCAGACAAAAGATCGTGAGGTTGTAGTTGGAGACAAGGCCCTCCGAAGGTCGGCTGAGTTGGGCCCGTATTGCATGCAGGAGATATGCTGCGAGTAACGGGAGCGCAAAGCATGCCACCAGGGCAAAGAACTCGTACATGTAAAGTTCACGTATAGCCGATCTTTGCTCGGCCGACAATGACGTGGGCTCTCGCGGCTTATTTTTCGTCGATGACTCCTCCACCTTCACCACCTCCTCTTCAGGGACGTCGTCGAGAGGGGAACCCGGCCCTGGTCTCTCTGGACCCTCGAAGTCACTGTCGTCGTCGATGGCTGCCTCGGTGCTCGTCTCGTGTTTCATGCGCACCCCTTGGGCAGCATGGTACCAGGTCCTAGAGATCTCAGCACAGGACCAGAGAAACAGGCTGTAGTCTCAATATACTCACCATGGCTGTGTGACAGACCAATGGAGGAACACTCCCGATAACCCCAAGAGCAGGACATCCGTGGCCAAGGCACTGCCATTCTTGAAGAGAGCACCCGCAAGAGCCGGGAGCAGCGCAAACGCCAAGGATATCGATGCCAGTGACGACGACTCCTCGGGCGGGGAGAATTCGTCGGCATCGTCGCCACGGGCTTTCGGATTGAGTATGTCGCGTGCCTCGCCGAGGCTGTAGTCGGTGAAAGTCGAGCTCCGACGGCGCGGGCCATCAAACCCAACGTCGCCAGAGGAAAGATGGCGTAGCGATGGGCGCTTGCGTGTTTCGTCGACGGTGAAGGAGCGACGCATAGCGTGGCCAAAGGGCGCAGCGGACGACGAGGTGGCGATCCCCGAGCTGGCTGCCTTGTGCGAGGCAGGTGCCGCGTTGGACACGTCTTCAACCATGGCTGCGGCGATACATCTGCGATGGAGTCGCCAGTACTCGCTCTGAGGCTCGCGGAATGGGTGGAGGGGATTCTGCTGCCCGGGAGTCTGGGACTGGAATGTTGCACCCAGTTGGCTGCGTTATCGGTTGGTTGTCGCAGGGTCGAGGACGTCACTGCGACGGCTGAATCTGGGGAAGTGGGCGCTGCCGCGCCCCTTGCATAGTAGCGGGGACATTGTGAGAGGGGCGCTTCTGTTTCCCGTCAACCCGAACCTCATGTCCAGACGACCAGGACTGGGCAGAGTGGCAAGCATTTTGAAGAGAAGGGCACTTTTGATGGTCGATAACTCGGAGGAGTAAGGAAACCCTTGCACGGATGGAGCTCTGGAGATAGAGTTTGTGTTGTGGCTTAAGGAAGGTACCACTTAGGTTAATAGCAGCCAGCACCTATTACCTGCTAGCAGTACAGATTACTCCAAACTTATTCGTATTATCACTCGACTTACACGGTCAGCTCCAGAACGGCATGAAGCCCTCAAAACACCACCAAAATTATTTGTTTTCAAGGGCCCAAATTGCTTGAGTAGAGTCGCATAATATGGATTTTCTTAAGCGAAAAAGGTTCATGCAAGAAAAAGCCCAGGCCTCAGGGCGAGGTGCCCATTACCATTATCATCCACGTATACGTTGCTCCGGCGATCGATCATCTATCGCGATAGTATCAAAATCTTGATGAAGCCATGGTACCAAATGCCGTTTACGAGAAATGGAAGAGCATGGAATTTGACAGAACGTGTGGGGTCCAGAGGAAAGGAACCTATTTTCTCACTGATGGGTCGCAATTTCGATGTAGCAGTAGTATTGAGCTGGCTGGTCATTTAAGAACATCATTGCGTCACCCGCTACCAGGTGAGCGCACCTTCGATAGTCCGAGGCAGGCCTTTTGGCATGCGTGGGGATGCATGGGCTGAGGATTCTCGCGCAAATCTGCGCTGCCGATACAAAGACAGGTCTCAATGTATTGATGACGATCGAATTCCTCGGGTCGGCCAACATGGAGTTCAGCTCGGACGTTTTGTGGCCCTGCAAGTCATTAATCTCACCACCAACAAACGGTGCCCAACGGGAACTACGCCGTATCGCATTAACGATTAGGGGAAAAGATCCTTCCCACTAGTAGTAATTTTTCTCCGGCAGCGCAGGATCTGAAAGGGTACCTTTATCTTGGCCAGCAGCACCTCGCAGCCTTAACCCTACCTAGTAGTCTCTAAGTCTTGGAAGGCTCTGCTATGTATTAAGGTTCGAACACCTGCCAACTCAGGATGTTGCCATTGTTGGCCATCGACAGCGCCGCTAAACCATTCACGGACCCTCCCCTAAATTTCCACCCCGGCGCCAACGCTCGCGCCTGCCCTCGAGTCTCTCCTGGCTGCAACGTCCACGTACCATCAGCATTGGAGACCTCATCGCCCGCGCTGCTCCTGCTCCCGCTCTCGCTGCTACTGTCGCAAGTAGCTGCCAAACTTGGTTACCTCCCAAGGTCCCATCACGTGAAGCGCTGCGCGGTCGTCCCCACGGCGACCGTGCCTCCGTCCTCCCCACGGCTCCCCACGCCCCCAAGCCGTCTACAACTTGGATCGAGCCAGCCCCCCTAGCAATACCACCTGCTGGTATCGTCCCGGACGACGTCGCCTCGCCGAAACCCGTGCGCGACTCGCCTTCCACTCGCGATCCCACCGTAGCCGCTGCAGGCGCTCTTGACCACGACAGCCACCTCCCGCAGGCTCCCTTCCGCAAACCACCACCCAGCAACCGCCGGCTTCGACAGGGCCCGGCTGCCCGTCTCTGGAACCCGTCCAACTCGACCCCCCGTTCCAGCCACGGCGACCAGAAGCAGCGGCAACGAAAACGCCGGCCGTCGACACCGCCCCCGCCTTCGGTCCCCATCAGCCACCCGGAGCTCGACAGCTCCGCGGACGCTTCCGATCCCGTCGGCACGGGCGCCGGTGACTACCCGCTCCTGACGCTCCCTCAGGTGCTCCAGCTCCGGAACTCGGACTCGCGGCGAAGCAGCCTCCAGGCAGAGCGGAGAGCCAGCAACGATCACCGCGTCAGCCTTCCCTCGTCTGTACGGGCTTCCTACGACGAGTTGCGATCCCTAGGCCCGACGCCAACCCGCCTAGAATTCGAATTGGGACTTGACGAAGAGCGCCGTAAAGCTAGAGAGAGCGTCGTTAAGGTCGACAAAGGCAAAGGCAAAGTCACAATGGCGGCGACAAACGAAGAGACGGGCCAGTCCTACCCACGGGATCTAGAGCGAGGCCCCGATGTCATGGAGCCGCGCCAGTCGACCACCTCCATGGGCGAAGGGATCGGCTCGGCCATCTCATCCTCAAACTCGTCCATCATGGGAGAGGACGTGCAACCCGATGACGAGTCCTGGGGCCCCCAGCATCCCTGCTATCCTCACATAAACCCCCATGTTCCGATTGACTCGCCAGAGTACTCGTCGACGAGGATCATACGGATTAAGCGAGACTGGATGATTCGCGGCGACCTGGCGCCGACATTTTCCAACCTCTATCCCGAGATTCTCGACCCCGCAGGCCTGTCGGAGCAGGAGTTTCGACACATTATTGACAAGCTTAACGGGGAGCTGATCCCGGTATTCAATCCCTTCAGGCTTCGGAACATCGTGGACGCCGTTCTGGGGGTTGTTACCGGGTGGCTATGGGATGATTTCGGCTTGACGTCTGCCAAGTCAAGGCTGAACAAGCTTGAGAAGTGGATTGAGGATTGGAATGTCAAGAAGGCAAAGTCCATGGGGCTCACAGATGGCAGTTCCATGGCGCCCAAGTCTATGGGGTCCGCAGATGGCAGTGCCATGGCGCCCAAGCTGATTTCGCTCCGCCGGACGGGGTACATGTCGGTAAGTGGCTCCCAACAGCAACTTGGATACCGCGGGGAAACATGTTCTAACAGGGCCTCAGCTGGATATTCAAATACCTGATCCGGAGATTGCAGCAGCTCCAAGCACCGCTGGCCCGGGCGGATCTCGTACGAGTACCGCGCTCCCTCTGGAGCCGCCTTCACCGGTGGTCGCTGCCGCCTGAAGCCAGCAAAAGACTGCGTGCGTCTATTCTTCGTATTTCTGGTGCCGCGTTTGATACCAATGCATTTACGGCGTTTATTGGGTTGGACTTTATCAAATGCTATTGCGATGAAGCAAGCCTGGGTATTTTGGCGTGTAATATGTTCGATTGAAGTCGTGGCGTTAGATGAAGGGATGGGTTAATAGCAACAATAACAGACCAGGGGGGCTCACGGGTAGACAGGGTCTCCTTACACGAAGCCCATACTACTGCTAGTACTATTCACTACCAATGGTAGCACATATAGGTATCCAAGAAACGCCCGATACATGGCCTCGCCTGATGAGCCATAACGCAATGACCCTAGCCGCTTGACTGATTGAATTCTGCAAGATTGGATTGGACACCCAGCGACATCGGCTTGGTGCAATGCTGGTCGTCTGCGTCAGATCGGCAGTCAACCGGAGCCGCATTTCCCCCCGGCCGCCCCATCCAATGTGAGAGTCCACATGGATGGTGAATCTCGGAGAAGCGCCGAGGCGACGTCGGTTAGATATACGACCCTTGCTCGTCTTGCCATGGTTTTCCAATTTTCCGGATTTCAATTCCACCTCATTGATCGCTATGTAGCGAGCCTCGACCCCATTTGACCTGTATAAGTATTGAAGACAGCTCCCTTGGAGGATCATATGAAGGAGAACCATGACCCCTTCAACAGACACGATGGCTGCCACTCCCACCAACGGCGCTGCCCCCGGCCTCGATGAGAAAGCCCCGGTGTCGAGGACGCGCAAGGTCGTCGGCTTCGTTGCCAGTCAATGGCTCACCTTCGGCTTTGGCCTGGCCTGTCTGCTGGCACACTTCTTCCCATGTAAGCCCTCCTATCCATTCTCAACTCCAGATAGTTGCTAAGGGGCCTTTCCCAGCTGTCGCGGCCCACGGCGGCGTCATCCGCTCCGAATACAGCATCGTCTATGGCGCCGTGGCCTTCATCTTCCTCGTCAGCGGCCTGTCGCTGCCGCCGCGCAAGCTGCGTGCCAACATAACCAACTGGCGCCTGCACATTATCGTGCAGGGCATCAGCTTTATCCTGATCCCGGCCATCATGCTCGGTGCGTATACGCCCTCACCCTCACCCTCACCCTCACCCTCACCCTCACCCTCACCCTCACCCTCACCCTCACCCTCCTCCTCCATCATGGCAAGTACATGTATGCTAACAGACCAAGCCGTCCTGCACATCTGCCTCGCCGCGGGCGCCCTCGAGAGCCACACGCCCTCGGTGCCCATCATCATGGGCATGCTGACCACGGCCTGCATCCCCACGACCATCGCCTCCAACGTCGTCATGACGCGCGCCGCGGGAGGCGACGACGCCGCCGCCATCGTGTCCGTCGTCGTCGGCAACGTCACCGGCGCCTTCCTCTCCCCCCTGCTCATCTACGCCTTCATGCCCTCCCACGCCGCCTTCGACCCCTGGCGCCCGGCCAGCCCGGCGTCCCTGGGCTCCATGTACGCCAACGTCGCCCAGCAGATGGGGCTGAGCGTCGTGCTGCCCCTGCTGGTCGGCCAGGCCGTGCGCGCCCTGTGGGAGGAGAGGACGGTGCGCGTGCTGGAGGCGCTGAAGCTCAACAAGGTCTCGGGCGTCTTCCTGATCCTGCTGGTGTGGTGAGTTTCCGCCTCTGCAATATACCCGCAGCGAATACTGCGTGCTCCCCGATGGATGCACACCTTGCTCGATCAAATCAACTTACACGACCCTCTCCCTCTCCCCTAGGACCACCTTCTCCGGCGCCTTCGAGACAGGCGCCATCTACGACCTGCCCACCTCCTCGGTCCTCTTCAACGTCTTCATGAACATAGCCCTGTACCTCGTCTTCACCGCGCTGTGCTTCTCCGCCGCGCGCCCGCCGCAGCGCCTCGCCGCCCTGGTCAACCCGCTGGTGCTGGGCCCGTCGCGCCTGGGGCGGCGCCTCCCGCGGCGCGTCGGGCGCGCCCTGGCCGTCACGCGCATGTCCAGGGAGCAGACCGTCGCCGTGTGCTTCTGCGGCGCCGCCAAGACCACCAGCCTGGGCATCCCGCTCGTCACGGCCATGTGGAGGGACGCGGACAACCTGACGAGGGCGTACATCCAGATCCCCGTGCTGCTGTACACCATTGAGCAGGTACGCGGCCCCCCTAGCCTGCGGGTCCCTTATTTTTTTTTTTTATCGTGCGTGGCTGACAGATTCGGCTAGGTATTCATGGCCCAGCTTCTGGTGTATTTCTTCAGGTGGTATCTGGCTCGGGGGCAGAAGGAGGACACGGAGCAGACCGAAACGACAGTCCAGGCCACTCCAGCGAGGGAGGGCCCCTCAGATAAGCCACAGACTCAGTAATGGGTTGGTAGCCGAGTTCTGCTCAGATACACACGGTGAACGCCGTATTATCTTATACGTAGTAGCATGGGGGTTGAGCAAGCGGTCCACATGGGGCCGGCATTTAATACCAGGTGCGGATAGGCAGTTCTTAGACACACGCAAGTATAAATACTCAATTATTAGTCAACTTCTCACACCAATTATACGTTCACAAAGGCAGCATGACAAGTACATTTATACGTGCACATTCTCATTTTCACCGTTCTACTACATAACCGGGTATCCTTCATATATCATGGCCAGAAAACATCCCCACCAGCAGCTAGCAGACAGCTGGCCCGCTCTAGTCCTTGCGGATGAGGCTCTCAAACAGGGGCTTGAGGTGCTTGGCGCTCTTCTTGGGGTATCGCTTCTGGCCGTTCTCGTAGTCGACGTAGCAGACGCCGAAGCGCGTCCTGTAGCCCTCGGCCCACTCGAAGTTGTCCAGGAGGGACCAGGCAAAGTAGCCGCGGACGTTGACGCCGTCGAGCGCCGACGCCGTCGCCATGGCCTTGACGTAGTCGTCGTAGTACTGGAAGCGCAGCTCGTCCTCGAGGATCTGCTCCAGCGGCATGTCGTTCTCGCCCTTGATGCTGGTGCCGCTCTCCGTCACGTACATCTTGGGGTAGTTGTAGCGCTTGCTCAGGAACTTGAGCAGGTCGCGGAAGCCCGGGGCGCAGGGGCGCAGCCAGGCCGACTGGGTCTCGGGGCCGATGCAGTCGCCGTTCTTGTTGAACGCCGTGGTCTCGAGGTGGCCGCGGAAGTCCTCGGGCTCGGGCTCGCCGTCCTTGTGGCGGACGTAGTCGGCGGTGTAGTGGTTCATGCCGTAAAAGTCATTGGAGCCGTGGACCAGGGCCTTCTCCTCGGGGGTGAAGGTAGGCAGGCGGTCGCCAAGCTGCTTGCGCATCGAGGCAGGGTAGTCGCCGTGGTAGATGGCATCGCCGAACCAGCAGATGGAAAACTCAATCTTGCGCTCGGCAGCCTCGACGTCGCGGGGGTCAGTGGCGTCCCAGGGGAAGGTGGCGTCGCCGTTGAGGACGATGCCAATCTCACCGCCGCTGGCGGCCTTGAACTCGTCGCGGTACACCTTGACGGCGCGGCCGTGGGCCACGAGGAGGTTGTGGCCCACGATCCAGGGCTCGGTGGTGCTGTCGCCGACGGGGCTCTTCTCGCGGTCCGAGGTGCGGCCGGGGGCGAACTGGCCGACGCTGTAGCCGAGGATGGAGGAGCACCAGGGCTCGTTGAAGGTGATCCAGTTCTTGCACTGGGGGAAGGACTTGAAGCAGACGCGGGCAAAGTTCTCAAAGTCGAGGGGGAACTCGGTGCGGTTCAGGAGGCCACCGTAGCGCTTGTCGAGCTCGTCGGGGACGTCCCAGTGGGAGAGGGTGATGAAGGGGGTGATGCCGGCGGCCAGCAGGTCGTCGCAGAACTTGGAGTAGTGGTCGATGCCGGCCTGGTTGATGGGGTCATTGCGGCCGCCCTTGGGGATGATGCGGGTCCAGGACAGGGAGAAGCGGTAGGCCTGGGAGCCCAGAGACTTGAGCAGGGCAATGTCCTCGGCGGTGCGGTTGTACGAGTCGCAGGCGATCTCGCCAGAGCTACCGTCAGCGATCTTGCCAGGCCTCTTGCAGAAGGTGTCCCAGACACTGGGGCCGCGGCCGTCCTTTTCGATGGCACCCTCAATCTGGTAGCTGCGGTGTTGTTAGCGGGATGACGGTATGCAGTGGCCAGTGCAGTGGCTAGCCGCACGTGGTGTCCCGGGAAGACATACGAAGCCGTGGCAAAGCCCCAGACGAAATCGCTAGGAAGAGCAGCCATGGTGTGCGGCCGTGCGGTTGTGCGGTTGTTGGACGGAGGTTATGACGGAGGGTGTCACTTCGGATCGTCAAGAGCAGGGGATGAGAGGGGTGAAGGAGGGGCAGAGGGATGGCCCAGACGGCGGAGCGGCCATGGCGTCCCTCTATTTATACCAGTCGGTGCCAGCACTTGATGCATTTCGCCGAGGCCGTCGAGCCGATGGAAATGGTCCCGCACCGGACCGTGATGACCGAGAGCAACGAGACGTGGAGCGTCGAGGTTGGGGAAGCAAGTCGAGGTGGTCAGGTGGTGTGGAGGGGTAAACTTCGCGAGTCACGGCACGGTGGAGGGTGGAGGGTGGCCCCAGGGGGTTCAGGAGCTCCATGGAGCCCGGGGACCTCCCGCACCTCACCCCTGGGCCCTGGACCAGTGGAGGGCGCCTACCTACCCACCCCCACGCCCCAGGGGTCCAGCACTCCAGGTCCAGCACTCACTGAGGTGCATCTCAGGCACTGCATCTCATTGCACCTCGGCCATTGCAGTGCTCTCGACTCCCACGAGACGCCTAGAGAGGCGGCGACGCTGCCAGATTCCAGGCCATCGTGAATCCCCATTGTGGCTCTGGAAATTGTCCGAGACCGCCCTGGTTCTGACCTCGTACCCACTGCTATTTTATCCAGGTCCTGAGCTAACGAATAACACCACCAGCGGCTGAATGTCAGCCCGCCGACTCTTGTCAGTCGACGCTGGTATATAGTTCCGTTTTTGCATCAGAGCAGCGGGACCGCAGCAGTCTGCCAGACGTCGTCACCCCTCAAGGACGGCGGGGGTTCCGAATCGAAAATACGAAACCTATCAGGCCATCGCCATCCCACCACGGACCACGGGTCCCATTGACCATAGATGGGCCACCCAGCCCTCGTTCCGCTGGCCTAAACGAGTTGTCGGCCCGCGACTCCGGCCTTCTCCAATTTTTCTGCCCTTCCAATACCTAATAGTACCCTCTCATCCTCTTGGTGTCGCCCGTGTCGTGTGGGGGCTTCTGGACTGCCCCTCCTCCGTGCCAGAATCTCGGGGCTTTTGTGGGTGAATCGCGGCCCCTCTTCGCCTTTCTCCCCCTCTACAGTGGTGCAGTGCCACCACCCCTTCTCCAATTCCCAACACACCACATCACTAATATCCCATCTCCATTGCTACACCTGCCATCCTCGAGGCGCCAATATATTTATTGCACATCCATCCCGTGAGCTGCATGGTGCAGGCTTTGCCGCTCACAGCCTCAATCTGCAGCAGCAGCCGGCGCTGCGCCAGTTTCACTCATAGCACCCGCGTCTCCAGCTCAAAACTCCTGGGGGTAGCAATTCTCCGGAGCATCGTGGCCACTTTGGCCGTCCACTCCCATTCATGGGGTTTACCTCTGCCAGACCGGAACAATACGCACCCTTTGCATGAGAAACTCGCACGGGAGTCACGTTGCCTCCCCGAGTCCCTCTGCGGA
Source organism: Amphichorda felina (assembly GCA_016490725.1). NCBI lineage: Eukaryota > Fungi > Ascomycota > Sordariomycetes > Hypocreales > Bionectriaceae > Amphichorda > Amphichorda felina. Next base: position 258,376 of record JAEMHR010000021.1, on the reverse strand, counting down.
ACTTTTGGCACAGCCTTTTGGCGCTTCCCGACACGCACTGCCGTTTCAACAACGTCATTGTATCATTTGGCTAGCCCTCCCAGCCCTACCTCTGACCATCCTCTATCTTGCGGTGTTTGCGAGGCTTGCAATGGATATTAGACCATCCGCCCAAGGATGTGAATCGTGCCAGCATCGGCTGCTGCCGTCCGCGATAGCATGAAGTTGGATAGATTTCACCATTTTTTGGAAACGCCAAAATTCGTCTCTTGTTGTTGTCTCCAAGCTTATCGGTCCCAGCCAAGTATTTCTCCGAAATTTTCTGAACGCCGTTGTGCCATTTTATCCGCCTTCGATAAACAACCAACCTCCCATATGTCGCCGTATTTCCTCGTCCGTTTCCGCCGTCCAGCCTCCTCCGCCCAACGCAGTGTCCTTCCTTCTTTGGGTGTGTCTGGGTCTCTCGGCATGGCCGCGGTTCGTTACGATCGCTCTTTCGTGCCTGTTGCAACATCTGAGCTATCGCGTTTCCGCTTTCCAGGGTTTACCATACCCATGTCCACATCCTCGTCGTCGCCGCCGCCGTCGTCATACTCAATCACCTCCCACTCGACCCGGACCCGGCCGTCGTGCGACCTCTCCACGCCGCGGCTCCGGCGCATCTTGCCCAGCCGCGTGCCCTCCACGAGGCTGTCGAACCACGGCACGCCGTACGACTGGCGCAGCGCCGTGGTCCGGCTCGCCCGCGACCCCGACGACGTGAGCTGCTGTTGCTGCTTCTGCGGCTCCTCGTCGCTCTCGTCCTCGAGGTCGCTCGCGTCGGGGATCAGGCCCATGTCCTCCAGGTCGCGCAGGTCCTCGCGCAGCAGGCTGCCGAGGGTGAGGTTGATGTACTCGGCCTCGCTGCGCGGGTCCTCGGACCAGTAGCTCAGCGGGGTGCCGCAGTAGCCGCAGAAGTGCCGCTTCGAGTAGCTGTGGCTCGGGTGGGTGTAGACGCGGCGGATCATGGAGTGCGTCTCGTCGGGGAAGAAGGCGTACGTGGTGCTGTGGTACCACGACAGCGGGACGCGGATGTAGGCTGCCAGCGGCGTCGCCAGCGAGACCTCTGCTTGCTGTATTAGATTCCTTCCTCGGTATGCTCTCTCTCCCTCTCTCTCTTTAAAAAAAACGCTTCGTGCGCGTAGAGGAGATCTAAGGGGAGGCCCCTATCCCCCCAACTGTAAGCTTCCAAGGGGTAACGTACGGTGTTCTGGCTCTGTGTTGAAGAGCACCTGGGCTTCCTCCAGGCCGTCCTCGGGAACGGCGATGATGTAACGGTTGCGGCCGCACTGGCAGCCGCCCCGCAGAGGCCGGAGCTCAGTCATAGCTTGCTTGATGCCGTAGGGCCTCTTCTCAACCCTGTAAAAAAAACTATCGATGGATACGGGGGGATGCCAATGGAAAGCTGGATTGGGAGGAGTGAGAGGTTGGTGATGGAGGGAGAAGTTTAAAAGCTTGGGCAGGAAGGCATTGAGGAATGGAGGAGCTCCTGTGTCATTGAGTGACGACACTGCAATCAACTGCCAGTGGACTAATGAGAGGGTCCCACCAAGTTCCACAACTTCCGCTGCCGACTGACGAGGCCTCGGTGGGTCCCCCTAGGGGATTCCGTTTGCAGCTCCTCACGGCAGCCTCAGCTCAGCCTCCTAGCTTCTACCTGCACGTAGCTAGGCGACGATGAGCGTGCAATAGAGTTCAGAGACATGGGCAGTACGGTGCTCCCGCCTGGCGATGCCATCCCCATCCCCCGTACCACCGCGTCCGTGCCCTGCCTGGGCTATGGCGTCTACAAGATCCCACCCTCTGCCACCAAGGCGGCCTGCCTCACGGCCCTCGAGGCAGGTTACCGCCACATAGACTGCGCACAGCTCTACAGGTCCGAGCCGCAGGTCGGCGACGCGGTCAGTGAATCACCCGTACCGCGGGACCAAGTCTTCCTCACCACCAAGATCAAAAAGGTCAGCGGTAGCGAGGGGTCCATCTACGAGCAGCTACTAGACAGCGTAAGGAGGATCGGTGGCCCGGACGGCTACGTCGACCTGTTCCTCATCCACACGCCCAGGTTCAACGGGGGCCACACCACAAGACAAGTGTGGGAGGCCCTGGAGAAACTGCACGGCGAGGGGAGAGCAAGGGCCATTGGGGTCAGTAACTTTGGTATCGAGCATATCAAGGAGATGAAGGCGTATGCCGCGATATGGCCACCACATGTGAATCAGATCGAGGTCAGAGCTGAGATTCCGTGGGGCTCTCTCTTCTCATTTCCCCTACTAACAGTGTTTCAAGCTCCATCCGTGGTGCCAGCAGCGAGAACTCGTCAAGTACTGCCAGGCCCAGGGCATAATTGTCCAGGCATACAGCCCGCTCGCAACGGGGTCGAGGCTCTCCGACCCAACACTCCGTTCCATTGCCGAGCAGTATGGCAAGTCCCCCGCCCAAGTTCTAATCAGATACAGCCTCCAGAAGGGGTGGGTGCCGTTGCCCAAGAGCCAGACTCCCTCGCGGATCAGACAGAACCTTGACGTCTTTGGTTTTGAACTCGGACCTGGTGACATGGAATCGCTAGATGCCCTCGATCAAGGGGTGCAAGGCGCTCTGTTTCCTTCCAATGTAAACTAGGCTGTATCTACACCAATCGCCTTCGTCATGTCGCTGCAACTCCGTCGGGGTAGTCTCGCTGCGCTACTATATACACACGCGCGCGCGCACGCACTCCGAACGCCGTTTCTATGCCACGCATCGCATTCGCCTGCAAAATCACTGACCCGCCATCGCCCGCAGCTTCTTCTTCTCGATCTTGCCCGTGCTCGTCTTGGGCAGCTCCTTGACGATCTCGACCTCCCTGGGCACCATGAACCGGCTGATCCTGCTCTCGCCCTTGGCCCACGCGATGATGTCCTCCCCCCTGACCGTCTTGCCCTCCTTGACCGTCACGAAGGCCTTGGGCCGCTCGCCCCACTGCTCGTCGGGGACGGAGACGACGCCGGCCTCGAGGACGTCCTCGTGCTCGACCAGCATGGACTCGAGGGCGACCGAGGAGATGTTCTCCCCGCCCGAGATGATGATGTCCTTGGCGCGGTCGAAGATCTGGGCGCTGCCGTCGGGGTGCCACACGGCAAGGTCGCCCGAGTGGAGGACGCCGCCGGCAAAGAGCTTCCGCGTGGCCTCCTCGTCCTTGTGGTACCCCTTGGCGCAGATGTTGCCGACAAAGACAATCTCGCCGACCTCGACGCCGTTCTTGGCCACGTCGACGATGACGCCCTCGGGCTGGTCGGGCTTGATGACGCGGATGGGCAGACTGGCGATGGACCCGTGGCCCTGGCGGGCCATCTTGGCGTACCGGTCCTGGGCGGACAAGGTGTCCCACTCGGGCATGTGGTATGACTTGGTGATGGGGCCATATGTTTCTAGAGCAATCAAAAGTGGTGAGCCAAAACCCGAAAGAAAGGGGGGGCCTTTGATGCTGCAAACTTACCAGTCATGCCATACACATGAACCGGGATAAGATTGAGATTGGTCTTCCAGTGCCGTGTCAGTGGTGATTTGGCCCAGAAAGAGACAGGGACGGGACAAACTTACCATCTGCTCAAACAGGTGCCCGCTGGGTGGGCTGGCGGCCACAGTGACACGGACGGGCTCGGGCAGGCGCACCGCCTCCTTGGCGGCGACCAGCAGGGTGTTGACGGTAGGCGCAGCGTTGAAGTGCGTGATCTTCTCCTCCTTGAGGAGCTTCCAGATGAGCGGGTAGTCGATCTTCCGGAGGCACACGTTCAGGCCGCGCACAGCCACCACCGACCAGGGGAACGTCCACCCGATGGCATGGAACCTTTGCGTCAACCCGTCAGTCAGGGAGGAGCCCTATAAAAACGCCCAGAACGTCATTAGAACTCACATGGGAAGCGTCCAGAGATATCTGCATTTCCCGTGGCTGAGGTTGGACTCGATCACGTTGCCCAGAGCGGCCAGGTAGGCGCCGCGGTGGGTATACTCGACACCCTTGGGGCGGGATGTGGTACCCGAGGTGAAGGGGATGGCAAGGACGTCATCCTCGTGGTCAGCGTGCGCGTGGAGGCCGGTCCAGCCTGCGGCTCCATTTGCGCGGTCGTACTCCAGGCCCTCTAGCACGGCCTTGTCGTAGGCTCCCTCGTCGACGTCGGTGTCCTGATGACCCCCACGTGTCAGCGGATCATGTTTCCACCCCCGCGTCATGAATGAATAGGTAGTTCGCATCTTCTTACCAAATCCACAATCAGGGGTACGTTGGGCCTCTTCTTCTGGAAGGCGCCAAGCAGGCCGACAAACTCCTGGTCGACAATGATGCAGTCGACCTCGGCAAAGTCGAAGACGTAGGCAACGTCATCCTCGCGCAGGCGGTAGTTGGCGGGGACGATGACGGAGCCGGCGGCGACGATGCCGTAGATGGACTCGAGGAAGGCTGGGGTGTTGGGTGCGAGGATTCCGACGCGGCGGAAGCCGTGGGACTTGATGTAGTAGGCGAGGCCACGGGCGCGGTCGGCCAGCTGCTGGTAGGAGCGGCGCAGGGGCACGCCGTTGGTGGTGATGTGGAAGACGGCGTCAGCCTGGGGCTCGATGGAGGCGGCGCGCTCGAGGAAGAATGTCGGTGAGAGGTGGTGGATGTGCGGCGGGGGCGCGGGAGGATCGCCCTTGGAGGTGAGGTGGCCCAGGATGGACTTGATGCGGGAGGGAGCGCCAGACATGGTGGGTGTGGTGGTAGTGTCTGTTGGAGGAGGAGGGAAGGGTGGGGGAGGAGGAGAGACGACGGGGGACGACGGGGGACGACGGGAATCTGGAGAAGCAGACGCCGGGTTTGGCACAACTATTTGTACAGACAAGACGAGAGCTGGACTCTGCTGGAGTGCCAGGGTCTGCCCGCCGCTCCGTGCTTCGGTCCTCCAGCGCCATCTGGGGGCGTTCAGGTCGTGTGGAGAACAGCCTTGTGCAGGTACAGCACAGTGACGGCATCCCGGGGCAGAGACCCCCTGTATCGCCCCCGACCCGGCCTATCCCCAGCTACCCCGCATGTATAAGTCATGTACCTGTACCTTGTGCCTGCCCCCAGGCTTGGAGGCGAGAGAGCCGAGATCTGCCAGGTATACCCGAGTAGTGCCATTGGATTTGGCATCGCAACTTTGTCGAGCCCAACGTCACTATTCTGTCCAGCGTTTCTCGCGCCTCGCCATCGGAATACCGGTAACAAGAAGACACCATGTCGCCCATCACGGCCTGGATCAGCTCCTCGACCCCCTGGCAGGTGAAGCGGTGCGTGTCAAGTCTTGAGGGCTTCCGGTCGACCGGTTATCGATCTCGGCTGGCCCAGGCTTTGCCGAGCATAGCCAACTCTGTCCGTGTATTCCGTAGCCTCCAGGTCACACCCGACGCCTTGACAGTACTAGTTGACATTACGTATCGTGCCTGCCTGCGAATAACCAGTGCCTACGGTAGCAGGGACACTCCATTGATCGGTTCCGACAGGTCGACATGGAGCCCCGTCACCCCCTCATCCCCACAGAGTCGTTAACCAGTCTTGGAATAAGGTTATTGTGCCATGCGATTGCGTAGGTGCCATATTTATCTGCAGATTACAACGGTGTTGGAATATGACTACTACTACCTTGTGTAGTAAGGAAGCCACTTGCCATCAACGGGGGATACAGGGTAGGTAGCCACACAAGGTGGGTACCTGCACTGGGCGGGTGATGTGGCTCGACCCAAGGCGGTGATAATCGATCCTCAGATGAAACAACGGACGATATCCGTACCAGTTCCCAAGATGACGGCGCGCTAGATTACTGGTGCGCTGCGATGGAATATGCAGGTCGCAATTGACGGGGACTGGTTGGATACCACTGCTGGTGGTCCTGTCTCGTGCTGCTTGGGCAGTACTATTGGACAGCCGACAACGGCTCGACAGTGACAAGTCGACAGTGGCAGGCAAGAGTTGACACTGGACGGGACACGGGATACACGGGACAAGCAAGTACTTACAGGATACTACTCGTACACGGGACACACGGTCCATCCTCCTCAGCCAGGTCAGGAACAACCCTCGAGCGCCAGCCGTTTCGCCATCGCAAGGCCTCTTCTGCAGCTCTGCTTGCATTTCCACCTACTCGTAGCTGCATCATGCTTTGACTCGACTCATCTCCAAGCGCCCATCCATCGCCTTCTTTCATCTGCAGCATATCACTGCCATCGAGACCAACCCCAGCGCTGGCCGACTTATCGCGTTGCGATTGCGACAGCCCACTTTCGACTCCCTTTGTCGCAAACCCGCAAGCCAACGAAGCCACAACTGCCCCGTGTCTCGCCTCTCCGCTGCCATCGGGTCGAGAGCCGAACACTGTCTCACTGATTCCAAAGTCAACCGCATTTTGACTTTGGGCTTGCGGAACCCCCTCGCAGGTAAGCATCCGCGCAAGCGTCGTCGCGCAAGCGTCTTCACCTCCCAGCCTTCCCGTTGTTCCGCCATGCGTTCGTTGCTCACAATGTACGTCCACAGCTCTGCCCACCGATTCATGGCCTCGCAGAACCCTGACAAGAGCCCAGCCGCGCGCCCAGCCGCACGGCGCATGGCATCCGACTCTCCCCAGCACCACCTCGACGACTGCGATGACCGCGACGGCGGCGCTGGCCTGAAGCCTCCCAAAAGGGCCCAGACCTTCCAGAATGGCTCGCCCATCGAAAAAGCCCCCGGCAAGTCCGACGCTTCCGATGCCTTCGAGACCAACGACAACAGCGATGCTGAGGACGGCATAGAGACCGCTCGCGCCTCCATCGAGCTCGATGTCTTGCCCATTGAGTTGGTCACCTTGACGGATAGGTGTGTTCTGACATTGGCCGCGCTACCGAATATTGCCCCAGTCCTGACCTTGAAATTGCCAGCTTCATCGAGTCGCTCAACGCCAAAGTCCACCCGACACCCCCCAGCATCGAAAAGCTTTCCCAGCGTTTCCAAGATTTCTACGCCCAGGCCTCATCGCACATCGACACCCACATCCGCGCCCTCGCCTCAAGGCAAAGCCGCGATGCCTCTCCGGCGCCCTCCTCCTCCTCAATATCATCCGCCGCCAACCGCCTGAGGAGCAAGGCTTCGTCGCTCAGCGTTAAGGAGAAACTCAAGAATGAGAAGGAGCAACAGATGATTACGGCTGAGGAGCTAGCGGGCCGCAAACAAGCGCGCAGAGCTCTGGAGTCGAAGCGCCGTTTGCTTGAGGAAGCCGTGGAACGGAGGCTCTGCGAGGGTATCTACGACCGTATATACCGGCACAAGAGCACGCAGGACGAGGCACTTGACGACAAGCTCCGGTCCAAGACAGCTGCCCTGGCTCTTGTGGGCATCGGACCCGCGGACCTGGGGGTCGATCTTGGAGACGGCTCAGCCGACTCGCCCGAAACAACGGCCGAGAGGACCGGGGAGATTCGAGAGCGGCTGGAGCAGGCCAGAGCAGACTTGGTTCGGATGCATCAGTCCAAGTACCCCCTCGGAAAGCTCAACCACTTGAAAGCGGCACATCGGAGCATCGTCGACACGTTAGCTCACTTCCATCCCTCGGCATCGGCCGACGAGATCATGCCAATGCTCATCTACACCCTCATCACACTCCCCCCCGAGAACCTCCACGTTATTAGCGACACTCGCTTCATACACCACTTCCGCTGGGAGCCCAAGCTCACTGGCGAAGCGGCGTACTGCATCACAAATCTCGAAGCCACCATCAGCTTCCTCCAGACCGTGGACCTGGCCACTCTGCGATCAGACGAGCATCCTTCTGGTCCACCCAAGAACCAGCCCCGGACGCCAAAGACGGAGACCTTCCCCCCTGCCTACCCCCAGGGGTTGACGCCTGCTACCACCGAGACCACCAAGGTCGATGCGACGGCATCCAAACCGACAACCTCCCCATCGGGGCTCAAACCCACAAATGCGCTCCGGAATCGGCGGCTGAGCGACCTGGTCAACACGCCCGCGCAGGCCTTTGGCGCCGCGAGCGATGCTGTCTTCGCCACAGCTGACCAGGGTCTCAAGACGGTGTCAAATAGCCTGGGCGACAGCTACAAGTTCCTGATTGGCAAGCTCCGCGAGAGCCAGGACAGCCCGCGTGAGGCCATCGCCGTGCCCAGGACCCTCGACGATGCCCGGAAGCTCGTCAGCACGCCCCCTCCCGAAGAGGAGGACGAGGACGCCGACCGGCTGAAGAGACCCGTGGCGCGCGAGGACCGCGTCCTCAACCTCATCAGCGGGCGCCGCGACCACAGCACGGATAGTGCCGTGAGCGGCCGCAGCGCCAGCTCATCCAGGCTGAACAAGGTACTCTTTCCCGACGACCCGGCCAAGTCCTCGCAGCAGACTCCTCCCCCGCCGAGCCAGACACCCCCGGTGCTCGACCAGATGCGCACCCACATCACCAACTCCTTCAACCCCATGGCCCGCCTGTCCAACCAGATCGGCATGATCCGCTCCTTCGGCCGCAACGTGTCCAGCCCCCCCGCCTCGTCCAACGACCCGAGCAAGACGGCCGACGGGGGTGACTTGGCAACTGTGAGTACAACCTCTCCCCACTGCCTCTGTGGTGATATCAGAGCACCCACCACTGGATACTGACTGTTTCCCAAGGCCTTCCCCGACATCGCCGCCGCGCTCCCGCCCAAGACGGCACCGCCGAGGATCGCACCGCCGAACAAGCGCTTCATGGAGCTACAGAACCCAGGGGATCTCAAGCTGAGCGAGGTGCTGGATCTGCTCAAGGACTACCGCCGCTTGGCAGGAGCGTTGAAGAACATGGACGCGTTTGAGGAGAAGTGATCCGCGGGCGACTGGGTTCTTGTATTTATTCTTTGTTTCTTCCCTTGGTACATTGCATAGCCATCTCTTTTGGAGACCCAACTTTGTCAGGTCAGAAGCGTACGAGTAGTTGGTGTTATGGGGATACTGAATAGATATCATGTGTTGGTGGTATAAGTTTTATTTGACAGTGATGAGAATTGTTACAATTCACGTCGAGTCGAAATCTATACATGACGCCGGACACGATACGCCCCTAGGTCTATATGCCTTCCCCGTGAAACGGATACCTTAAAATAATACTACTAAGACACATCTCGGCAGGCCGAAACAAGTGCACAAAATTATACCCCAAAAAGTCACTGATGCATGTCTCATTCCCATTCAGTCCTCGATATGTGGGGCGTCGACTCTGATCGTCGAGGGTGTTGCGGCCGCGACTCATTTGAAGGTAGAGGTGCAAGCCCATCAGCGTTCTCGCCCTCTTCCTCATCGTCCACCGCGGCAGTGTGGAACGACTGCGGCCGTCTAGATCCAAACGAGAAGACCCTGGACAGCGCATCGGATCCGTTCGACTTGGTACGGTGGTGGGTATGCACAATGTTGGGCGGCACCACGGGGCCGGGGTGCAAGAAGCGGCTGATGATTTTATGGTCGTGGTCTCTGCTCAGGCTGCGGCCGCGATGGGCGCTGCTGCCCCGGCGTTGGGCCCCCGACATGGCGGCCGAGTTGGCCGTGTTGGAGCGGATGAAGGGCGGCTGCGCCTCCTCGGCCTCTTGCTTGAACCGAGACTCGCTAGGCAGGATGACGGCTCGATCGAGGCCATAGGGAAGGCCGCGGTGTCGCCCTCGGATCTCCATCGCAACAATGACGAGTTTGCCAATAGTGCTGAACTGCGAGCACAAAGAGGCGTCGACATTGGGGACGCCGAGACTCATGCCGACAGTACCGTAGGCACTGACAATTTCGAACAGGACTTCGAAGAGGCCAAACTCCTTCCTCCTCAGCTTGCCTCCTTCCGTTATGGCAAGGAGGAAGAAACCTAGGAAGACGTACCACAAGTCGAAAGAAAGCTGGCGACGCAAGTGATTGCTGACGTATGACAGGGGATTAGCGTTGAGCTCTGTTTCGTCATCGTCGTCATCATCCTTCTTCGCATGGTACACTCCCAGAGACTTTTCTTCGTAAACGTTGGTTCTGCGGATGGAAATGGCAATGGGGAAGACGGAAATGTACATCATGAGCATATACAACACAGGGATGGCGGGGTGAAGCTCTGCCAACGGCAGAGACACAAAGCCTGCCGTCCGGGTCGATGCGGCCTGGAACAATCCATTGACGACGCGCGAGCCACCAGACAGCTTGTCCACAACGGCTGAGTGCAACTTTGGCACTTGTCAGCCACTGGTACATGCCAAGGATCAAGTCAACTTACATCAAGTATGAAGAAAAACACCAAATCCAACACATTCAGGATAACCAATATCCAAAAGAGCCACCAGTTGGCTCCTGATGGAAATAATAGCGTGAAACATCGACGGGGGTGGTCCAGAAGGAACTTCAGTTCCTCCCAGATCCCCGAACCCCTGGGCACGAGCTTGGACATGACCCAGATGATGAAGCGCAGCATGACTGGGAACCCGGTGTTGCCGATGATGATGAACCACCACATGACCATTAGCACGTACTTTGATGTCTGGAATGAAATCATGCTGTCGGGTGTGAGCGTGAAGCCAACGTCCATGAAGGACAGATTCGCCGTCCAGAAGCCCCACCAGGTTCGCGAAACGCCGGCCTTGTTGACAATCTCCCCATAGTAGTCCTTCGCAAGAATGTATGGCAGTAGGAAAGCAAGAACCATGAGTTGGAAACCCCAGAAGTATCCCAGGAGGATGAGGGCCAAGGTCCGCAGGGACCGGTATTCGATGCCGCCTAGCTCTTCTCGCTGTTCTAGAGTCAAACCAACAAAGTTAGAGTTTCGACCCATGGTTGGCGTGTAGCTCAAGTACGGCATGTCGTCCACCTTGTCCCGCGTGAGCGCGGACCTTAGGGTCTCGAGTGTCTTGGCCCGCCCAGCACGAGGCGGCCGCTGAGATTCATTGTCCTCGTGTAGTTTGTCCTGATCCCGGTTGAGAAATCGCGGCCTCCGGAATCTCAAGGCCTCGAGGGCGCTTCCAAATGTCTTGGCATCATCACTCAGCTCCTGGACGAGTTTCGGGCGGCTGGGCTCTTCGATGGTGATGGTGGGATTGCGCGGCATGTTTCTCGGGTCGGTGGTAGCTTGATCCGGGCGCGACTCCCGAGTTCTGGGCACAAACAGCGTTTGACCGTCCTCATTCTCATCTTCCTCATTGAGCCTGCGCGGGCCGAGACCTCTTTCGGCATCTCGCGGTCCTGGAATGCGGAGGACCTCATTGTCTTGGTTGCGCTGGCGCTCGAGAATGGCGATGTGTTCTGTATTGGATCGACGGCGTATAAAATTGATGGGGTCATCTTCAACTCCGTCGCTTCTCTTAACGGTATCTGCAAACGTGATGGTTGGACCATGATGGTCATGGGGTTGCTGGGCCCCCTCTCCTTGGAAACTGCCTGGCGCAGTCCCGTCGTTCCCCATCGCTCCCCTGCTTGGTTGTTTCCCCTCTGCAGGATCCATCTCCTGGCCCGGCTCCTGGTCGGTCACGGCAGTGTCACTCCCATCGCTCCCATTCTGGTTCTTGCGAGACTGCTCGCCATGGCCAGCATGGTGTACAACAAGACCGTCGTTGGTGACCCTGGGCGGTTGCCCGGAAATAGGCGAAACGACGGTAATGTCCCGACCATTGACGCCTCCCCCGGCGCTCTCAACGTCGCCCCGAGCTTTCGATCTAGATTTGCTCAGGGTGGTACGGCGTTGTCGCGCATCACGGACGACACTCTGGAACCGTTTTTCGAACCAGTACAGCCGGAGAAGGACGACAGAGCCGTGGAGGGTGATGGGGTTGGACAGCATGGGGAAGATGTACATGGTAATCTGCTGGGTCAGATTGAGCTTGTTGACATCGACGGGGTTGAGCCCAGCCTGAGTGTTGACGCCGCTGGCAAAGAGCAGCGCATCGATGTAGCGCAGCTCGCCGCGGGCAGCGCCATAGATGATGACGGAGGCGACGATGGTGGCGCCAATGATCCAGCAGTCTGCATGTCTCGGTTAGCGAAGAAAGGAAAGGTGGGGGCCACGTGGTGGGGTGACACGAACAGTGGGCAGTGATAAAGTTGAAGTGAGGCTTCCTGGACGCAAAGATGGAGGTGAGAGCCTCGTACTTGGCCTCTAGGTAGCCCCGAGCCTTCTCAAACATAGTTGGGAAACCGAGCCTCGGGCGGCCGCAATGAACAGATGGTGTGGGTAAGTACCGTGGTCCCAAGTAGTATAAATGCTATCCGAGCAAATGCTGCTTGCGAATTATGTTTTTGTTCCCCTTGCAGCTTTGGCAAGCCCCGATCGCTGTCAGCCGTGCGTCCAAGACGAGGACGAGACAGAGGCGGCAAGACAAAGAATCATTATGTCAACGGCGGGTCGAGGGGGGGGGGACGGATGCCAACGGATGCACTGCGGGTCGAGTAGAGACGACAAATGGGCTCTGCTCGTATAAGATGGAAAGGAGGATATTTGCGGGAGAGACTGGAGAAACTGGAGGATGGCGAGACCGGGAGAGAAATTTTATGGCTGGTTGCGTGTTGTTGGAACCTTGGAAGGCAAGAGCGTCGGTCGGCGCCCAGGGTGGGAATCCCGGACTTGCAAGTTTTCGGCTTATCAGTGGCCTGTGAGACCGCGATATTTCGGTGGTCTGAGCACGCTCCAGCGGCAGGACCCTGACTGGGTTGGCCACCTGGGAACCTGGGCAGGCTGGGAGTTTTTGGCAACCCGGATGCCTGTCAGAATGCGAGTTTTGATGATGCGGCCAGATCCTGGAACGTGCGCCGTCGAATCGAAGACGGGGCCCGCGGCACGTTGGTGGCTGGCTGCTGGCTGGCTGCTGGGCTCCTCCTCCGTGCCAGGCTGTGTCTGTCTGGGCAATTGGCAATTGCCGCCCGTACGGAGGACGCCGTCCGGTACGCGGAGCTGCGAGCTGGGGTCCCTTCCCTGTTCCCGTCTTGTCGCACAGGGCGCCCTCGCGTGCAATCTATGCAGCTGATGGCGATATCGAAAGGGGTCAGACCGCCTCCCTGCTCCAGGCCGACAATAGGAGAGGAGGAGGAGATGGGACACGGGAGGAGACGAGCGGGCGGCGGCCTACGTTGATGCGCAGGTGCTTGGGCAGTAAACTCGTACTAGATCAAATGGTTTGTGGGGCACAGCGGCCTCCGAGGAGCCCTTCTTGGCTGCTATCGGACTGATGGGCCTTGATGGGCCAGTCTTCTGACAGCGGCCGACAAATGTGAGACAGCCATTCAACAAGACAGGGTGCAAGATGGAAGACGGAGAGTCGACATTCGACACGACGAGCCTTGGCCGAGGCACCATGACGCGCACCGCCACATCCTGCAAAGAGCCAAAAGTCTGATTTTCCCTCTCCTTATTATTTAGTAGTCTCTGCCAACCGCAACTTGGGAAATAGACTTCAGCTAGTCCCTCTGCGCACTTATCCCATGGCCACCTTAGAAGGCCACTGGATAATGTGCGCAAATATTATTCTAGTACGTACGACGTAGGGTTGCAAATTGAGTCAGGACGTTGCTCAGCCTCTCCTAGTGACAGCTAGGAGAGGGCAGGAGAGACCAGGTCGAGGCCTTCCTCGTCATCGTCGTCAAGCGGCCACGATCTTGGCAATCTCGAAAATCTGCCAAGGGCGAGCCGCCGAAACGACCCCCACCCCCCGTCGCTTTCCGCATTCTGCGTCTCTTCCTGCAGTGTTGCTGCACGCGAATTATGCAAGACACTCGGACCACCAACCCAATGCTGCACAAACTCGAGCACATCTGCAGCACCAATGATGTCACTAGTGCTAAACTCTTGCCGCTGGACTCGATAGCTGGTTACATGCTCTGCCCCCGTCACCCGCAGCCATCTTGCTCGTACTTCACCATCACGACAGCCGAGCCACTTCACCGTGCTTTAGCATCCACTACCTGGCGGCGTGAGCGCGAGCGTATGCAGCCAAGCCTCCAACATCAATCCATGGTGCCACCCAGCATCCAACAAGGACGTACATGTAGGCAGTCCTTGTAGTACTGCCATGGATAGTGGTATCACGGCAGTTCTCCCAATGGGGTCATACCACTTGACCTCCTCTTCTGCCGGCATGTGGGAGAGGTGCCCATGCACCCGATTTCATGCCAATTGGTCTTCTTGTGAGATAAGCGAATATGGATTTCAATTTAGTGTTGTGTATTTGTATCAATGCCTCGCTCCAACCTGTCTCCGATCAAAACGCCAATCCCGCCCATGTAAAAATATACGAATGCTTGTACCCAAATTCCAAGGTAGTACTACTGGTAAAATGCCTGGTAGTAGTCAATCTATTGCGCGGCCCGCCGGGCATTCTCTCGCCCAATCTTCTTGAAGAACGCATGGCTCTCCTTCTTCCCCTTGCCCTTCTTGAGCGACTGGTTCATCCTCTTGTTCTGCTCGATGTACGCCATGTCCTGGCCTCCACTCAGCTCGCCCAACGTACCCGCAGTTCGGCGTGCTCCCTTCTTCTGCTTCCGACCCATGGTTCCGCTGTGGAACAGGTCATCTGTGATGTCCTCGTCTTCCATGGTCTCATTCTCCACTAGCACCTTCTGCAGCAGCTCTCTTCGCTCGCCCGGCGTCGCAAATGCCAGCCCAGGTGTCTTCTCGATATTAGCCAGCTGAGTGATCACCTTGAAGGCATACCCCTGATCCACCAGGAATGCCTGCCGTTTCGACGAGAAATACATCTCCTGGGTATCCTTGCTCACTAGCGAGTAGAAGAATGCGTTAAAGCCCTCGTCGTTTCGTCGCTTGGCTCGGAGGATACGACCCAGTCTTTGTGCTTCCTGGCGACGAGATCCGTAGTGCGAAGAAATCTGGATCAGACATGTCGCCTCGGGCAAGTCCAGTGACGTGTCTCCGATCTTGGACAGGAAGAGCGTGTTGACCTGTGGGTTGTGCTGGAAGTTCTCCAGCACCTGCAGACGCTCTGCTTGCCCCGTGCTTCCGTAGATGAACGCCTTTCCCAGCTTGAGCGCATACGCCTTGAGGGCGTACACATTGTCCGAGAATACAATGATCTTGTCTCCTCGCGACTCGTGGTAGTTGATGAGGTACTGGCAGGCCTGGAACTTTCTGGGGTTCATGATGTAGAGCAGATTCTTCTTGCGAGACGGCGCCCGGAGGTACTCATCGTAGAACTCGGTCGGCATCGGGCACCAGACTTCGGCGCACTGAACTCTGGCAATGTGGCCTTGCTTAGACAGTTCCATCCAGTTCGCTTCAAACAGCTTTGGCCCAATGAGGAAGTTCAGATCCGAGATCTTGTCATCCTCTCGGAGCAAAGTCGCTGTAAGCCCCAGCTTGGAATGCGTCTTGATGGACGACGTGACCTTTCGGAAGATGTTGGCAGGCACGACGTGGACCTCATCGAGAAGCATGAGGCCCCACTCACGACCGGTGAGGAACTTCATCATCTTCTCCGCGTCGTACGACCGCGCTCTCGATTGCGTGACCATGGAATAAGTTGTGACGACGATACCGGTGCTGCCGGTAAACATGCTCCCCTTCGAGTCCGATGTAAAGGCGACAATATCGTCTGGGTTGATGTTGGACCATTTCAAGAACTCCTGTCTCCACTGGACAACCGACATGGAGCTCGTGCAGAGAACGATGACGCCCTTCTTGATGGTGCAGGCAGCAGTGATCCCCACGAGAGTCTTACCAGCACCGCAGGGCAGGACAATCAGCCCACTCTTGGCTCGTCCGTTGCCAAACATCTTGCTAAGACTCTTCTCTTGGTACGGCCGAATCTGCGTCCCAGGCTTGAGATCAATGTCGAGGTTCGCATTGACTTCGTCCCGGCGGAAGTCGTACTCTTCGAGGACCGGATAGCCCAGGTTCAGGCACTCCTTTTGAACAGTTTCCACGTCCTTGTCCGCAATTTCGAAAGAGTGTGTGACCTCCTGGTCGTCGTCATCCTCCTCATTCAGCGTGGCGAACACGTCGCTCTCCTTTACGGCCTGGCCATCCTGTGTTTGCTCGCCACCGGTCTGCTGCAGCCCATTGGCCTGCTTGACGCCGGCGGCATTGCCTGTACCGGGTATGACAAGCCCGCCGATCTTGGGAGCGGCCGACGTTGTAATCTCCTCGGTTCCCTGTACCCGCAGAGGTCCAATCTTGGGGTTCTTGAGCAGCATCTGGAGCATGTCGGGGTCCGGGCTCTCGACGTAGTACTTGGTGTTCTTCAGCACAAGCTTCACCTTGCCGTAGCTCTTAGTGCAGCTTGTGATGAAAGCCCGAATTTCATCAGGAAGCGGCGTCTTCAAGAACCGGTCGAGGGTATTGATGATGTCTTGGGGAGACAGGCCGACGGAGACGGCGGCATACAGGCTGTGCGTCGTGAGAGCGTACTCGTGCATGAACGTCGGTCTCGATAGTGGCTCGGAGATTGTGATGAGGAAATCCTGAGCCTGGTCGGCCAGCGGGTTGAAGCTCTCCAGAATGATCCTCCCCTTCTGAGGGTCGATCCAGAGCGGTCGGTTCTGGTGGTCCTTCTTCAGGTCGAGGTACGAGAAATCACGGTCACCGAAGATGTGCGGGAGCGGTTCCCGCACGTGGTGCTTCTTTTGATACCGCTCCAGAGAGAACTGGTCTATATTCTTGTCGATGTCGCGCTCGAGCACCTCGTCGACCGGCGCGTCATCGTCTTCTAACCCTTCGGCGCTCTCGATGCTGCGCGGCGTCGCAGCCCCAGGCGTCGACATGCGTGAGGACCTCCCAACTTTCGCATCCCCCTTGACGGCGCCTTCGGCCTTCCTCTTTGGCGGCATCTTGAAAAAATGCCGTGACAGCTCGGTCCAGAGATCGAGTGTCGTGTGATGTCGAAGAAGTGGCAAGTGAAAAGCCCAGAGGGGATGGGGCTATGCTAGTATCAAATACCAGGCAGGCAGTATCCGTAGTTGAGTCCAAACAGAGGAGGGGATGACTAATGTTGGATGAATGGAGAGTTAAGGTATGTGGAAGAAGCCCAGGGAATGAGCACATAGTTAAGTGGCTAAAGGAAGTGATAACACGCAGTATGCAAATTGACAGAACTACAAGATATGGCATATGGATGCAAATTGACAAAAACACTAGCACTGATAAATATCGTTAGGAATGATCAAGTCGGCACACTATTGTATCCATAACGACTAGGTGTAGTTGACAAATTTACTGATGAACATTATAGGTGGCACATGTGCACTGACAAGTCCTACAAGAATTTTGTCACCCAGGTCCGCCAAGTGGAGGGAGGCGAGCACCCCGCCAAAAGTTTAGACCTCCCCCAGATCGAAGGCTATCGAAGCCCCCGAGCATTCCAAACGACTCACAGCGAACCGCTCAAAAAGTTGTTGACATACAAGGCAAAACGCCAGGCGAAAAATCAGCCACAATGTGGTTAGTAAACATTCACAAAGACCCTGGCAGGACGCGGCATCCCCTGACACACATCACAGCAAGCACATTCTCAACGCCCAAGTCGCGATTCGGTCGCCATGCTGTACGTCCCCCCCTACCCGATCTTCGAACCGGTCCATATAGCCGTAAGCCACAGGGCCAAGTCGACTCTGTTCTAACATTTGGGTTCCCATAGGCCGCAAGTGGTTCGACTGCGCACAGTGCCACCACGAGCAGGAGTCGCACGAGCTGATGCAGGCCTTCGAGATGGTCTTTGCGTGCAAGAAGTGCAAGAAGTGCTTCCGCAAGGACGCCCAGGAGTTTGAGGAGAGCGACGAGTACTGCCCCCACTGCGACAACCACTTCGTCATCGACGCCAAGACACCCAAGGCCGCCCTGTCCATCGAGAGTGACGACGTACGCATGGATTCCAAGATGCTCAAGGATGAACGTGTGCGGGAGCAGAAGAAGAGGACCATCTTCGACCCGACCACCGAGGCGGACAAGCTTGGTTGACGAGTGGGATATTTGGACAATATGGGATATTTAGCATACGGCGTTGGGAGACATTTGAAACTGCTGGCGTCACGCAAGACGCAACGTGAAAAGGATTAAGACATGCCCGGCATTATAGTTGTTGGTACACAGCGCGTAGCGCCTAAACATAGACCGCTTCTTTCTATGGATTTCGATTACAGTCACCCTCTAATCCGCAGAGGAATCGTCCGGACCCCGCGTCAGGATGGCCGCACTGCCAGTTCCCGGAGTCCGTCCGGTCTTCTTCTTGGCCGCCTCCTCCTGCTTCTCCTGCTCAATCTCCTTGACGTAGTCCTCAATCTCGTCCGTGTCGAGCATCTCAATCTCCGCATCCGGAGTCATCAGAGCAATCTCAATGTTCTTGGCGCCGGTCTGGACCACCTCAAGGAGCGACTTGATGGCCAGTCGGATGGTGGCCTCACGGTCCATATCCTCCTTGTAGTTGCGCTCCAGAAACTCGCGGACTGTCTTGCTCGAGCGGCCGATAGCATTCGCTTTCCTGTTGGATCGTTAGCCTCATGGCGGAATTTCTGTGAGATGCGCACACCAGGAATCTTACCAAGCAGAGTAGATGCCCGAGGGCTCCGTCTGGTACAGTCTGGGCACCTTGCTTCCCTTGTCGAACCCAACAACCAGCGTGCTGATGCCAAACGGACGGACACCACCGGCCTGGGTGTACCGCTGCTGCACACCGGCAACATACTTGGTGATGTAGTCGATCGTAACGGGGTCTTCGACGGACAGGCGGTGGGACTGGGCCTCTAAGCGCGCCTTGTCGACGAGGATACGGGCATCGGCGTTGAGGCCAGCAAAGGCCAGGGCGACATGGTTGTCAAGGAGCTGGATCTTGGAGGGTGTGATTCGGGTGTCCTGGAGCTTCATGGCCGATCTCTTCTCGCATCCCAGGACAACCGAGTCCTGGCCCTTGACGCCGACGGCGCAGGTTCCTGTGCTAGACGTAAGCGGTGGTGTCCCGCACCAGTGATGGATCAAACGCACCCCTCTTCACAGCCTCGCCCGCATACTCAACCTGAAAGACGTGGCCATCAGGACTATCTCGTTATTAGAAGATGCTCGAAATTAATGCCGGATCTGGTAACGAACCTGAAGACTGTTGATCAGTTAGTACGCGCCAAGTGAAGCAACACTGAGGGAGGGGGGACGTACCCGACAGAGCTCTGTCGTATCCGGAGGCCATGATTGCTAGATTTGCGAAACTTTGGGCGACACTTCAGGCTTGGTGGAATGCTGGTCGTGGAAGCTATCGAGAAGGCGAGGGGGGAGTCGTCGTTAGGTTGCGGTTTAGAGAATGGTGATGGGCGGTCGTGGGCGGTACACGCTGGAGGCAGTGGAGCTTCGTCAGTCCTGCAGCCTGCCTGCCTTGGTGATGCTGGAGCTGTCTGGAGCTGCCCACCAGCGCTAGGTACGTAGGGGAGGAACGGATAAATGTGGCGGCGGACCCGCCGGTCCCCAAACACCAAACATCAGCAACACCACTGCGTTTCTGCTGGATTTCCATTCAGTCCTATATCCCCTTCAGTTCCCCGTCACACAATATGGACGAGCGTCTTTCCTGAATCAACGGGCATAAAGTCCCCAAATTACGAGGTTTTGACGTTGGATGGCGTCGTGATCTCAACCAAGCCAATCCGCTTAAACACCCCGCAGCCCTTCTCAGAGCTCTCCGCCTCCTATCTGAGGATGAGCCCTCCTAAGGCAGCCTCATTACCCTTAATTCCAATGATGAGGTAATAGATGTTCGATCCCGGAGAAATGCAGTCAGGAGACTCATTTGAGATGTCAAAATCGATGTAAACCGTCTTGGATCCCCTGTTATCCTGACACTTGTCTCGAGTCGATGATAGTCCCTGCCGTTCTCCTCACCTCTCAGCGAAGATGGCATCAATGGCGCACGCAGGAGCACATGTCCATCAGACACCATGCCAGTTGGGTCCGGAGTGGCCGATTTACAGTCGACCTCGACGACTTCGCAGAGAAACTTCCATTCCCCGTGGTGTCTCTCGCCAAGGAACGTAATCGGCCACTGCACCGACCCCCAAGACCAGGTCGGGGCGCGATATGACTGAGGACGACTATCGCTCAGCTCCTCGATATCCATTGGGGAAGTCTTCGGCCCCCGATGCCAGAGCAAGTCGTAGAACAACGTCTGCTCCCAGAGCCCGGCCATGTACCGCAAGTCCCGCACACGTTGGAACCTCTTCGTAATGCCCGATAGGACCGGGGATAGGTCGTGGCTTTACGTGAGCCGCAGCCTTGTGTAGTCCCCGACATTCGGTACCAGCATTCCCTCAGCTCGATTTCGTCCAAGGAGCGCCAATACGCAGCATTATAATACGCTTTGGGTCCCAAGTGGTGCCAGTCCATATTGAAGAATCTCGACCGCTTCGAGGCATTGATGTCCGACTGCACGACTGGGGTGGTGCTTCCAGCCGTACACTGGCAAGCGCTCGCCTCTAGGCATTCCCAAAATTACTCTGCGGGGCCGAAATGGAGGAGACGTCGCGACAAAAATCGCTCTTGAAAGATCCAGCCGCGACGCGGCGTTGGAAATGCTGTGGAAGATCGATCTGGACGAGTTATAGTGCGCCGGAAGCACACCTTCTGCTCCATGCCGTTATCATCCAATACAGTGAGGGTTTAGGATGTAAGAAGAGGGTCAAGGTCTGAGAACAGCCCACTGTCAGATCCCGCGGACTTGGTGGCAGAGATGACCAGGTACGAGTTTTGGTAGATGGACGCCATCTTGGCTGCTTCTCTAGCCCATTCCCCATGGTCTTCCTGGACGATGCAAAGGCTATCGATCCACAAGAACCGGACTCCAAGCTCCCGTGTGAAAGAGACGACCGTCGTCTCTTGAAACGTAGGAGGCAATGCTAGCCATGGTATACACCTCCGGTGCTCATCGACATCTGTCAACAAGGTCCGAATCAGAGGGCGTTTGCCCCAGCAATAACTGAGGCTAATGTACGACTCAAGAGAGCCCCCATGATCCTGGAGTTTAATATATTCGCTCTGATCAGTTCCAACATCAAGCACGCGGGTGGGCATTGACGCCGAAGGATCTTGCAGATCTACGCATATCTGGTGCGAATTTTCACATATCCTGAGGCGCTCCTGTACCTGTTCAAGGCTCTCTCCCGAGGACGTGCATGTAGGAAGCTCACACGCAACTGGCAGGCGTGGTATCGTCTTCTCTAGCCACGGGGACTCTGGCAGCCAGAGTAAGTATGGTCAAGTGAGCACAGGTAACCAGCCCCACTTGCCCGCCCACGCAAAGACCGATATACGCAACGGTAGGGGCTCGATGGCTATGGAGAGGTCTCGTGCCGATGTGGCGTCACTAAACTCCAGCCGGACTTGGTCGACAGCGTCTCGAGCAGCCTCGTCGATGTCACGCCTATCGGAGAGCATCTCCCGAATGCCGCGGGACAGGATCGAGCAAGCAGGACATCCCTCTCTCACAGACTTGTTCAGCGCTGTGAACTTGATCATCATCATCGACCGGATCCGCATCTGAGGCCCATTGAGCCGACATGTCTTGCATCGTGCCGGTCTCGATTTCTTAGACTGGTTCTCGCGTGCCTTATTCGGCGAAGGGTAGCTGCTGATATCCCTGTCGCTGCTCTCCACTTGGGGGCCATTTCAGCTCAGATGCGAGTTTCAGCTATCTGTATTCGTAATATGGAAAATTTTGAGGAGCAAGATGGGCATCGAGACGTCATCTCCAACACTACTCAGCTAGGTACGCCTCCTGCATTAATTCCCCGCATGCAGTCAGCACTTCGATTGGTAACACTCGGACATCGTAGCTGAAAGGAGATATCATGTTGAAAATTAATCAATATGAGAAGAAGACTTAACCCAGGCAGGCCAGCTGCCCACAGTCGTCATATATACTGGTACAGTGCCATCGCAAACCGTTATGCTCCATAGGGCCCGTCATGTCCAGCACGCAGGCCATCCTGCCCAAGGTATCTATGCCCCATCCTGACCCAGCCGTTCTATCCCTCTCTTTCCCTCTCCAAAAACATGAATCATGTCTTTTTTTTTATTGTTTTACAAAGGTCAACTCGGTCAGTTAGTACCTGGCAATCTCAAACCAGCTATTCGCCTGCAGCACCGAGGCCAAATGCTGCCCCTTCTCGACCAGCCGGGCCCGGAAGGCCTCGAGCCACAGAATCTCGTGAAAGCCCTCCTGTATCGTGGCATTGATGTCGCTGTACAGGTCATGGGCTATCGTCATGGGCGCCACGAGCATGTCGGGCTGTGTCGTGGCCGCCAGCGCAGCGTCCAGCCCACGGCACACGTTGGCCGCCAGCTCGCGCATCTGCGGCTGCGTGTACCGCGTCGGGTCGTCGAGGTGCAGGCCTGTGGGAAGCTCCGGCCACATGTCTGGGTACGCATCGACGACGGGGTCGAAGATGATGCCGTATAGGGCGTCGACGCAGCGGCGCAGCGGGATCTGCGACATCCAGTAGTACAGGAACATGATGCCCGTGACACTGTCGCGGAAGGCGTGTGTGTGGACGAAGGGGTGGCTCCCGGTGGGCGTGGCCTCGGTCCAGTAGCTCAGAGGCTGCTCGGGGGTTGCCTGGTTGGCCAGCTGCAGCCAGCGATCGAAGCGAACCTCGAGGGCAAGACAGCTCTGGAGGATCTTCTGGGCCTCATGGCGCCGTGACAGCGTGGGCTGGAGTTCTGCTATTTGGTCGGACCGCTCGAGAAGCGTGGGGAGGTAGGCAATCAGATCCAAGAGCTGATCCAGGGTGGACTTGGGATGCATCACCCAAGGTGTGGTCGTCCAGTCTGCGTCCGACAGGAAGGTGGCTCGTCGCTTTAACAAGGCAGCGCTGATCTAGATTCCCGGCGTTCAGTCCTTGCCTCCACAACGCTGAACCCATCCGTCATAACTTACCGTCATCGGACGATATACCCTCACGAAGAAGTGATGGTTCGGAAAGCATGTATAGTGCTGGGGGCCCATGCGCTGCACGGGGCTGACGACAGGCTGCGAGAAGCCCAGGTCTGCGGGTGTTTCTAGCGTGTGCTTTTTCACGTCCTCGTCTTTAGCATGGGTTCCAACACGTCTCGAACACGGGGCACCCGCATGCCTACCTCGGATAGGAAGACACAGTAGCTCCGGGCCGGTCCCTCGCCGCCGTCGGCACTCGAGAGGTGGACCAGGCAGCGCGCACTGGCGTTGAACATGTCCCCCCCCGTCATCATGGGGAGTTCTGGTGGAGTGTAGGGGGCAAGCGATATCATAAAGGGCACGTCGCCGTCGGCTGACATGGCGCCACCCGACGAGACGCCCCGAAGGGGGGCTTGCAGGGCCGTAAGGAGCGCATAGCAGTCGGTGCCCTGGCTCCTCCTGAGGATGATGTAGTCTTCCCAGGCCGACGCCAGCGGCGGAGCGGCGGCGAGACCCTGGAAGCTCCGTGCGCCCTGGGGCTCCGGCGTGCGCTCGGGGGTTGTCAGCTCAGGAGTGCTGCCTGTCTCTGCCTTGAGGCGCTGTCTCCTCGCAGAGGAGGAGGAGAGGGACGGGGTCTTCCTGGGGTGCGACGCAACACGGCCTCTGTTCTCCGGCGTGCCCGTGATGAAGACCATCTCCCTCTCGTAGCCTTCGCATTGCCTCCCGCTCTTGATGCACTTCTGGCAATGTGGGCGTTCGTTGCTGCACTGTAAAATGGGCCAAAAAAAAATCCAATCAGTTGTTGTCCACAATAGGGAGGTGTGCCTCGACAGACCTTTACCCTTCGCTGCCGACACGTTTCGCAGCCTTTGTATTTTCCCGGAACGCCGACCATGATGATGCTTGTTCTGGAATCGCTCTGGAATAGCTCTAGAATCGCGATGCCCTCAGGATCATCTGCTAAGCGACAGATTTGGAAGGAGGAGAAGAGCCTTGGTAAGGCAGTAGTAGTTTGGTGAAAGTCCTAGCGGCGCTCACTAGGTGAGGAGTGTTATATAGTTCTTCTCGCAAGATACTATAAACGGCGTCAGGATGCCAACGATTGGCCGAGGGCTCGTATACGTGCCAATTTGAGTGGTTCCGCTCCACTGCAGGGCCACCTCAGGAGAAAGAGAATACACCCCTTGTAGAGGGCGTTCGTCCGAGCCCGTTAAGACCACATGGCACCCCAATAGGTGACCTAATATCCATCCCATGGCATCGGACGGGCCATACGGTAACGGCACCAGCGAATTGGATCCTAGGACAGCACCCAAGACTCTCACCCTACCAGCCTTACGGGGCTCCTGACGTTCTGGTGCCATGCACTGCTTACGTATTTATGTACCCCGGGCCTCAGCCGGCCGGCCACGTTGCCTTGAAGTGATTAGCTTCCCCTTTTTCCTCGGCCATGGCGGGACATGGGGGTGGGAGGGGGGAGAGGGGAGGAAGGCTAGATTGGCCCCCAAGATTCCCCAACCCGCAGGCCCGCACATAGCATGTACACGGGCCTCAGGGGGGGCCTGGTGAGCGTGTTTTGACAGGGCCGAGAAGCTTCGGAAGCTTGGGTAGAATCTTGGGAAGCTTGGGAAGCTTGTGTGGATTAGGAATCGTAGGAAGCTGCAGTGGTGGGTTTCGTAGGGCTGACAGGGGAGGTCGATGGGCGGTGCTGGTTGGCTGCGGCCGCGAGGGAGCTGAACAGGGGCTCGGATTGACCCCAAGAGACTCAAACCAGTGAGCGTCCAGTCATGGCCCCAAACAAGGTCGGTCAACGGCCGAGGGATCCCAGGGATCCAAGGGGGGCCGGCAACCACGAGGGTTCAGGGACGGCATGGACAGCCCAGTTGGGGTTTCTCTGGGCCTCATTCGACCGATTCCCAGCACCTTTTTTGATGACGGGAGGTTGCCTTGCATTGGCCATGGGCCCAACGCCGTGGAGCTGACGTTGTGGAACCTGTCCTGCATACGTAGTGCCTATCCGTGGTTCGGCCAGGCCTGTCATCTCGAGCTACTGTATCCGTCCGTACCTGGCCCGTTTATTTTATTCGTCATGAGTAATAAATAGCAACGCAAATAGAATCATGACATTGGCGGGTTTGGCCACGATCAATCGCGCCTCACCGCACCTCTGCGGCACCGGGTCCTCCGTAGGGGGCGTGAGTGGTGTGCCAACGGTCAGCAAGCGGCATTTTGGTGTGCCAGTCAGAACGTTTCGGCAATGATTTCAGATCGCCGGGGAGGGCGTCGTCGTGGCATGAATGAAGTCTTTGCTGGCCGGCGAGAATGCTGCCCGGCCACAGATAGTGATCATATTCGTGACAGTATGTATGTATGTATGTACGCGGATTCCATGCCTTTTACTTCTAGTGTATTCTTTTTTTTTGTCGCTCACGGCTCGGGAGATGATGGGCCGAGTTTGAAGGGTATCAGACGTACTTGTACGGGTTCATAATACCATTCTGTCATCTCGCGTCAGCGATGCGCTCCACGCAAACAGCACCCCAGGAGCTCAGCTAAACAGGGGTAGATGGCAAAGGTGCAGAAAGGGGTTGCTCGTGACTTACTGGATCATAGAGATTCTTGATCTGCTTCATCAGCCCAATCGTCGTCTCGTCTCGGCTGTACCCGATATAGTTCTTCTTGGCAATCCCCAAACCATGCTCGGCGCTGATGCTACCGTTGCGCTTCGCGATCCACTCGTACACGTACGGTTCTAGAACCTTTTCGACAGTCTCGTCATATCTCCGCACAGCGACGTTGAGGTGGAGATTTGAGTCGCCCATGTGCCCGTAGCCCACCACACCCACCACAGGGAATTCGTCCGTGTCGCCCACCAGGCCAGCCTCCTCCATCTTGGCCGAGATGTCGTCCACCACGGCGTACATCTCGCTGAGCGGAATGGATACGTCATACTTGTACGTACCGCCCCAGTGTCCCAGACACTCGGGGATGCCCTCGCGCCAGCTCCACAGGGACTTGAGCTGCGTCTCATCCTGCGCCACAACACCATCCGCAATTATCTCCTTGGTCATAACGTCCTCCAGGAACGCCTCCAGCTTGGCGTAGTCGTGCTCGCCGTTGGAGCCACTCGTCTCGATCAGGCAGTAAAAAGGGTGCTCGTCCTCCAGCGGCTTCTTACCCTGCCTCACGCGCTGCACCAGGTTCTGGCTCTTGCCGTCCATGAGCTCAAACGCCGACAAGATCTCGGACAGCTGCTTCTTAGCCTCGCGGAACGCCAGCTGGACCTTCTCGAAGGACTCGAGTCCGAAGAAAGCCACGTTGACAGCCGACGACCGCTGCGGGCACTGGATCGAGACCTTGGTGATGATGCCAATAGTGCCCTCGCCGCCAATGTGCAGCTGCTTGAGGTCGTAGCCCGTGTTGTTCTTGCGCAGCGTGCACAGGTCGTTCATGATGGTCCCGTCCGGGAGGACAACCTCCAGGCCCAGCACGCTCCCGTGCAAGCTTCCGTAGCGCAGGAGGCGCAGACCACCGGCGTTAGTAGCGACATTACCGCCGATGTGGCACGAACCCTTGGCGCCGAGGTCGAGCGGGAAGATGTAGCCCTTCTCGGCAAGGAACCCGTCGACGACCTCGAGAATGCAGCCGGCGTCGACGACGAGCGAGCCGCTAACCTCGTCGAAGGAGTGGATCGTGCTCATGCGACTCATGTTGATGACAATCTCGTCAAAGACGGGGACCGACCCACCGACGAGACCGGTGTTGCCTCCCTGAGGCACGACGGCGAGCTTGTTCTCGTTGCAGTACTTGAGGATCTTGCTAACATCGTCTGTGGACCCGGGCTTGAGGACGAGGCGGCACTGGCCCTTGTACTTGTGCATCCAGTCCTCGTTGAAGGGCTCCATGTCGGACTCGGCATCGGCAGTGACGCCGTCGATGACGGCCGACGGCGACCCGAGGAGCTCTTTGAAGTAGGCGACATGGTCGGCGGTGAGCTGCGTGAAGCGGCTATCGCGCTTGATGCTGGGGTACGTCTCGGAGGTGAGCTTCGCGGCGCGTCGTGCTGGGGAGGGCGCAAGCAGCCTGGGGGCCGAAGTCGCAATGCATCGAGCGTGAGGTGGCAGGTTGGCGAGGGCGCGGGCAGCCCGGGCTTCGGCCACTAGCGGCCTGAGCGCTCGAACAACTCTAGTGCGCGATGCCATTGTCGCTGTGTCTGGGTGAGTTGTAACAGTAGACGAGAAGTAGGTGGTTGGAGGGGGGCGTGGAGAGACCCAAAGTCAATTTATCGGACGACTGCTGGAGTATTTTCGGGAAGGAGCTACGGAGGCCGAGTCCGGCCTTCCATACTAGCGCCCGAACCTACCCTGAAGCCATGGGTGTCCTCCATTAGCAGGTATCCTACATGCCATGACGAATAGTTGGGAACAAATAATAGTTCAGGAACTTCTTGATTGGGGATGATAGTTGTCAAGAAATGGTCTTAGCTAGAGTTGTCTGTGTGTAAGTACCATTATAAAGGGCACTGTCCTGTCTAGTTTCACTTGGCTATCCCCATGGGGTAATAGAATCCCAGTTCCCCCACATCGGGCGTGTATCATCATAGCATGTCTTACTAGAAACCCGACATCACGCAGTGGGAACTTGGCATCGATAATGTCAATCAATTTGCGACCTGGTATAGAAGGAGATGAAGAAACCCATGTGCCTGACACGCCCCATGCCCGCCAGAACACCCAACGATGCATCTGCCATACTAGTTGAGAAAGATCGAAGAATCCGCTGCAACTCCCCAAAACCACAGGAGCGAATACCATCATACTATCCAGCACCAGATTGTTCGACACTCACCACTATTTAACCCACTATACGCTGATACCGTTCGTCTTCGTCTCCTTGCGCGGGCTCACGCTTCGGCTAGCCCTGTCCTGCAGGGAGCCACCGGCGCCTCCGCCATCCCTCCCTCGCTCCTCATCGATCATCTTTTCCATAAAGGAGATGTAGTCGTATTGCGGCATGCCACGGTCCCCAGACATATCGGGTCCCTTATGCTCCGGCATCATCTCCACGAGCTGGTCGATCACCTCGTCCGGTACCAGGCTGTGTCGTAGATCCATCTCTGTCACGTACGGCTTCCCGTCTGCCACCTCTCGGAATGACTGGAATACTTGCTCGGCTGTGTTCTGATCCTCCGTCACATCCACCATGAATCGAATGAACTGCTCAAACGTGACGACGTCGCGACCTCCCGACGTGTCCATAAAATAGTCGTGCATCTCGTCCTCCGAGTATACCAGGCCTAGTGAGGCAAGCGCTGCACTAAACTCGAGCTCCTGCAACGAGTTGCTGTCGTCGCGGTCAAAATGACGGAAAACACTCTCGAACTCTTCCAGCTGGATGGGCGTGAGGTTCGTCATGCTCCTCGCCACCATCTGGTTCTCTAGGAAAGACAGCTTCTTCTGAACCGATGACTTGACCAGCCCGAGCTCGTATGATAGCTCGTCGTATGTGTAGGTGGTGAAGTCGTTCTCCTCAATGTTGGCCTCCTGGCATTTGTCGTCCACGGCGGCTATCGCTTCCAGGTATCGGTCCATGGGCGGCAGATTGTCGCTGAGCTTCCTGACATGATGTAGCTGATCCTCGACATCTCCATCCAGACCGGAAATGGCAAGCTGCATGGTATTGAGAGCCATGGCGAAGTCATTAGCCTTGTCTGCGAATGACTTGCGGAGGGCGTTCTTGATGCTGTCCGAGTGTTAACATCGCTGGTCACAGCTGTTTTATATGCGTGTCAACTTACTCTCGTATGGTCTCGTTGATGAGCTGTGCACGGTTCATTTCAACCTGGGACAAGGTCCCCCACGCCTGCTCGAGGGCCTCTAGGGACAGGTCCGCGGGGGGCTCCCAAGGCCGCAGGCGGTATGTCCCCAGCTTCGTCTTGATGTTTCCGAGGAGAGTGGCTAGGTCGCTCTTCTCAGCAACCCACTCGCGCTTGCTGCCCTTCTTGTAAGCGTTGAACTCGGCCAATTGGGCCTTGGCATCCGCATATGTGCCCTCGAACTCTGCCTTCTGCCACTGATCAACCTGCCCCTTGATACACTTGATGAGCTCCCTCATGCGTCGCTCGTAAGCACTCTGCATCTCCCACGCCCCCTGCATATTGTTGACAAACTTCTCGACTCGGCGGCCGGCATTCTCCACCTTCTCCATCTGGGAGAAGGCATGGAACCAGTAGGCAATGTACGTCATCAGACTTCGTTCGTCGGGCTTGGGAACGTCGCAAACGTCCTCCACGTCCAGCAGGTCGGGGATACCAATCTCCTTATGAGCGATATCAAACGCCAACTGCATATTCCCACGGTGGTCAGACTTATCGAGCGAGTCGTAGTCGATGAGATCCGGTCGGTGAATATCTAGGAGGGCACAAAAGGCCAGGCCGTCGTTCCAGCTGGCACTGAAGTCCCTGACCTCGACTTCGTCGTAGCAGGCTGTCTTCCGCTGGCACCATAGCAGCAACCCTTCCTTGGCCGACATTCCTTCCTCGTTGATGTCGCTGATGGTGAAGCGTAGAATCAGCGTCCATATCAGGCCCAGGATGATCTTGCGGTTACCGTCAACGACATCTTCGGCACCTATGTTTGTCATTGGGATGCCTCTCGACTTGATGAAGTCGAGGGCTAGGTTGGAATTCTCAAATCGCTGGACTCGCATCTTTGGCTTCGAGGCATAGCGACCGAGTGGCTCGCCGGACAGGCATTCGAGGAGGTGGATTAGGACAACCTGGGGCGGGATGGTAAGCCGTGTCTCCTCCCACAAACGGGGATGCTTTCTCTCAACTTACACCATCACTCAGGTCCTGGACTAGGTCCTTGACCACGAGGCCGCGGGCCTCAATCTTGGTATTAAGCCTGCGTAGGGACCATCGTCAGCTGGGGAAAGAAAAGAGAAAAAAAAGCCCACCCCAAGAACATCAAGGGCTGGACCACAGGGCGCAACCGCATACCATTTTGTAAATGTCTTTTGCTGGACAGTGATCCACCGCTGCTGCTCCGCAAACGCCATCCTCGTGAGCCCCTGGTCATGCGGCGGCTCAAGGGCAGCAAGGGCGTCGGCTGGGCTGCTGGCACTTCGGTGGAATCTCCTCGCCTTGGTTGCCAGGTGGTGGTGCCTGGTGTTCTTGATGCCCAAGGGAGTGACGCTGGTGATGCTGTTGCTTGCAGACCGCTGCACCCGAGCAGCATGCAACGCCTTCTTGTCCCGCCTGGTGCGTGGGGTGGGGGAAGTGGAGGTGGCCCAGGGGTGCTCCTGCCGGTGCTCGTCCTGGTGGGGTTGATGGTGCTGTTGATGGCGGTGCTGGAGGTGGTGCTGGAGGTGGTGTTTGCTCTCAGATTCGGGTGATGGGGGGAAGGAAAGAACACTGGGGCTCGTCGAGACGGTGGAGAGAGTCGAGGATCGGGACGATAACGGGGAGATTGCGGGAGAGGCCGTGGGTGTTGATGGGGAGCTCGAAGAATGGCACCTAATATTGAACCCACTATCGAAGTCGTCGCGGTGTAAACAAAATTCCGGAAACTGCTCAGCGCCGTGCGGGTTGCCGGGCGGCGGTGATGGAGACGGTGATGGAGACCCCTCATTCCCCTGAACGAGCTCTGTTCCAGCGCTGTAGGGCATTTTTAGTGGCCCAGACCGCTGGCCTTTTAGCGCGGGTGCTCCCTCGGTGGACTCGGTGGACTTGGGTACGAGCAGTAGTTCAGGCGTGGCGCCGGGCAGTCCCGCAACCTTGCAAATTGTTCCTGGTGGATGTGGCGAGGGCGACTCAACAGTGACTAGCGAGCTCTAATCTGGCCGTCAATGGTCGAGGGCTTTCAGCAAGTTGGCCCTTTGCCTCTGGGTGCCGGTACTGGCTGCACTCAACTTATACGTGGGAGCCCTCAAGCCCCTCCCTCTCCCGCTGCCCGAAACACCGCCCAACGCACGCAGACTGGGCTTGAACTATGCCAATGCTATGGCCTTTCGTACGGGGTTGAAACGCACGAACTCGCCAATCATGACCCTCATTGCAATCATCCGAGGCGGCGACGCTGTTCCCACTGTCATCACTGTCCTCACTTTGATCCCCAAAGCGTAATGCCCCTCAAACCGTGGGGATTACCCCAGACAAGGCCTTGCCTCATCCGATTCATGCAAACGAGTCCATGGCCTCCTGTTCCGTTTGGGGTTGATCAGCTGCAGGAGTCGATGAAACGAAAACCGTGATACTCTTGATATCCGTGTCTGCCATTGGCCGAGCCCGCCTCGATTCTGGTGTGACTCGGTTTGGTATCTCATGCCTTCTCGCCGAGTTCTGTTGCCTTTTAGGGATGCCATAACCCGTTTCATTTCTGTACTGTGTTGTCCGACGCCGCCGGGAGGATGATTAGGTGCTCTGTTTCGGTTAGCAGAGGCTCTGTGTGAGACTCATATGTGACAAGCCAGCGAATTCCATTCGGACGGCCTACCACGCCTCTGTCACTCTCCGAGGCCGTCCCCAGACTAGGACTAGTTCCATCCTCGTTGCGATGCTTGAGGGAAAAGAGCGATGAGAAGGACAACTCGTGGTATACAGCACATGTGCTGAAATGGTGGTACATTTTTTTTCCCCAAAGTACAATTCTAAGCAGTATCGTACAGCCAAGCTCCCCCTCCCTAGACACCCTCCTCCTTCTACCGGCGGCCATGCTTGGACGCCTTCTGCTTCTCCTTGGACCGCAGGGCGAACCTCTCCTTCCTCCACGCAAACACGAGGTTGTCCACGTTGCCCATGTCGTGGTTGGGCTTGCGCATGTACGTGAGCTTGGCGCGCCTCGCGCGCTTCGGCCGGCGCCAGATGATGTCGATGGCCGCGACGGTCGGGCTGTAGATCTTGTACCACATCTCGGTGCTCGTGCGCATCAGCTGGCCGCGCAGCTGGATGGCCGTGTCGACGCCGCTCCGCCGGATCTGCAGGAACACGCCCGCGAACGGCTCGCCCGACTTGGGCGTCACCATCAGCACGTCGCCCACCTTGGCGCTGTCGAGGTGCGCCTTGGAGAACATGCGCGTCCGCGCGCCCGCCGGGTCGAGCTTGGCGATCTGCTGCTGGTTCAGGGCCGGCATGGGGTTCGGGACCGTCTTGCGGATCGAGGGCACCTGCGGCCACACCTTGAAGTGGCTGACCTTTTCGATCTCGTCTCCTAGAAGAAACGTAAGTCTACCGTAGCGATGAGGGCACTTTTGGGGGGGGGGGTGTCTCGGTCGTACGTTGACGCCCGCTGAAGGGGGCCGGTGTTCGGGGTGTCGTGGCAAAGGAGCGCTGGCACGTCCGCTGGTATCTCGCCTGCCGCAGCGCGGCCTTGAGGCAGCCCGTCGGCCGCCTTACGCCGGCGACGTTCATTGTGGCTGATATGTGGTCGTCGGGTGATGGGAATGTCGCTCCAAGATCAACTTCTGCGAGAAGCTTTGGGGACGGACCTGGAATTTCGCACCATGCTGGGATTGCCGGGGTCGCGGCCAATTCTGGCCTGTGATTGGTCCGGCCGATATATTCACCGACCACTTCTGTTGGACGGGATCCGCGTCGACCACGGTGACTTTTTTGATGTCCCTCCGACGTTCAGTCTGCTGCGCAACCTCTCGCCAAAATGTACAGCAGGACAGTACAGTCGTCCCTACGGGGCGCTGGGCGCCTCCATGGGTCATCATGGGCCTCGAAATCCGCCTGCATGCGGTCATTCAGCACGACACCTGCCTATGGTATGAGCCCGCCGCAGTCGCCTTGAGGAGCGTTGGAGCTGATGAGAAGTGCGACGACAGGTGTCAGGGCGATTTACTCCGAGACGGACAATGCCGAGCTAAACTCGATCCTCAACACGATCCAAGAAAGCATCATCCTGCCGGCGTACCTGCCCCAGAAGCAGCGCCGCATCGTCTTCGACCCCAAGAAGCGCAACTATCTCGAGCAGAACCCCATCGATATCGAGGTGGAGGGCCACGAGCACCGGTTCAAGAGCATCGACGTGACCAAGGACATCCCGGCGGCGCGCGAGATGCTGTGGAAGGCCCTGTCCGCGATGAAGACCAGGGAGGACTGGGCCAACCTGGGGACCATCCTCGCCGGCTTCCGCAAGGCGAGGGTCGTGCTGAGCACCAACCAGCAGGCGAAGCTGATGCGCCTGGCCATCCAGAATGGGCAGCTCGGTGTGCTGCTCGAGTGCCTGAAGCAGGCCCGGGAGACGGGGCTGTACGTGATCAACAAGGAGCAGCTCCTGACGCTGTTCCAGGGCGTCAACCGCCAGATCCTCGACGCCGGGGGCGACGTGGCCGAGATCAAGCAGGCGACGAGGTCGGGCGAGATCATCCTGGACCTGATCCAGCGCCCGGAGAACATGGAGAAGATGGTGGCGGGGCGGGACACGCGCTCGTTCCTGCACTTCTCCCCGCTTGCCCGCGGCATGCTCCTGCACGCCCGCGTGTCTCTCGCCAAGGCCAAGCAGCAGGCCGAGGAGCCCGTTGACGAGGACATGGTCACGATCAAGGACGACCTGGTGCTCCTCAACTCGTTGTGGGCACCGCATCTGCGGGACGGGACCCCGCTCTCCGAGCTTGCGGAGCTGAAGGAGATGAATCCCGCCCACACTGTGCAGAAGGCAGGCCACTCTGTCCCGCACGCTGTCAGCGGCAGCTCCTATCTGCAGTGCCTGGGTTGGGTGGCTCGGGGCATCAAGATGGCAGAGGAGCTGTCCATCGCCGAGGCGACGCCGTTGCTGCCCCTCGTTGAATCCCTCGACACCCACGCCGCCGAGGTCATCCAGGAGTGCGGAGAGAAGAGCGCCAAGTGGGCTCAGGAGTACGACGCCTTGAAGGCAGGCGCATGAGTGTTTTGATTCGAGGGAGGAGGAGGGGGTGCAAGGAACGCAATCCGGGCGTGGGACGTTGGGAAGTCGTGTACCATCAGCATGTAAACAAGGGATCATCATGAAGGGGGCTTGTGTAATATATATATATATACAATTCGCATCCGCTACGCTTCTTACGGCAGGACTATGTACTTTTCCAGATGCTTGGGAATGGCGCCGAGGAGCTTCTTCTCCGACAGCCACTTGCGGGAGAACAGCCTATCGGCATACCTGTAGGCGCCGTCGCAGAGCATGGTCACGACGGTGTGGCCCTTGCCCAGCTTCTCGGCGACCTCCTTGGCGGCGACGACGTTGAGGGAGGAGCTGGCGCCCAGGTACAGGCCCTCCTCGTCCAGGCACCGGTAGACCATCTCGATGCTCTTCTCGTCGGCGATGGTCAGCGAGCCGTCGAGCAGATCGATGTCCGGCTGCAGGTTGTCGGTGATGCGGCCCTGGCCGATGCCCTCGGTGATGCTGGAGCCGGTGCGCTCGATGAGCTTGCCGCCGGAGCTGATGTAGGAGTGCAGGACGCTGCCCGGGGGGTCGGCCAGGAAGCTCTTGACGCGGCCGTCGGACACGTCCTTGAGGTAGCGGGTGATGCCAGCGAGGGTGCCGGCGGTGCCGGTGGCGCAGGTGAAGGCGTCGACCTTGCCGCCCGTCTGGGCCCAGATCTCGGGGCCGGTGGTCTCGATGTGGGCGCGGCGGTTGGCGGTGTTGTCGAACTGGTTGGTCCAGACGGCGTTGTCGAGGTTCTCGGCGTGGCGGCGGGCCTGGTGGTTGTAGTTGTCTGGGTTGTCGAAGGCGACGGCTGGGACGGGGTAGACCTCGGCGCCGAGGAGCCGCAGCAGGTCGATCTTGCCCTGGGACTGGGTGTTGGGCATGTAGATGACGAGCTTGTAGCCGCGCGAGCGGCAGACGTGGGCGAGGCCAATGCCCGTGTTCCCCGCGGTGCCCTCGACGACGGTGCCGCCAGGGCGCAGCAGCCCGCGCTCCTCGGCGTCCTTGACCACGTACAGCGCAGCGCGGTCCTTGACAGAGCCGCCCGGGTTCATGAACTCGGCCTTGCCCAGGATCTCGCAGCCCGTCTCGTCGGAGAGCCTGTTGAGGCGGATGAGGGGCGTGTTTCCGATGGCTGGCAGGCGCAATTCCGGGTCAGCGAGGGGAGCGTCCAGGAGGGCCCGATGGACTGCGACTTACCTCCAGTGAGGCCCTTGGCGATGCCCTGGGCCTTGGAGACCTGGATGGTGTGCAGGCTGGGCTCAGCAGCCGCCTTGGCGGACGCGGCAAGGCGCCACGCACTTCGACGGAACATGATGATCTGTGTCTGGCCCGAAGCTGCAGAGAGGACGGGGCTGGTCTCTATTAAGCTGCAAACGAGGGTATGAATTGGGGAGAAGAATGGACGGTCGGGCGGGATGAGCATGGCATCCATGGACCATGGGAAACATTTAGTGGGGCCGACAACGGTGGAGCATCCGTCGACGTAGGTAGCCCATCCAACCATTCCCCATCATTGCCGAGCGCCGCGAATTCGCAATCACGTCAATTCCGTCCGGCATTCGGAGGCCAATACGTGTTATACGTATATACGAGGTACGGGGACCTCAGGCCACCAAACTACTAGTCATGTGTGTCATTATTCATGCTGCATCACCGCACGACTGCTGTCCTGGCTGTCCTGGCTGTACTGGCTGTACTGGCTGTCATCGCTGTCATCGCTGTCATCGCTGTCATCGCTGTCCCTATTGCTTGCCTAGCTGTATCCAAAATGCCTGCCAATATAATCATCAAACGTGTCTGTCCTCCTCTCCTGTGGTCACGCTCATGCGTTCTTCTCCAGCCGCACATACTGCGCCGGGAACAGCCCCTTGGCCCCCATAAACGTCCCGTGGAACCATTCGCCGTTGACATCCTCAATCTCCCTGATGTCTGCCCCGCGCGGGAACAGCAGCTCGTCGTCCACCCCCGCCTGCGGGTACCACGACCACTTGGCCATCCCCCGGAGCCCAACACCTCCGTCGGGGGGGAAGCTCTGCGCAAAGGCCACCCCTCCGTCGCTCGCCGGCGCCATGGCCTTGACGTCCCTGGTCGCCAGCCGCTCCCACCTCTGCTCCCCCTGCGACCACGACCACTTCTGCAGCCCCTGGCCTCGGTGCTCGCCGCCGTCGTGGGGCTCCGCCCGGAGCGCCCGCCCGCCCACGAGGTCCCGGTCCACGTACCGCCACTGCCCTACCTTGCCCTCGGTGAAGCCGACAATGACCATTCTGTGCCCGTTCAGGCACCGCCTCCACCCGGAGTGGCCGTTCTCGAAGCTGATCTCGCCGTGCGCCACGAGGTTGTTGTAGCACGAGAAGCAAATGTCGTAGTCCCCCGCCACCGCGTCCGCGATCAGGGCGCTCGTGCAGCTGAAGCAGTGATATCGGGGCTCCGCCGGCGCGATCGGGTCCTGGCACACATCGCACCTGGTCGTGAACGTGAGGGGCTTGAATGGGCCTATGTTGGAGGCCGACGGCCCCGTGAGGATGGCCGCGGTCGGCGGTCGCCCGGGGGACCTGGGGCTGACAGGCCGGCCGCTGCCCGCCTGCGTGGCCTCGTGCGCCAGGGGTAGGAGCATGTGCGTGCACGACTTGCCCTGGTTGACGCAGTTGTTGCAGAAGCCCCAGTCGCCCTCGTTGCAGACGTCGCAGCGCCAGTAGCACTCGTTGGTCCACACGAAGCACCGGGAGCAGAAGGTCCCGCTCTCCAGGCGCTTCCGCGGGTCGTCGGTCGTCAGCGTCTTTCTCCCGTCGGCTCCTCCCGGCGTGGACGGCGGAGGCGTGTACCGGCTCGCCGTCAGCATGTGAGGCATCGCCAGCGTGCCCTCGCTCTGCTGCCGCGCCTTCTCCCACTTGTTCCATGCTCCGTACCCGAACCCGAACCAGTAGAGGCAGCCCTTGCCAGCCCGGTAGCAGTCGAGGCAGATGTTCCATTGGCCGTCGGAGCAGACGTGGCAATTGTAGTGCAGCTCGTATTCGATATGTGTCCTGCGGCACCTCGAACAAGTAATGGATGGCTCGGGGTACAGCTGCGACCTTGTCCGTTTGTGGCCGGATGTTGGCGAGGTGCTGCTGGCGGGATTGGCGACCGACGAGTGGACAACGGACAGCTCAGCCGGACGGTGAGGCCTGGCTCCGCTGCCGCCTGTTTGCTCCTGCGGACTGGTCGGCGTCTGGGATGGAGACGTATCCCTCAGCGCCGGATTCCCACGTGGGACACGGCTGGCGAAAGATTGGAGGTTGCCCGTGCTGCTGGCTGCCAGCTCCGAGGGCGGCAGGTTGGGGGCAGGGACGTTGGGTGTGCTCGAGCTCCGACCCTCGCTGAAACTTGGCCGCAGTGCTGTCGGGTCCGAGTTTGGAGTTCGCAGGGGGAGATCGGTCTGGGACCGGACGGCTGGTCTGCTGTCGGACGCCGGGGACGAGGACAGCACGGGCGTGGTAGAGCTCCGGCCACCGCTCCCAGTTCTCCGCCTGGGGCGGCTCGTGTGCTCCCGCACATCGAGATTGGCCGACATGGACGGTGGTGGCCGACTCCGGTCCTCTGAAAAGCGAGGAGCGCTGGCAGATCGGGAGTGGCCGTGGGCTCGGCTGCTGGGCCTGGTACCCGAGCTTGCCGGTGCAGTTCGAGAGTCAGGCTGGCTCGCATCAGCAGGTCGTTGCGAGCCGCTGTGGCCGCTCGTGTTGCTCCTCCTCGACCGCTCTTGACGAGATCTCTCCCTCTGGCGTCGTCTGTAGGCCTCGGTGACCCTGCGGCTAAGCTCATCATCACGGCTTAGGTCGATATTATCGAGGTCAAGCCCGTCGAGGAGCCCCTCCTCTTGAATCTGGCGGGCAAAGTCTTCAATCTCTCTCTCAATGTCCCGCTCGCTCATGTCGGCCGAACTGATCAGGGACCGCAGCGAGGACTGGTGCTCGACCTGGCGCTGTCTCGACTCGCTCCGCCTGCCCCGGCGGCGCTCGCCCTCGGGATTCAACTGGCCCGCGCTGACGCGCCCAGCCCCAGCCCCTGCCCCATCTCTTCGAACGCGATGGCGGCCCTCCCGGGCGCGTTGGTGGCGGTCGTCGGAGCTTGGCTCCCCGCTGGACCTTGACCGGCTTTCTCTCCGCCTCCTCGGCCTGGACGGCGGGCCGGGGCCGCCACTGGCCTCCCGGAGGCTCATTTCCCTGACCTCATCCAGCAGCCTCTGGTCCTCCTCGTCCGCCCGTCTCTCGTCCGGGGTCCGCTCGCGGGTGGTGATCTTGGGCAGCACCTGGTCGCCGGGCTTGTACTTGGCGGCCATGTCAGCCTTGTCCGAGTCGGAGCGGCCCTTCTCCGGGTGCGCCGTGACAAACATGTCGAGCAGTGTCACGACCGTGGCATTGTGCCTCGTGTCGCGCACATGCGCGCGGCATGACGGGCAGGTAAAGACGGGCGTGTCGGGAGTCGGCGGGATGGGCGACTTGTCGACGGTGGCGGCCTGGAAGGTGAACCATTCCTTCAAGCAGGAGCCGCAGAAGGTGTGCAGGCAATCAAGCAGAGTGAGCGGCTGGTACAGGAGATCGGTGCAAATCTAGGTACGGCCCGAGAGTTAGCTAGTATTCGTAGCCTCAGGTGGTCACGCCAAAAAGGCGGGGAGAGCAGCATACAGAGCACGTCAGCTCCTTTTCCAGGTCGAGACCGCCCTTTGGAGAATCCATTCATGATAATGCTCGGTGTGGACGGCCCATTACTCAAACGACGGGCAAAGTTGCAAAAAAAAAAAAAAAAAAAAGGACAGGACAGAGGAGCAGTTGCAGCAGGATACGAGGCGGCGTGGACGACATGGAGCTGGATGGAGCTGGATGGACGACGCAGTGCAGAGACCCAAGAGTCGTATTGGCGGGGCACGAAACGCCTAAAACGCCCAGTGGGCCATTTCTTAGCATTGCTACGGCCATGCATCATGCACGTCGCCAACGGTCCTCTCAGCTCTTACGAGTACCACTAGTTTCTTTCTTGAAATGAGGCATCTTACTCAGACTTGGGTCTAACATCCTTTGCGAATGCACAAAATAATGCGGGGCTATTATATGGCTGCAAACTCGGCTTCACCGGGCACGACTAAGACGAGAGAAGCGGTGGGCACAACTGCCTCCCATAAATGTCGACACAGACCTACGAGTACGGCCAAGACATAAGATCTTCCCAAGCAAAACCCGGGCAACTCTTGTCGCCCGAAATTTATTTGTTGTGCTATCCTGCATATAGTACATCTTGGGGGCCTGTCATTTACGTGATGCCAATGCCAGGCAGCCAAGTCATACCTAGGTACCTAGGTAATGGTCCCTAAGAGTGCGTCCACTCGGCCTTCTTCTTCTCGGCAAAGGCCTTCATGCCAATCTTCTGGTCCTGGCTGCCAAACAGGGCGTGGAACACGCGCCTCTCATACTCGACGCCGTCCCGCAGGGGCAGGTCCTGGCTCTTGTTGACCACCTCCTTGCAGGCCTGGACGGCGACCTTGGAGTACCCGGCGATCGTCTCGGCCGTCTTGAGCGTCTCCTCCATCAGCTCCTCGTACGTGGGGAACGCCCTGGCGGCGACGCCCCACTTCTCGGCCTCGACGCCGGAGAAGGACTTGCCCGTGAGGATGAGCTCCATGGCCTTGGCCTTGCCAATGGCGCGCGTCAGGCGCTGGCTGCCGCCGCCGCCGGGGATGGTGCCCAGCTTGACCTCGGGCTGCCCAAAGTTGGCCTTCTCGGTGCAGTAGATGAGGTCGCACATCATGGCCAGCTCGCACCCGCCGCCGAGGGCGTGGCCCGAGATGGCGGCGATGATGGGCTTCTTGACCTGCGTGGTGAGCAGCGACCAGGACTCGATGAAGGCCTTGGTGTATGCCTCGGAGAAGGTGAGGGGCGCCATCTCCTTGATGTCGGCACCCGCGGCAAAGGCCTTCTGGGACCCGGTGAGGATGATGACGTTCGTGTCCTCCGAGCCATTCAGATCAACGAGGGCCTCGTTGAGCTCGTCAATGAGCGGAGTGCATAGCGCGTTGAGAGCCTTGGGGCGGTTCAGAGTCACTGCGGACCGGGTAAGCTTGGGAACAGCCGAGCTCTCAGATAGGGCACAAACCGACCTTGGGAAACACCAGGCTTCGGCTGGGAGACCTGAATGTACTCAAAGTTCTTGGAGCTGTAGGCCCGAACGAACTGGGGCAGGGTGGCCTTCTGGAAGGGGACGGCCTGGACGCGCGAGGCGACCGGCCTCAGGCAGCGGAGTGTGTTCATGATGTTGGTTGCGGAGGTGAGGAGAGCTGAGCTCGGTGAGATGATGGCAGGAATGTAATGATCAACAACCAACTAAATCTTCCCGAGTCGGTCTGTCGTCGATGCGATCAACTCGAGACGAGGCCGCAGTGGGAATTCGGGGTCGGATGAAGCTCGAGGAGCTCTGGGTCCACTGACGCAATGGAAAGCATCGGCTTTGCAACCGAGGATAATGGCTTCCATCCTGTGAGAGCTAGCCGGCGGGTTCTAATTGGACCACAGCAGCACAGACGCATCCCTGGACTCGACGACAATCACAACCTTTAATTATGCATTCATATGAAATGGGGTGTCCACGAGTCGCGATGTGACGTTGGGCCGTTGATGATCGGCCATCTTGTCTGCTAAATTTGAATCAGATCATGGTCTATGACTATATTTTTCTTAAATATAGATCCTGATATGTACTAGCAGTTTTGCAGGTGGCAGTCTAATATAAGAGCTTTCCTCTAGAAAGTAGAAGGAGACTGTTTGCCCCAGTACCAAGAAGGGTTGAGCCTCAAGGATTCACAGCTTTGTTCTCATCCCCTGGCGCAGAATTCTCGAGGCTGCAGCAGTTTATCTCGACACCCATCAACTGCCGATATTCAACAGATTGAATTGAAGCCTACTGAGGTACTTACTTAGGTGGGCCACCACTGTGACACTGCCACACTCTGGGGTCAACTCAGGGGTCCATTCCACCGGCAAATCCTCGGTATCCCAACAACCCGGCTGGTTTTACGTGGCTCCAGCCTCCAGGGCGAGTCGCGACAGCACGTTTTCCTGCCAGGTAGCTCCAAGCACAAGCCATTCCCAACCGAGCGCATCGGAGAGGCCCTTGAACCTTAATAACTTTTTCTTTTTCCTTTTTTAATCTTCGGATCTTTCGTTAAAATCCTCCTTCTTCACCTCGCGTCGACCAGCTCCCGCGACAACAGCCCACCATGGATGCGCCCGAAGCAGAGCAGACCCCTTTTGAGGCCGTCACGGCCCAGACGTCCAGGCTGCAGATGGTTCGTCCTCATCCCCCCAAATATTGAGGGGCACCTGGTTTGAAGTTGTCAACTGACTTTGTTGAAACAGAAATACCAAGCGCTCCTGGACCAGTCGACTCCCTACCTTCTCTACCGATGGGTCGGCACCGGCACCCTCCTCGTCCTCTTCTTCCTCCGCATACTCCTTGCGCAAGGCTGGTACATCGGTTCGTGGGCCCGTATCCCCTCCCGGCGATCTGAGAAAGACAAGCTGACCAGAGTCAAGTTGCGTATGCGCTGGGCATCTACCTCCTGAACCTGTTCCTCGCGTTCCTCTCCCCCAAGTTCGACCCCTCCAATGAGGCCATGGACAACGAGATGGAGGATGGCTCCGTTGGCACCCTCCCCACCCGCCAGGACGACGAGTTCAAGCCCTTTATCCGACGCCTGCCCGAGTTCAAGTTCTGGTACTGGGCGACGAGGGCCATCACCATCTCCTTCGTCTGCACCTGGTTCGAGATCTTTGACGTGCCAGTCTTCTGGCCCGTCCTGCTCATGTACTGGTTCATGCTCTTCTTCCTGACGAGTAAGTCCCCTGCGGGTGTGCTGAATATCGCCGTTGATCTAACCATGGAATCCAGTGCGCAAGCAAATCCAGCACATGATCAAGTACCGCTACGTTCCCTTCACCTTTGGCAAGAAGAAGTATGCCAAGAACAGCTCCTAGAGGAGGAGGATGGGCAAGCAGAATTGCTACCGGAAGTGCCCGTCACGCCGACTTCCGTTGCTTTTGGGGTTATGTACACTATGAAATGATGGCTATTGGCGTTGTCAACCTGGGGCTTTAATGCTATGTACTCGGGCGTGTGTTTGTGGAGGGACACCTGGCGAAACTGGGCAAAACGCTGCGCACATGTATAGACGGATGGAAACAAGCCCATTCGAGGTCGCACCAAAAAGTCGAGACCTCACGTAATGGTTCAATAACGAAGAGAAGAAATTCAATGATCGAAGCACTGCTGGTGAATGCCGCTGATGAAGAAGAGTTTGGGTTATGTGTCTACCTAATAGTAGTACCACCTACGGATACTTACCTACGTATTGCGGTGCTCTGGTTTAATGGGGTGGTGGGGACGAGCGAATGGCCGCCAGCCTTGTGCGCGACGACAGTAGACGGACCCGACTTTTTTGTCCCGTCTGCAGCATCGTCCGAGCTCACCACGGGGCAACAACCCAGCTCAATCCACCAACAAAGCCTTCTCACCGTCGCCCTTGAGCGCCATTCTCCTCAATCACATCACCCACGGAGCCATCGGCAAAATCGAACCAGAATATCGGGACAGCCCACCGTCGCCCTTTCGCGGTCGGAGCACCGCGTCCGTCACCATGTCGTCCTCGCGCTCTGGCGAGCGCATGGTCCACCAGGACTTCATCGCTCGCATCCGCTACTCTAATGCCTTGCCTCCGCCGCCGAACCCCCCGAAGCTCCTCGATATCCCCAACACCGGCCTTTCCAGCGGCCAGTACACGACCCCGGGCTTCGCGTCACGCCTGGCCAGGGAGCAGCCGCTCAACATTGAGGCCGATGGCGAGCTCGGCATGCCCCTAGACCTGGTGGGCATGCCTGGCGTCTTTGACGGTGATGAGCGATGTGAGATTCCCCGCGGGCGAGTGCAAGTCCTTGCGCACTGGCTGACTCTTGGTCATTAGCAATCCAAGCACCTGCACACCCCTCGACCGTCCACCCGCACGATCGAGCTCTGCTGAGGCCAATCGCGGCCATGGGCAAGCGCAAGGTCGCTGAGTCCAACGTTTCTTTCCTCCGCCGAACCGAGTACATCTCCTCCCTCGGCACGAAGCGAGTGGAGGCCTCCTCCAGCCCTCGAGCTCTGCTCAACACGACCAGGAAGGTTGTGCGGCGCTCCCCCGAGCCAGCGGCAGACTCTCCTCGGGTCATCAAGCGCAAGATTGAGCGCAGTTTCGACCTGGCGGAGGAGGAGCTCAAGAACCACAAACGGGTTAAGCACCCTACCAAGAAGAACCTGGAACTCGTCGACGCGACGCCCCTTGTCCCCGACCTGGACGCCTTCCCCGACTCTGGCGCATTTGTCACCATCAGGTTCGCCACGAACCCGGTTTCCAGCTCTTCAGAATACGACAAGCGCCTCCTGACCTCGCTGTTCAAGCCCATCGAACGCACCGAGGCGGAGGAGGAGGCGTACGAGGCTGCCCTGGAGGCCCACCTGCAGGACCCCGTCAACATACCGAAGCCGCAGAACTTTATGAACTACGAATTCTTCCTGCCTCACAACAAGGCCACGGCCGTGAACTTCCGTCGCAAGTTTGACGTCAACGACCCCGACCGCGAGGACGAGAGCCTCTACACCCACGAGACGGACACGGGAGGCTGCTTCCAGTTCAACAGGGTCCGAGGATACGAGACCGCTCAGGAGACGGAGCTCGACCACACGACCAAGTACTCGAACGAAATCATTCTGGCCGCCAACGAAGACGAGACGTACCCGCGGCAAAAGGCCGTCTACTACTACCCCGTCCTGCAAAAGTCCACCATCCGTCCCCAGCGCATGAAGAACATTGCCCGCACCATTGGCTTCGCCGACGAGGACGAGAAGGTTGTGGAGCGTATGGACGTCACGGTCCAGGATCCCAACGAGGACATGCTGACCGCGATGAGAAAGTACAAGCAGCATCCGTTCGGCTGGGAGGAGGAGGAGACCGAGGAAGGACGCAAGGAGGACGGGGAGGAGCAGCCCCTGAGAGAACACAGCGAGGATGCTGAAGGCGAGGATGACGGCGCAGAGACTAGGCGGGCCGGGTCCCGGTCATCAGCTGAGCCCCGGGATGTGGATGGCGAGGACGAGGACGAGAACGAGGACTAAGCGGCGGATTTGCTTTACCAACCATTCGGCGCAGGATCATGCGGCGAGCTTAGAGAGATGGATATCAGGATAGTCACAGAGCTTTTTGAAATTGTGGGCGCAAGGCATAAAAATCATGACTTCAGGTTGAGCATCAGTGTCTTGCAACGTACGGATACGACGACCCGAAGTAATCTTTGAATCAAAATACCACGCAACTCAAATTCGCACCGTTCACTAATATGCAGCCGCCCGGCCGCCCAGGTACTCCGCCGCTATGCGTTGCAAATCTCATAATTCCATGCTCGTGTCCGTATTCCATACATGCATGGGATATACCAGTCGCCCCGGGTGGCACCACTGACAAAAGGTGTCATTCTTACGCTGATAGTTTCTTCTTTGTGCTGCCGGGGTCGTATCCGATTATCTCGCGGTTGTCATCAATCACCCTTGCGTACCTATACTGTTGGTCAGTAACAAAAAACATCTTTGTGTGTCCTGTCCGAGGGGAGAAAACTCACTCCAGGAGCAGACGGAAGAACCAGGCTTCCATGTCCTCCTTGCGAATCGTCTTGTTGGCCCATTCTCGACTCGCCGCGGCAATCTTCTGGGCATGATTGCTCCCATCAGCGCTGGCGAAGAAGCGCGTCGCCTCGAGCCAGTCGTCGCCCTGCAGGCTGAGCGGGACGTAGTGCAGCCACGGCCGGAGCCAGTCAAAGTGCCACTCGCGGAACAGGGCCATCTTAAAGACGAGGCTGCGGCTGCGCAGGAACGCGTAGAAGCGCCCGGAGAAGGCGTTACCGTCCATGTCCAGCAGGTACTTGTAC
Organism: Amphichorda felina; assembly: GCA_016490725.1. Lineage (NCBI taxonomy): Eukaryota > Fungi > Ascomycota > Sordariomycetes > Hypocreales > Bionectriaceae > Amphichorda > Amphichorda felina. Next base: position 213,609 of record JAEMHR010000021.1, on the reverse strand, counting down.
CCCCAAGCGGCCTGCTGGTCCGCCGGCTCGGCCGGGCTGAAGAAGTTGACCTGCGCCTCACAGTCGCCCGGGTCGCACTGGCCGACGTGCGAGAACTGGACGTCGACGAGGTCGCTGTGCTCGCTGCGCGGCACCTTGCTGACGTGCCACTCGGCGTCTGCGCCGCTGCCGTCGCGGACCATGATCTTGCCCTCGTCCCGCCCGTTGATCTTCTTCACGAAGCGCTGGCGGTGCTGCCGTCTCCAGCCCCCGCGGCGGCTGAACCCGCCGGTCGTCGAGCCGCGCCAGTACAGCTGGCCCTCCTTCTTCTCCCAGGGCATGTCCAGCTTTTCATCGTAGGGGACCCTGTCGTACCAGTACCAAGGGGAAGGGTAGATGAGATCGCCGTATGTCGAGATTTTAGACTGCGAGAAGATGGGGAACAGGTCATGGACGACACTGTATGCATTTGGTGCGAAGAACCCATGGGTCGTGCTTACTGACGGGTTGATGCAGACGTCGGACATGGCCGTGATGTTGTATATGAACCCCAGATCGCTGTACCCGTACTCGCTAATGTAATCAATCTGTTCGTCCTCCTCGAGGCTTCGTGCAGGGCTCTCGGGAGGGCACGACATGCGCGAGTTGGACCAGGTCGGCTGCCTGGCAAAGGAGTTGAACCGCGTGACCTTGGTCTCGTCGAACCCTGCGCCACCACCGAGCTCCTTTGCCGGTGGACTAAAATCGTTGACGGGCTTCGTGACAGCGTTGGCCTGTGGCATATTGATGTCTTTGGCACGACCCACGAGTCTCGACATGTCATCGGCGGGAACCATGACTCTTGGCTCATCGTGGATGTTGAACGCCAAGTCCATGTCCGGCAGGTACTTGACAAATTTGTTAATCATGCCCTCGGTGGCATTTCGCTGCCACTCCTCAGCCCCATCCATGTATTTGATTTTATGGTTCCGGATCGCGACCCCGAGAAGGAAGTTGTCTCCTCCGAGAGCCTCCTTGGCTCTCTCGCGTATGGTCTTGGGCTTCAGACCCCAGAATGGCGTGATGAGATCGTAGATTGTGTCAAACTCATCTACGAGCTGGACCTTGTTCTTCTTGGCAAACTCAAACCACTTGTCAAAATTGGGAGGCGGGGGCATTTTGTATCGCCTGCGGTACTCAGCAACGGCCTCCTTCAGTGATTTCGACTGGCGGCTGCGGACCGCCTCAAACTCGCGCTGCTGATCATTGATGAGGTCTTCAATGGGATGCAGTCCGGTTCCCTCAGCCTTCTTAGGTGTGCCAGACCCAGTGAGCTGAGGCGGTGGAGGATTCCTCCATGATGCAGGTGTGGGCTTCTCTGGCGCTGGTGGGCGTTGAGCTGCTGTGTTAAGACGAACCGTCGGTTCGCGTGGTATACGACGGAGTGAGTATAGAAAGAGGCAGAAGACGACGGCAGCCACCACCGGGAGGGCAAAGCGTGATCGCATAGCGACAGATGCTGTGTGTCACCTAGGCGTGGTTTGGTATGCGGATGGGTGCACCAGGAGTCTCAAGTCTCAGCTCAGAGTTCCTGAGGTGGACCAGTTGACGTCAACGCCACGGTTGTGCCATTAAGTTGCAGATCCACATAAAGATGAAACGTTAAATAAAGCCGAAATTAAAAGGAAAACCAGGAACAGGCTGGCTGGATTAAAGCTTTTCGCGATGTCATGTCATCATTTCCTCGGATTGTCGTCTTGAAGTGGTATTGTTTTCTTTGGTGTTTTGTTGGAGGTGTCAGCAGGCCTTGGCGGCGTTGACTCGACTACGGGGTCTTGGCAAGGATCAGCTCTCTCCAGGGCCACCCCTGCCACTTTACTGAAGGTTTGGAGCATGACTGAGCTTGGTTCAGACCTACAGTGATCGTTTTGCAACGCTTGCTGGGTTCTACGCGGGTTGAAACATTGTCGACTTCGTACACGTGGCATCAATTCTCACGGCAGGTATTATCGGACACGGCGACACAGCTTGGATAAACTTCGTGCAAAGGGCTCAGCATCATGCCGCCTTCTTCAAGATTTGCGACTATCACAGATTGCAATGGTATCTTCCGTAGCGAAACGGTGACCCTCTCAACGCCGAGATTACCCGCTTAATCGACTTTTATTTTCCAGGAGCATACGCTGGTCTAGTAGAAGAAGCCAATGATCTTGCCAGCGACGTGCTTGCGGCGGGCCTCCTCGTGGTCCATGATACCAGCGGAGGTGGTCAGGATGACATAGCCGAACTGACGGGCGGGCAGCAGCTTGACGACCCACTTCTCGAGATCGGCCAGGCGGACGTTGTAGCGGGGGGAGATGACACCAGTCTTGTTGAGACTATAGTTGCGCGCAGTCAGTATAAAAATTCATGCTTTGCTATTTCGACAGCGGGACAACGTACCGGCCGTTCAGCTGAACGACAATCTTGCCAGAGCGGTGGTCATCGATCTCCTCGAACTCGCCAATGTAGCCTGGAAAGATGTTAGAAATGTTGCGTAAGACTAAACGTTAAACGTCATGGTAAAAGAAAAATCAGAGAAACGTGTAAGATCTCCGCAGTTTGATATATCGGCAATTTATAGGGGCAGAAGCCGTGGAGCAGTATCGACCGTCGCCCTAGTTATCATGCCGAATGGGTGTGTGTGTATCCCATCCAAGTGAATGGGTGGGGGAAAAAGCCAAAAAGGTTGGACCTACCGTGGCGCTGCATGACCTGGAGGAACTTGACGATGACCTTGGAGCTGGGGCGGATCAGGACCTGGCGCTTGCCGGCCTTCTCGGCGTTGTTGATGGAGTTGAGGGCATCGTGGAGAACCGAAGTGCGGACCATTTTGGCGGTTTGTCGGGTTGGAGATTCTCAAGTCGGGAGAGGGAAATGAGGTATCTGCCAAGCGGAAATTTCCAGGTTAGCCTCTCTGGGCCGTGAGCGAGGAGAGTGCCCTCAGCGATCGGTCGAGGAGGGTTCTGCCGCCCAATGCTGAAGGGGAGGAGCGTATCTCGAGAGCGCCGACATGGCCGCCCGTGTCCGACCTCGTGCCTCTGCATGGAGTTGAAAAATTCCGTCGAGGTTGTCGAGGGCTTCGCTCACGGGAGGCGCATCCCGAGATTGCTCTCCCCTGCCACGATGAAAGGCATCATCCTACCCGGATCCGGCTCGCCATCAGCCAAAAATTGCATACATACCTCTAGAATGATCCGTGTGATCGGTGGTGGATTGATGAGGTTGGGGGGAGTCGTGAGGTCGGAACAAGTATCGTCGTCGGGGGCGTGAGGGAGGAGGTGGGTCCACACACAAAATTTGGTGTGCCCTGGTGGCCCGTGCGCGTAAAATTGCCCTAAAGATTGTGCGCACTCGCTTCGCCTGCATTTTTGGCCAAGCGACCGATAGCGACCTGGAACCTATCTCGATCAACCCACGCACGATACCACCCATCCCCCCATTTCCTTCTTCACAAAAAACATTTGAATCTTCGAGGATCGCCCGACAAGAGAACAAAACAAGATGGTGAGTCTTCGAATCTCCGGCTCTGCCCTCCAAACGCATTGTTCCCGAAGCCTTGCGCCCGCCGCTGTCCCTCCGGCCCCCCGATTGCGCACATTGGAAACACCCACCGCCCAGGGCCAAACGAGAATGCGAGGCTGACAATGCTGGATTGAATAGTCGGACGTAGAAGACAACACTCCCGAGGTCGTCGCCGACGAGGTTGAGGTGTCCGGAGATGCCCCCAAGGGCCAGATGTCCGTTCTGGACGCTCTCAAGGGCGTTCTGAAGCTGGCTCTGATCCACGATGGTCTCGCCCGCGGTCTCCGTGAGGCTTCCAAGGCCCTCGACCGCCGCCAGGCTCACATGTGTGTCCTCAACGAGAACTGCGAGGAGGAGGCCTACAAGAAGCTCGTCATCGCCCTGTGCTCCGAGCACAAGATCCCCCTGATCAAGGTCCCCGATGGCAAGCAGCTCGGCGAGTGGGCCGGTCTCTGTACGTGATGAGAAGCTTGCTATTTCCGGGTGCGGTTTGCTAATATCATCTCCAGGCGTTCTCGACCGTGAGGGTAACGCCCGCAAGGTCGTCAACTGCTCTTGCGTTGTCGTCAAGGACTGGGGTGAGGAGTCGCAGGAGCGCTCTATCCTCCTCAACTACTTCCAGACCGAGCAATAAGTGCTCGGACGGCGTTGAAGTGAAGGGATAAAATAGAGGCGCGGTCTTGGTTTACAGGCTCACTGGAACCGACTCGGGTCTGGTGCTCCGGTGCCACCACCTCAGTTGGCCGGCCATCCACACGTGGAAGGGAATAAAAAAAATGTTTTCCAACTCGGACAGTCTATTTCCCCCGTGGTATCTATGTGACTATTTGCGTCCTTCAACCTACGTACGGACTGGATGTTAGCGAGATGCCAAGGGCTGGGTAGTGGGCATGCTGGTGTTAGACGGACCATGATGATGTGGTAGCCGAATCCCGTCTTCACCTCAGCAATCTTGGGGCTGCTCGTAGAACTAGGCTCCAAGGCAAAGGCCACCTCCTCGAACTTGGGATCCAAGCTTCCCTTGGTTTTCCACCCTAACGCGCCACCTGGAGACTGGTGAGCAGCCACCACCGTAATACCCTGTACCGGGGAGCTTACCTTGCCGCGCCTTGTCCTCGGAGTAGTTGCGGGCAACCTCATCGAACTTGACGCCCTCGTTCAACTTTGCCATAGCCTCTTCCTTCTTAGCATGCTTTTCGCACTACCGGGGCCGGTGTTAGTTCAGGTGCCCACGTAGACGTGAGGCTGCAGGTGGGCTGCGTACCAAAATGTGACGGACGTTGATGGATTGCGCGCCCTTGGCCTTCCCGCCAGCTTCCTTATCCCCCCCTGCTCCACCCTTACCCTTCGCACCACCGGCCTTCTTGTCGTTCTTGGGCATCTTTGGGACGGAACTGGCCTGCTTGGGGCAGCACGTATGTCCGATTTGGGTCGTCGAGGTGGCTGTGGCTGTGGTGAGACGGATTGCCTGGGTTAGGGTAATAGGTGGTGGTTCAAGCAGCACTGGTGGGGGGACGCTCAGGCGCTGGCGATGCCCCGCCTTGCAGCCTGGACCCCTCAAAGAGTCCCTGCTCCCTGAAAACAGTCAATCCCATCTGGAAGGCACCTGCCGCGCCTCACTTCGATTGATCGCTCACGTCGCACGAAGTACCAAATCCGCGTTCTCGACAGCACGGTTGAGACGACGCAGTCCGGAAAAAAATGCCACAAGCAATCGTTTATACACATCTGCACATTGACGCATCGATCCTTACTCATTTTGCCAATCTGCAGAAGGGACCTCTGATGTCACTGGCCAAGTCTTTCCTGCCCTCTTTTCAGCTTTCATGGCCATGGACCAGCACGAACGCCTCGAATAGGGAGTAGTATCTTTTTTTATCCTTCAATATGCAGCTATTTCTGTTGATCAACCTCTGAGAGGATGTAGTAAGTGATTTGGCCTCGTTCTCGCGAAGCTTGGAAATGGGTCGCTTTGACGGTAGTAACCCCCTGGGTACTGCAACAAGTGTGCAGATGTCTCCTTGGTGATGTCTCCTTGAGGTCTACTGCTGGGATCTTTGGCTACGCGGCTGCCTGATGACATTCTATTCAGTTTCAGCCTTATATTCTTGTTGATACCATGCCAATGTTGGCGTGGAGAACGGTCAGCCTTGTCGGAGGGTGTGGACATGATACACACAGCTTAGGCTCGCCTCGTCTACATATATTGTGCATCGCCCCGTCCCTCGTGTTCTCCATGACCCTAATTGTTGCTATGGAGAAATGATTGCTTTATCACCCAGAGAATACTTCTACCGCTTTTTCTACTCCTTGGTGTTGTGCACGTTGCCAACACAGGGGTAATTCATCGCTCCCATACCAGGTCGCTGAGCTTCCGATACCTCTCGAGCCCCTTGGTGTCTTTGCCATCCCTCCGGCTCCGATCCAGAAACTCTTTGACGGCCGCCGCGGATTCGGAGTCGACGATGCGCACAAAATCCTCCTTGACCACCCTCTCCTCCGCCTTGGCAACCTTCCACTCCAGGAAACGGTCCTCTCCGCACCGTTCCTTGACCAGCTCCCCCTCAAGCTTCTCAACGAGATGCCAGTCATCAACCTGCGATGGCCGCGGTGTGGCGGTGATCCTGTGCATCGGCGTCTGCCCCTCGAGGCGCTCCAGGGCTAGATAGAGCTCATAGACGCCGGACTGCGCGTTTCTCTTCTGGCCGTACTGGAGGAGGGTGTATCTGAATGGCGAGAAATCAGCAGGCGCCGGAGGGACAAAAACACGGTGATCATGGAGAACCTACTGCCCATCGTAGCGGATCCCTGCCTTGGGAGCAAATGGACTCTGGAGCAGATGCCCTCGAAGAACCCGGACGTGTTTCCCAACGTGGGTCAAGAGCGGTAACCACATATCTGCCACAGTCCCCTCCCTCGTGTACTTGATGTTTCCCTCGGGCCAGTTGGCGATTTCGCAGCCGTCGAGCAGTGGTAGCGTGGGGATATCGTACTCCCCCTTGGACAGGACATCACTGGAGCTGCATAGAATCCCATCTCGGTGGGCACAGGCAAGGTTCACCCACCAGCTGCGGCGACCACATCAGCTTAGTTTTACGTTAATAGGCCTGAACTTGTCGTAGACTTACTGTCCCTCTATGAAGGTGGCGTCCCCCTCGCATTCCGAGAGATTCTCGCTCTTCTTGGCCTGCCACCACTCGTGGTTATTCCGCGCGGCTTCGTTAAAGACCATGTTCTCCAGTCTGCCGCCGGGTGCCGTCAAGCGGGCGCACCGCTCATCATCAAGTCCAGAGTAGGCATCGCCAAAAAGTAACCTCCACCGCCTCTGCAGGGCCTCGGGAACGCAGAGATCGCCACGAAACTGCGCAGGTATGGAATCTGGGTGGTTCTCTGCATCTAGCATGTCGTAGAGAAGCTTATCGAGATGTGTGTCTTTGACTTTATCTAGGGAAATAGTCGGTACCCCGTCACGCTCGCTGTTGAGGGCATTCGCGAGGACTTGCATCAGCTCATCGCGTCTCGCCCCTAGTTCTTTGTCCTCGTCCAGGCTACTCCGAACATCGTCGCATAGGTTCTGTAGCACCGGATCATCGGGAGGAGGTGGGTAAGTAGGGGGTTGGTTTCTGGACTTGAGTGTGAGACGACGGTCTCTACCGAGTCAGCCGAGTATCCTCCACCTGCTCGGACTGGCCGGGGAAAACCCACCTGAAGTCACGCTCTGAGGGATATGGCTGTCGATCGCTGGTTTGGGCAACTCCGCTTTCAGTCTCGAGTGGTATTGGGCCCATGATAACTTTTGCCTTGGGCTGGGTGTTTGCTTATCCGAGCTGGACTCCATCGGGCAGTGATTTTGTTAGCGGTGTGGGTTGCCCTTGAATCCTACACTGGGCAGCTTTTATCAAGGCCAGTTGCTGTTCAACAGTAATGGTTCGGCCTCTGGCTTCGCTTGAAGACGGCGATGAGTTGATGGTTTGAGCAAATCATTGGCGTAGGGTATAGAGGACACCTAGGCGCCCTAGCTATCGTTTGACAGTCGCCACTAGGCATTCTGAAGTTTGCCGTCATAGCTGCCAGTAGATGGAAAATATGCAGGAATCCCGGTATGGCTGTTTGATTTATAGGCAATGAGGTGGCCTGTTGCTCCCGTGGCGTGAGTAAGTGACTGCTCATGACAGCAGAGGAGATAGATGTCAAGTGCTCTTGGAGTCACCTGGCTGTTTACTGCAGAATCTTGGCAAAGCGAGGCGAGGGTAGACAAGTTACTTTTGTCTGTGTCCTCTCACTTGAGTGGGATCACGGATTGATGTGCAAACGCAAATCGCAGGCGCTCAGTGGTGAAGGCCAAAGTGGCGGTCTTGGGCCAAGGGTCACTGGGACGGACCTCGGCAAGCTGCATAGGCATGTCCTTGACAGCTCTGGTGAGCGGTGAATAGTAGTGACGGGCATGGCGCTCAATCCTGCCATCGTATCTGGAAGCGCCGACTCGCAATGTGATGTTGACGGTAGCAGGTGCCGGTAGGTGAGGAATAAGCTCGTAGTAGGGGTTTGCGTGGAGCAATGGTAATCATTTACCGGAGTGGTAAGAGTCGCAGGTGGGCCATGAATAAATACAGCCGTCCACCGAGGTCGCTACGTCGTGGTCGGCTCATGAATCCCATCCTGTATCTGCTCTCCGTATTACACGCCTCGTAGTTTCATTCGAACGAAATCGAACGAAGCCGTCGCATCACATTTGGTTTGCAAAGCAAAGAGACGCCCCGCATCGCAAGCATCATGGCACCCATCGAGCTGACAGCCGTCATCACCCCCAAGAGCCCGCAGAAAGGCGCACAAGTGAGCGGGCTGGTGATACATGGAGAGGAATATTCACAGAAACTTGACGGTGTTAGTTCCTCGAGCTGTTCCAGAAGTGCGTCGACTATGTGCAGCAGCATGAGCGGGACTATATGTACCGCTACGAGATGCACAAGGGCATCAAGGAGTTGAACGGCAAGGAGCAGTTTGTCGTCCTCGAGGGGTATTCTACTACCCAATACTTAGTTCAGTACTGATAGACCGATGATAAACATCCAGGCGGCTGACTTGGTCAGGTACACGGGCAAGGAGGGGATAGACAAGCATATGAAGGTGCCGCCGGTTCTTGATCTGCTGAAGGTCATGGGAGGTTTGGTGGACTCGCAGGTCATGACCACTAGGGGAGCGGGAATCACGGTGAAGCTGTAAGTTGTAGATACTTAGTCGTCGGCAGATAGAAATATTGGAGTGAATTCGACCCATGAATGTGATGATGATGATGAGTCTTGGAAGCCACCCATGACAAGGAAGGAGGGATGGGGATGTGAATGTTGCTCACCGCCTTCCCGTTGAGTCCATCTGAATGCCGACCGCCTTCCGTAGTGGGCTGATTTCGAGATTCTGCCGCGCCAGACTCGACTGCTGGGGGAGGACTTGGAGGAGCAGTTGGGACCAAATTATGTTCATCTCACAGCAATTGATTCTGAAAATCACTCGCCCATGAACCCATGCATTGATTGATGTTTGCGTGCTGTTTGATTTCTGTCGGCTCATGTATCTTCTAGCCCGCTCACTTGGTCCGCGCCGAGGTTTGTGGAACAGAGTTACCGCCGCTGCTGCTACTGCTGCCACCGCGGCTGCCACCACCACCACCTCTGCTAGCCCAAGGTATTTTTTCCACAATTTTCAGCGTCGCGACCGATCTTCCTCCTCGCGCCGCCGACCAAAACGACGCCGGCCCCGCGATCTGCAATTGGAAGACGCAATGGACAGCAGGGGAAGCGCTTCGCGCTCCAGGGGTATCGGCATCACCCAGAGAACCACGCCCCTCGCCTCAGCATGGACCGGTGACCTCCGCGTGAGGTGAGTGTGCACTTGGGACAGGACTGATTGACTGAAGGGCTGCATGTCGCTGACAGGTACATTCAGGTACACTGACTTCCAAGTCAACGAGATAACCCACGAAGGAAAGGTTGTTCACCTGCGCACCATAGGAATGGGCAACGATGAGAAGCCGGTGAGCAGCAGCACGCACTCATCCACTATGCGCCGGAATCATCACTGACAGGCCCGAGCAGGCCAACTCCGAAGAACCCCCCAAAGGGGAGGCGACCCAGGGTGATGAGCCTAAGGATGGGGAGCAGCCTTCAAATGCCGCAGCCAAGGAGGCTCCAGCCAAAGAGCCCCCCAGCGAGACCCTAGACATCTCACCCGAGGACAAGGCGTCCCTCGCAAACCTCGCTGGCGAGCAGTTCGCCCAAGACGTCGTCGACATGTTCAAGGCGTCAGGCGACCCCGAGTCGCTCAAGAAGAAGGCCACTGCCGCGCCCACAGACGACAGGTCAAAGCGTGGCCAGATCCACCAAGAGGTCCGTCGCATCTTCAACTCTAGAATCGACACCAGCACCGACGACTCTGGTGCCATCGTCGCCACCCTGGTCCCCCCGAGGCCCAAGCAGCGCGGCCGCGGCGGGCGCAACAACCGCCGCGAGGACAAGCCCACCGGCGAATACCTCTACTTCACCCTCTACAAGGACAACCGCGACACCCTCGACGCCGTCAACCAGGTGGCCCGTATGCTGCGTGTGAAGCCGCAGATGATTAGCTACTCCGGCACCAAGGACCGTCGCGCATCCACCGTCCAGCGTTGCTCCGTCCGCCACATACGATCCAGGAACCTCGCCGGCGCTAATGCGAAGCTCCGGGGCGTCGTCACCGGAGACTACGAGTACGCACAGGAGCCCATACGGCTGGGTCAGCTCAAGGGAAACGAGTTCGTCATCACCATCAAGAACTGCAAGCTGGCTGGCGAGGCGAATTCCAAGCCCCTGGAGGAGCGGGTGGACATTCTGAGAGCGAACACGCAATCTGCCATGAACCACCTGGCCGAGCACGGCTGGATCAACTACTTTGGCCACCAGAGATTCGGGACCCACGAGATAGGAACCCATGAGGTCGGCAAGCTCATCCTGGGCGAGAAGTACGAGGAGGCCGTCTACGCCATCCTCCACTACGATGCCGAGATCGCGGAACGGGGCGAGAAGGGCGATATACCCCCGGAGACGTCGTACCGGGACGAGATCGCGCGCCACCAAGCCTGCATGCTCCTCTGCACGGACAAGGACCCCAACCGCGCGGCGCAGCTCATGCCGCGGAGGTTCGGCGCCGAGGTGTGCATCCTGCGCCATCTGACCCGTGCCGGTGCCCAGTCCAGGAAGGACTATGTCGGCGCCCTCATCCACATCACCCGCGGCCTGCGGTCCATGTACCTCCACGCCTACCAGTCCTACGTCTGGAACCACGCCGCCAGCCGCCGCTGGGAGCTGTACGGCGAGAAGGTCATCAAGGGAGACCTCGTCATCGCCGAAGCCGAGGCCGCCGAGCCCGACGTCGACGAGGACGGCGACGAGATCATCAACCCCAACGACGCCGAGGACGCCGAGACCAAGGTCCACGCCCGCGCCCTCACCGAGGAGGAGGCCGCCAGCGGCCGCTACACCATCCGCGACGTCGTCCTGCCCACCCCGGGCTACGACGTCACGTACCCGGACAACGACATTGGCGCCTTCTACGCCGAGTTCATGTCGCGCCCGGAGAACGGCGCCCTCGACCCCTACAAGATGCGCCGCATCCGCCGCGAGTTCAGCCTGCCCGGCCGCTACCGCCGCCTCATGAACCACTTCCTCGGCACGCCCAGCGTCGAGGTCAAGACGTACGCCGACGACACGGAGCAGATGCACCCGACCGACCTGGACCTCATCCGCGCCTCCAAGAGCGGCAGGGGCAAGCGCGCCCGGGAGAGCGGCGACGACGGGCCCGCGAGCAAGAGGGTCAAGAGTGAGGGCGAGCAGGCCGATGGTGTGGTGGCGGAGGAGGAGGAGGAGAAGAAGCAGAAGACTGATGAGACACAGGCAGCGTCCCAGTCCGAAGGGCAGGAGGAGGAGGGGGAGAAGAAACAGGAGAAGGAGAAGAAGACGAATGATTCGCAAAAGAAGATTGCCGTCGTCGTCAAGTTCCAACTCGGCAGCAGCGCATACGCGACGGTCACCCTGCGGGAGCTGATGGGAGACCCCCCAGAGACTAATACGAGCGAGCAATAGACCAGGGGAAGTTCAGGGAGGAGAAACTGTACGTGCAAAGGCTGTCTATCATCTGCATTGTGTGTTTGGATGCCCACGCGTAAATCGATTCCTAGATCGTGATATACCTACTTCTTCACCATGTAAAAAGTAAACAGCGTTGGAACATTTTTAACAGCCATGTCCAATAACACGCCCATGATCCGTGAGAAGATGCCACAGTATGTATGTTCCCCAGTACTCCTGAACCATGAAACCGAAGCCCTGCTCGTCATCCTTCGAAGCCAGGGTAATATCCGTTCATCAACATGCCTAGGTATTTCCAAAAGATGGGCAGTCACTCACGAGCCGCCGGCAGCCTTCTCCTCGTCCCACCCCCAGACGAAGGACAGGTACTTGACCATGTTGACCCTCTTAGAGCGCATCTCCACCATCCACGGGTGTTCCATCATCCTCCACGGGGTGGCTCTGCGGTCAAACTGTTTTTGAAGGCTGCGATAGGTCAGTCACCGGTGTACTACTATCTAGTGCGTGATTTTGGGGGAGAGGAAGAAACGTACCAGCTCTCGATAAAGTACTTGAAGTTGTCGCTCCAGTAGATATCCATCTCCGGCTCATCCTTGAGCCGTGGCACCGGCTGCTGCACAATGTAGGTCAGGAGGTCGATGAGACCTGCCTTGGGCTGCATCTCAGTGCCGTCGGCGGGGAAGGGGAACCGATGCTGTGCCACCTCGAGAAGCGTCACACCTGTCGACCACACATCGGAGGTGATTGTGTATTTTTGGCCAGTGATCCGTTCGGGAGCCATATAATAGCTGGTCCCAATAAACGTGTTGGCCTCACCCTTGGTTCCAAAGTCCCCAGATACGCCAAAGTCGCAGAGCTTGACGGCGCCGTCGCGGCAGAGGAGAATGTTGGACGGCTTGATGTCTCGGTGGATAATCCGACGGCTGTTGAGATATGTCAGGCCACCGAGGACACCCTCGGCAATCTTGCCGAGCACCTTCTCTCCAGTCCGGCCGCCCAAACGCTTGACTTCCTTGTAGATACTATCGAGGGATCCGCCCTCACAGAACTCCATGGCAATGGAGATGGTTGCCGTGGACGGGTCAACGAAGGCCCCGTAGTAGCGGCAGATGTGTTCAGAAGCACACTGCTTGTTAAAGCCAAGCTCTCGGATGATTTGCCTCTTGACATCGGGGTCTGGGTTAGTTGTGATGACCTTGGACATGTTAACAGGGGCTCTCGTAGCACACGGATCATAGAAATGGCTACCTTCAGAGCAAAGACCGTATTCTTCCCCCTGAGCTTGGCCTTGGTGACTGCACCTCCAGCGCCCTCACCCAGGCTGCCAAGCTGCTCGATCCTCTTCTCCATACTGGCGATCCTCCAGCCTTCATCATCCAGGTCATCGACGTCTCCAGTTCTCGCCTTTTCGAGGCTCAGTTTGTCGAATGCCTCCAGCCCCTGAAGACTCCCGTCCCGCTCCATCGCCACACCGCTCTCGCTCCTCTCCGAATACATGGAACCAACGGCGGATATCGGGTCAGGGGTCCCATGTGTCCTGGGAACCCCGATGCCGTACTGAGAAGCAAACGACAGGGCTGAATACTGGGACCCAGCTGAGGTCGGGTTACTGGCACGGCCGTCCAGCGGTCCGAAGCTTCCCGACCTCGAGTGAGCAGCGCTGCTCTCGCTTCCGGCGCCAGCCGACTGACCTGGTTGAGCGCCGCCAAGCGGCCTGGGAGGCTGTTCTTGTGGGATCACCTGGCTGCCCATGGGGGTGGCCAGGTGCAGAGCTGGTAGCGGGGGCCTAGAGGGCCTGACTGTCTCCTGGGTGGCATTGTTGACGGGGTTGCCCACAGGCTTGACGTTGGGAGAAGGAGGGATAGCTAAACTGGGAAGTCTCGGTGTGCGGGCCCCGCCGGGACGGCCGCCTCCGATAGCAGGACGAAGAGACGGGGGAGCGGAGGGCAATTGGGGAATAGGAGCTGCGCCTGATGACTGTTGTTCGACATAGGTCAGCAGCTGAACCGCTCAAGGGACTGGCAAGGCACATACCGACTGAGTGCTTTGGGGCTGAGGGGCCGATGGGTCGGCCATGTTGAAAAGTCAACGACCTTCTGCGGGTTCTCGAGTAACAGAAGATGCCGCCTAGGCAGTAATGCTCTCGTGGTGGTACAGGCTGGCCGCTGCTGAGAGTCTAGAGCTCTCGAGCAACGGACAGTATAAAAAGGACCTTACAACGTGCTCGGTTGTAGGTCAATGGGTCAGATGGAAGGAGATCCCATCCGGATTATGTAGTGTAGGATATGCAGAAATCGGACAGGTGCCTTGGGGTCGTGAAAGGCAGGACAACGGTAGATCCAAGCGGGTATTTTTGGTCAAGAGGATCGAGAGCGAATGGCGAATAATGGCCGTTCAAGCTAACTTCTTTGTCTCGTTCAAGATATGTTTGTAGACGAAACGCAATGTCGTGGGCAGGGTATGTACGGTGTGAGATTGGTATGGCGTTGGGCACAAAAGGTGGTCGCTTGCTGTAGGACTGAAGACTTGACAAGCTGGAAGACAGTGCAGATGCAGCAGATGTACAGGTGTACAGACAAGCCAGTGAGCGAGTGTCGAGAGTCGGAAACGATGGAGGAGAACCCCTAAGGCGCGGTACGGGTTAGTAAGTTGAGGTCAGGCGCGGCGCCAGCAGCAGAGAGCGATGGCGAGGAAGCGAGATGGGAAGGGATCCCCCGAGGGTGTGCAAGAGCCCAGTGCGAGTAAGCGAAATGGAGTGATGGGAGTTCTGCGCAGGTGACCACAGGAGATAGGCACGCACCTTGGCTTGCTTGGGCGACTGGTGAAGCTGGAGGGGACCAAGTGGCAGGAGGGGAGGGACAGAGGCCGAGGATGGTTGGATGAGTTGGTGACGACGCGAGGTGCAGGTGGGTGGTGTGGGGAGGCGGTGGAGCTGGAACAGTGAGGGGAGCTCGCTGCCGTGCACGCTGCACGGGCTGCTAGTACGAGTACTCCGTACTACGGCCAGTAAGCCCACCCACTGGCACCGTCCATACAGTGTGTGCCAGTGCTAGATAGCCTGCAGTGGTGAGGCGCCTGGGACGTTGGCGGCTTTTTAGCGGCTAGCCACCTGAGAGCTCCACTGTGAAACACCCATGGATCATGGATGGATCCATCACCCATGCTCACCCATGCCCATCCATGCCCATCCATGCCCATCAATGGATCTCTGGAATATGGAATTATCATGGAATGGACGGGTGCTGCCCCGGGCATGCCGCTCGCCGGGCTGTGAGCCTGTGACCGCCGACCGGGACGATGCCGGGGGGCGGGCACTACCAGTACGATAATATTGCAAATAGTGATGGAGGCCAGGGACCAAAGAACTTCATCTTCACCGTTGGTCAAGCAGCGCCCAAATGAGGTAACGGGATAGGAAATTGATGGCCCGAAGCCACTTGAAGCAGGCCGGGCGGGCCAGCACCTGGTGACGGCAGTCGCAGCACCGCAGCACCCTGTTCTGGTCCATGAGTGGCTCTTGCCTGCCCTACCAAGGCAGATTTGGCAGATGTTGGCACTTGGCAACGCTGGCTGATGCTGGCTGATGCTGGCTGTCAGCTCCAAACGCCCAACCTGAACCCCTTCAACCCCTCATCCCTCCATCCTCTTGTCCTCCCTTTGCCGCAGTCCCGTCACCGTCCATGCCATGCCGGAACCAAAATTCCTCCATCCATTCATCAAATCGGCCCAGCCAATCGACAATCGGACTGCAGTCCCAACAACCCACCGCATCGGCGTGGTATCCGTACCGAGTCTACCGACATGCAACCGCAAGGCGACCAGGCCTGCCAGGGCTGGAATGGTGGCCGTCCAGGGATCATGCCACCATGGCCCATCCCCGTCCACATTCAGCAGATCACCCCGGTGCTGGGCTGCTGGCAATAATACTACTCGATGGGTCGACACCATCCATGACCCCGCTAACACTTCTCTCTCTGCCTTGTTGGGGCGGCTCGTCCCGACTCTCTGTCCTGGCCATAAGGGCCCCTGATCACCACCGCCATGTTGCCGACGAAGCAGCTCATGCGTTGATAGATACCCCCTACACGAGTACGAATACTCTCCGGGCCACGTTTATCTCCGTGTCATCATTAATACTGGCTTGAGAGAGTTCCTCCCCGAATACTGTGTAGAAAGACCAGGCAGTGTTGGTATTCTGGGCCATTATCCGTCGGCTTCTTGTTACTCCTCACTCCCCTTGCGCCTCCGGATCTCGCTATGCTACTTTGGGACCCTTGCAGGATTCCTGTCGTCTATCCGCCAATCCAAGCTCTGAACTGCCTCCTGGCCCTGCCGGTCTAAGCGCGCGTTTACACAACGTCGTACCGTCCTTGCATTGGCGCGTCGACAGTGAGAGCCTCCTACCTCAGGCACGGTATGAAATATCAGTATTACGGGATACAGATGCGCCACTGAGAATCCAAGTTGACAGGCTGTTCACTAGTACTACGAATCCCTAGCTAAGTAGTCTTGGCCAAGTGGCCTCAGGTGCCCACCTATCTATAGGTTCCCTAAAAACTTTTCGTCGCTGACAGCAAGATGCAAGAAGTATTCGTACCTCTACCGTGTGGCTACTTCTCACAACCAACTGGACTGATGTTGCAACAGGTGTAGATGTATCCAGAGTTGGGATTATTGGCGCCAGCCAAGCCAGGAGGTCTCTATCCGCAGCACGAATTAAAACTAAAATAAAGACGAGCTCATTGTCTCTCCGCCCTTTACTCTTCCCGCAAACATTCTATGACAGCAACAGTGGACCCCTTCGCGCGGTGTGCCTCCACTATCCGAAGTCCGGCTCGAGCAGCTACTGCTCTGAAGTCTTCGAGTGTTCGCTCTTTGCCCCCGATGACCGCCATGACGATATCGGTGGCCGAACCATACGCGGATGGGGGGTTGCTCAGGAGCTCTTCCACAATTAGAAGCCTGCTGTCTGGTGCCATGGCCTCCCGGATCTTACTCAGCATGTCTGCAGCGACCTCGTCGTCATAGTCGTGCAGGCAGCGCCGAATATAGTACACCAGAGCGCCCTTGATGGGCTGCTCGCTGTGGAAATCCATGGGCACAAACTGTGCCTGGGCGAGGCTACCCTTGGCCTCCTCTCTGGCTGCATCCACCACCTCTGGCAAATCCTCCACGGCGCAGCGGGATGTCGGAATCCCTGGCGTGGTCTTGCAGATGTACTCGAGCGCATGTCCCTTGCCTCCACCGACGTCGACGATGAGCGTCCTCTCGTCGTAGTCCTTGGCCTTGGTCGCAACCCAACTGAAATCATACGAACCGGTAACTGGCATTCTTTGCGCCATGGCAACCATGCTGGCCATGAAGGTGGCCATCCTCTCTTTGTCTTGGTTCAGGTGCTCCCACACGGTGAGATCAGGGTCGCCCATCGAATAGGCGTAAACAGTCCCGTATCTCCCCGTTGGCTCCTTCAAGCCATACTCATCGAAGTAACTAGGCATGGAGACGAATGTAGAGATGTGGTCGTCGAAACTGTGGCAGAGGTCAGCATCAATGGGCTGGAAACAGTGTATGGGGCTGGTCAATCACGTCATTCGCACCAGGGCCCTGAGCGGGCTGGCGGATGCACACGCCTGCGATGTTGCGGTGTGGGCAACCTCGTCTCGTCCGACCTGCTCCAGCACTCCTGTGGCAACAAGGATCCAGGCGAGGCGCCCTGGTGTATCCCCGTCAGCACGGACCTCATATATGATTTGCAGAGGCAGCCGTTCCGAAACAGCTACTTACTGATGAGAGATGTCTGGGCCCCAACCTTGGCCGCGAGCTCCTCGTAGGAGATACTCGCCTGCTCAGGGATATTCTCAAAGACGTTCCACTTGATGAACAGGCGCACGGCAGTCAGCTGGACTACGCCAACAAAGCTGTCCATCAGCTGGTCCCCGGGCTGCTGCGTGGCGCGCAGAATACCATGGGCGGTATCCAACAGGCGTGAGCGGTCATCGAGAGACACACCACCTGGACCGTTCCTGATGCGCTGGGCTGTCTCCGCGATGACCTTGGCCCATGATTCCAGCTTGTCTGCTGATAAAGCGTTCTGGTCCATGGCGAGACCGTTGTATAGCCGATATTGGAGTCGAGAAGTGTATTGGATAGATGATGGGAGAAAGGGAAAGACATTCACTCACAGGCCTACAGCTCATGCTTTTGTACTTGTCACCGTCAGGCCTATCGCCGACCCCGAACTGCAAGTCTGTTTGAATCTCCGGCCACGGATACCCATATGACCAGGCGTATCACCAACAGAGAAGTCACAGCAACCTCCTCTTTTACCTGGCAGCGGCTAACCCCCACGAGGCTCTGAAATATTCATTCGGCTCTATACTTTCACGAAGCTATCCGTACATCCTCCACAGCTTTTGCCCCGTGTTTTGGCGTCGTCCGTAGGCGCTACATTCTGACCTCTGAAAGCTTGTTAGCGCGGAATCTTTCGGAATAAATCTGGGGCAAATTGAGCCAATCAAGATTACGATGAACAAAAGAGCGGAGACTGTCAGTACACCGCAGCTCTGTCGGTAAGATGGGTAGACCAGGGTAAGAAAAGTACCAGCAATACGAGTGGAGAAATGGTTTGCGTGCTCTTCTAACTTGTGCTAGAGGTCACAGATGTGGTTAGTCACCCATTGGGTGTTTTTGATTGGATCAAAAAGCTACCCACTGTTAACACAGTACGGGCAGCCCATTGAAAGGCCCTGCATGTAAGTCGCTAACAGACTCTCAGGAGTCAGAGTGTATTGTCCCCGAGTCCTCGACCTCCGATCCCCGAGTTTCCACTCGGAGCTCCGCATTCCGCAAAGGCCGACTCCGATCCCGCAATCCCGCAATCCCGCATCCGGCCGCATAACAGGAGGGCCGCCGTGCCGCGGTTCTCGTTGTGACTCGGTGCTTACTACATGCTTATAAAGTGCAGTGGCCTGTCGACCCATATTCATTATCTGATCATTGGCTTCTCTACACATATCACTCACGGTCTGATCCGATGACTTGTCGACACGCAACCGTCGCATTTAGTTTCGCGCAGAGGTGACCCGCCACGAGGTAGTAGTACATGGTACCGGCAGACTCTATGCGATACCAGAATCGCACTCCATGATCGGAGAAGCCAAATCCATACAGGAGTCGGGTGCAGACGTGGGAGCAGCTCTGCTGCATCCATCCATACCTCAACTAGGTTCCCACCTCGCAGCCCAGCTTTCTCGTCAACTGCACCCGGATACTGTTCCTCGGCGAGTTTATGGGGCAGGTAGCAGCGCAGCATCAGCTTGCGGACAGATATGCCTGGTGTCACCTCAACCGTATTATCAGATGCGAGCGGTTAGTTGCGGCAGGATTTGCGTCATCGCGTCACAGTGTTATGTGCGTCGTCGCCTAAGGTCTCTTCCTCTCTCTATTACTCTTACTGCCTCAATTCTATCAACTCCCCATGAAGCTATCTCTGGGCGAACAGGCCCAAGTGAGAATTTAAGCGGCCATGACTACCTGCTTTACTTTCCTCATAATTCTATAGGGTATATTGGGAGCCCCTGACCCCACTGCTCACCCTTCTAGTTGCACATGGGCCGTAAACGCCAAACCCTTCTAAATACTCTATACAGAGAGACGACGAAAACACCATGTAACTCTCGACCTGTAACGAGTGTTATTCCCGGAGACAGCCGTCTCACTCGGCCCTGGCGCTCTTGGTCTTCTTGCTCCTCAGCTTCATCATCAAGAAGACCAGCGCGTATGAGGACACGCAGAACAGGGCCGTGATGCCGGTCTGCAACAGGTGTCAGCCTCCATCAATCAACAGCTGCTCCGCCAACCACCATCACATCACAGGGACACTTACGTCACGCCATGCGTAATACTCCTCCTTGAGATTGAAGGTCTGCGCATACTCAGCACCCGTGGCATACGCGCAGTAGCTGCAGCTCCCGCGATCCAAAGGGTCGGCCACGTAGCCGGCGTTGCTGCTCAGAAAGTCGGCCATGTACCCGCCGCACGTCTGGCCGGGGGGGACGTCGAAGACGGTGAACTCCTCCGGTCGGCACTGGACCTGGACGTCCCAGACGATGGTGCCAAACAGCCCGCCGACGAGGTAGTGGAAGGGGTCGAGCCAGTACAGCCAGTACTTCCAGAAGGGCTGCATCTGCGAGTAGGGAACGACGACGCCGGCAAACGAGACGAGCCCGGCTCCAAGGAGCAGCGGGTTCATGACGGCCGCAAAGTACTCGTTCGGTGCGTATGCAGCGATGCCTTGGCCGATGGACGTGTACAGGAACTCGTAGACTATTGGATTCTGGGTCAGCTCCATGCCAGATCACAATCTCGTAGGGGAACCGGCGGCTTACAGATCATCTGGAGATACATGTGGCCCGATATCCGAGCGTCGACAGGGAATCCGCAGGTAAAGTACCAGCAGCAGAAGTAGACCGTCGCGCAGATGATCAGGTAGGGGATCTCGGAGACGGTCTGCGCGCCGATGAAGGCCGCCCAGTGGTACGTCTTGGACTTCTTCTCCCTGGTCTCGAACAAGTCTCTGTTCCGGAGGAAGAAGGGCTGCATCTGGTTGATGCAACCTGGGGCGACAAAGATGAAGTTGAAGATGGTAAAGATCCTCAGCTGCAGGGAGAAAGTCCCGTTGTCAATCATCCAGAAGGTAAAGCCGCTGAACAGGGCAGCAAAGATGTGCAGGTTGATCTTGTTCCAGACGTAATCCTGCAGAATCGTGAGTTTGACTGCAGGGTATCAACTGTCAGAGGGCGGGAAAATACCGGAGACCGCCATAGCTGGATCATCTGACGGTGTAGCACCATCTTCCACTGGAAGAATTTGGACGTTGCAAAGCTGGAGCCTTCGTCTGGGTTGGTGTCGGCCGCGGATGAAATGGCATCGCTATTGAGCTGATGGAACGTATCCAAAGCTTTCTGGCGTTCAGGAGATCGATTCCATACGTCGACCCAGTCGATGGGATTGTCCGTGTTGCCTTGGATAACTTCAACCATGTGCTCAGCAGGGTTGACATCCTCTTGGCAAGGCGCTCCGTTCCGAGCGAAATAGTCTAAGAGTGCTTCAGAATTCTTCCCAGCTGTAACGGAGTTAGCCATCGTCCTGCCTCAACGAGGACATCCTACCAACTCTTTCCAAAATAGGCGGTCCTTCCCCCCTTGGCGAGCAGGAGAACCGAGTCAAAGGCTTCGAAGAGCACCGCAGATGGCTGATGGATGGTGCAAAGGACCGCCTGGCCACCATCGACAAGCTTTCTCAGGAAGCGGACAATGTTGTACGCGCTCTGGCCATCGAGACCAGACGTCGGCTCGTCGAGGAAGAGCAGCGTGGGCTTGGCCACGAGCTCAACCCCAAGGGTCACCCGCTTCCTCTGCTCAACACTGAGGCCGGCACCGGGAACTAAGACTGAGTCAGCTGTGATGGGAATGGAAGAGTTTCAGGGCCATTCCCACCTCCGATCAGCGCGTCGCAGATATCCCCCAGCTCCAGCAGATCAATGATGCGCTCGACATAGTCCAGTTTCTCGCTGCGGGGAACGCTCTCGGGCTGCCGCAAGACCGCAGAGAAGACCAGTGCCTCCTTGACAGTAGATGTTGGCTCGTGGACGTCCATCTGCTCGCAGTAGCCCGTGGTCCTCTGGAAGGAGATGCCCTGGGGCTTCCCGTCGACCAGGATGGAGCCGTAGATCTCCCCAGCATCCTTTCGCTGGGCGAGTACATCCAGAAGTCTAGCTACTGTCAGCGTCGCGAACACAAGCCCACGGGGAGTGGCTATTTCTGGTACTCACGTCGTCTTGCCCGCGCCAGAGGCACCCATCAGGGCCGTCAGGTTCCCTGGCCGCACGTACCCAAATATCTTGTTGAGAAGCTGCTTCTGCGATCCCTCCGATTGGACGAAATAGTCGAGATCCCGCCAGGTGAATGTCGACTGCCGGGTGCCCTCGGCTGAGATCGATGGAGAAGGGCCCTGGCTCTGGTCTGATCCCTTCTCAGGGTCCGCCACCTCCCGCTTTTCACGGATTCCCCTCTTGAAGAGCAGGACCGACGACCCTCCATCGCTGTTCTTCAGCTCGAAGCCCAGGGCGGTGACGCCCAGGAAGAACATCCACAGCCCGACAACGACGCCGAAGCCCCTCCATAGATGGCCGACGGAGTACCCGTACTGCTGGTGGATGTAGTCGACCCCATGGATCATACCCGAGCCATCGCTTCCAGGCACGGTACAGCCCCTGAACTCAGTCTCGTTGTACCCGATACCAAACGGGACGTACTGGGGAGCAACACATTCGAGCTTCAGGCCTCGGAATTCGTTGACCATCAGAGACTCGAACGCGTATGCGCCCGGGTTGAGGTAGAAGATCCATCGGAACCAGGGGTGCATCTTTTTAAAGGGAATCAGGTAGCCTGGAGGGGGGGGATTAGTGACTGCCTGTGAGAAGCGCTTTCGTACTCTGCTCCATGGACTCACCTCCGTAGATGAAAAACACGGATGACAGCAGCCCGGACAGCTGACTGGCGGTGCCGAAGTTGCTGAAGACGGCGCCAACAGCCCTGAACAGCTGGGTGAAGCACAGCGTGTTCGCATTGACCACGATCCAGAAGGTGAAGAAGCGGCCCGCATCCATCTGCAGCCCGCTCATGAAGTAGAGGATGAGCGAGAAGCAGGTGACCTGCAGCAGCACCACGGGAATGTCGGTCAGGGCATTGGCGATGCAGAAGGCCGTCGGGCGGTAGAAGCCGAAGCGCTTGTGGCGGGAGAGGATGGGGCGCCCCATGAAGGATGCCGTCGTCTCTGACATGCCTTCGAGGAGGAAGTAGAGGACGGGGAAGAAGAGGACTCCTGGGCGCAGGAAGATGGACTCGCTGGTTTGGGGAAGGTTGTAGAAGAGGCTGCCGCAGACCAAAGCCTGGATGATGGCGGAGGAGACCTTGACAATCAGCGAGATCCGATCGCCCATCATGATCTGGACTTGTCTGGAGGAGTCAGCAGAGGCCCCGTAACAGCGTACCAGGTAATAATTCTGTATACATACCGTATCGTGGCGTTGACAATCTGCTCTCGCATGCCCGCTGTGTAGACGCTTCGTGGGAATTTGCCCAGCCTTCTCAATCTCTTCTCTCGGTCTGTCGCCAGTCGTAAGTCTTGCACCTGAGCCTCGAGCTGGGAAGGATCCTGGAACTCCTCTGCCATCTGGCGGCAGACGCTGCTCTCCTGGTACGCCCTTTCGAATTCCTCTGCCGTGTCTGGCACCAGGCCCTCGAATCCTGGTGCAATGACACGCTCCGTCTTGACAGTGACCGAGGTCATGAAGTCGGCAACGTTTGCTCCTCTGGGGCAGATGAAGCCCAGCGCTTCAAAGTAAGCCTTGGATGTCTCTCGGCGCCCGTAGTAGATGACACGGCCCTCAGCAAGGACAAGGACCTTGTCGAATTCGTCGAAGATGCCATTGCCCGCCTGGTATGTGGTCACGACGATGGACTTGCCACTGTCGGCGTCCCTTCGCATGGTCCGCGCAAGCTCAAGAGCCGTTCTGGAGTCGAGGCCTCTTGTTGGCTGGTCCCAGAGCTGCACAGGGCTCTGCAATATCATCTCTACCGTCAGTCTTGTAACAAGGGCGGCCGGATGATGCCTGCTAACCTGGCTGGCCATGACCTCGGCCAGTGACACTCGCTTCCTCTCGCCCCCCGAGACACCACGGATGTACTCGTTTCCAACCAGCGTCTTCTTAGTGTGGCTGATTCCCAGTGACCCGAGTATGCTGTCCCTCATGGTTTCGATGTATTGGTGTTTCTTCTCCATATTCTCGGGTCTGTCGCGGGGCATCTTGTTTCTCAAGGCAAACTTCATCGCTCGGTTCACGGTCAACGTGGCGAAGTGGATGTCATCTCGGGTCTTTGTTAGCACGACTTCGAACACATTAGCATCCAGTCTCGCACCTTCAGTATTGAGCACAACCTGCTGACGGAACCTTCTCGCCTCAACATGGTCCATGCTCCCGTACCGAGTGTCGCCCGTGACCTCCTGGAAGGACTCTCGGTGATTGGCAAGGACGCGCAGAAGAGACGTACAGCCCGAACCAGGTCGGCCAAGGACAAGAAGCTGCGCTGTCAGCTCCCATATTCAACATGCCTTTATTTCTCCTGACTCTCACCATTTCGCCTGGGCGGACTTGGCCCGTCGCCGTGTGGACTATGGTCTACCGAATATCTTAGCTCCCCACTCCCAACACGCTCACCGCGTTACTACCACTTACTCTCAATGGCCTTTGTCTCCAGTCAAAGAGACCCCTGAGTTGCCGCGGGTCAGCTCTTGACCAGAGGGTCTCCCCAAGAGCTTCATCAGGGGCTGCGACTCGAACGCTCAAGTTTCTGAAAGACAGCGTGAGGCGCTTCGGGATAAATTCCTGGTCAGATCCATTTTTGCCTTCTTCAATTTGGTCATCCTCTTCTCTCGGCGGTGTAGACAAGTCCGTGGTAGTGTTGGGTTCGTCCGCTTGGGTGGATGTGCTTGTGCTGTCTGGGTCTGGATCAGGGGCCGACATGCTGAAGGACTCGCAAGGCAATACTGCCGCATTCATGAAATGCAAGATCCTGTATTACACTCCAAGAAGAAAAGCCTCTATAAACAGGAAAGGGCTTTTATAAGACTTTTTCCGTTTAGAAGGCGATGGGGAAGAAACTAACCTCTACATCCGTATATCCGTAACTCCGTATATCCACAGCCGTCCCTTATTCCGTGCTCTATACTTCCGAGCCCACCTGGGTCATGAGACGATGCCAAACAACTCATCATCGACTAAAATGAAGACGTCTGACCCATTTTAAAGGGGCATTGCGGGTGTCGATCCACTGCCACGGTGCTCCAAGCGCCCGACTCGGCTCTATTGTAGTAATACCACCTAATCCCAGGTGGTAGGCAGCCTACCATCGCAAGTCCCAGTCTTGGCTCGGGTCGATCGACAAGAAGGCGTCCATGTCCATGGTTCCAAAATCAAAGTTTAATAATCCGATATCCGCAGCCGTGAAATCAACCAGTTCCTCGCCTCGACTGTCGGGCTGTTCTTGGTGCTGTCCGCTGACGAGAGTGCCACCTAGCATGGGCGGGTTGGAGCTCCCAGACACTATAGTCATCGCACCTCCGTCCAAGTGCTGCTGGGGCGGGCCTCTATGCACCCCGGTGCTTGTAGTAGTTTCCGCTACAAAGTCCGGGAATACAGAGCGCACCATTCGCTCGATAGTACCAATGGTTGTGGGCACCTGGGCGGTAATCTCCCCGTGTCTCTGGAGCATGGAGCGCAAACATTGCAACGCCAATCGAATCCAGCCGAGGTTGTGTCGATTAGCATCCTTGTCTTGCATAATATCAAATACTAGGATGTAGCAAGCCCCTTCCATGAAGAAGTTGTGGTATTGTATATCCTAGGCATTCGGCAATAAGTACTCCGGCCCTTGAACATAGGGGCATCCACACACTACTTACTCTGCAGAGAATATTGTCACGACAAGCAGCCGCTAGAAACTCTATAGCACTTCTTGCGGCTTCCAAACAGTATTCGCAGGCCTTTTCAAGCCAAGGAGGGGGATCAGGCCGATTCTGGACAAGGGAGTTGGCATCCAGTTTCCCCTGCCTCAGCTTTGCTCTGAGAACCAGGAATGGGCGGAAAGTCAACTGAAGGGTATGGTGATATACTGGTTTCAACAGAGGTTAGAGTTATGAAATGAAGAAATAGGCTAGGTACTCACTAGTCGATAACATTGTCTGGCAGATGCCCAGCTCTCCCCCCATTACGCCTCCCATCAGCTCAACCCCCATAGTCTGAGGCTGCTTCTCGGCGAAATGACGCAGCTCAGCTCGTACCTCATTGGCAAACTTCCATACCGGAAGAACTGAATCGTGTCTAGGGACATATATGTGATCCATACATTTCGAAATGATGCGTGATAGCTCAGCCATTGACTGAAGGAATGGTTGGTCGCTCGGTATCGGGATACTGTCTCTAGGGTGCGAGAGAGAGCTTGGTCTTCCCAACGTGAAACAAGACCAACTAATCAAGTTACTTGTCAGACTCCCATAAGACACTAGAGAGATGTACCAGCGAGGATTTGTTTCTTACGTCTCCCAGAATTGTAAAGCCCAAAACGTGATTCTTCTCTTGTCAATCTCTTGCTGTCCATCTGCCGCCCGGCCGCAGGCGTCCTTGTGAAGGCCAGCAGCAATGGCGCGTCTTACGGCTGTTCCGATGTGTAGAAAAGCAGAATTCGGGTAGGCTCTCTCCAGCTGCAACTGGCCAAGCATGAGGTAAACCTGCACCATCTGTACATTGACTGCCTCGTCGAGCTTGGCAGCCCCCTGCTTGGCTCTCTGGTACAGGAAGTCGGACATTGCGTCCTCCCCGAGCATACAGGCGCCCGTGGCCATTGCTATGACGGAAACGATGTTTTCCGCAGAGTCCACGTCGAGGAAGGCAGGCGGGCGCAGAAGGGCACTCAGACGGCGACGGTGCTCGTCCTTGGATATGGCTGGAAGTGAATGCCAGTAGGTTTCTAGGTACCTCTCGAGAAATCTCCCCGCTGTTCTTGTATCCAGAAAAACAGCAGCACAGTCGTCCAACTTTGGCCGAGCTGGCTTGTTCTCTGCCAGGTGGCCAAAGAAGAGTCGACGGTGGCTGAACAGGTCCAGGCCAGGGCCGATCTCTTCCACGCCCTGGCGGGACGGGGAGTTTGGCCGTGTGCCCTCAATCTGGTGATATATCGAATGCATCATCGGGAACATGGATGAAGGGCCATAGTACAGCTGGAGTAAACATGACGGCGATGCTCGGTGAGTGGCAGCTACGCTGTGTGTGTTGATGGCGCGGTCGACCTCACTGTCCTCATCGTCCTCATTCCCGCCTGCGGCATTGCCATTATCTGGAGATAACTCCACGGCTCCAGATGTTACATCATCTGCCTTCTTGCCCGCAGGGGCCATTAAATTAGCATCCGAAGGTGTCGCAGCCCTTCGGAGACGATTGCGCGGCTTCGACCTGTATACGCAATGGCAGCCCCGGACGGCACAATGGTTACAGGGTTGCTCGCCATTGCAGCGGATCTTGCGCGTGCGACACTCGTGGCACGCTTTTGATATGCGAGTTACCATGGGAACTTGAAAGAAAAGAAGAGAAAAGAAGAAAAAATAATATAGTAGAAACAAAGATACAACCTAACGCCCTAGATGATGAAGGGGAGAGAAGGGCGAATAATGGGATGCACCTACCCGCAGCGGGATGCCCCACCACCTACCACCCAAGCACCATTTTGACGTCGATCGGTGGGACCTACTTTTTTTTTTCCTGCGTCCTGCCCATGAACATTCCTCCATCACTCCACGACATTGTATACACTAATTACGCCCCCGAAGCCCTCACAATGCCATCTGCACGCCCCATAGACGTGACCGATGCTTTGGACGATGATTTGCATCATGCCTCTTCTTCATCGGGCAGCGAGTCCGACTACCTCGATAGCTCCAGCGCCCGCAAACGCCGCCGCACTTCTCCAGCTCCCGTGGACGACGACGACGATGAGGATGACCTGGAGCTGAAAGCTGCCATTTCCACCATACAAGCACCCTCTCGCATCAAGAAGAAGGCACAGAAGACCGCAGATGCGCCTTCGAAACATGCACCACTGGCACAGGGATCCGCCCTCGCGCCGACAGATCCCACCGCGACCTTTGCGGGGCTGCAGGTTCGGCCCTGGCTGGTCCAGTCGCTCGCGAACATGGCTATCCGGAGACCCACGGGCATTCAGAAGGGTTGCATACCAGAGATCCTCAAGGGCAGGGACTGCATCGGCGGGAGCCGCACAGGTTCCGGCAAGACGGTCGCATTCGCCGTGCCTATTCTCCAGAAGTGGGCCGATGATCCCACGGCCATCTTTGCCGTGGTCCTGACGCCGACGCGCGAGCTGGCCCTGCAGATCTACGAGCAGTTCAAGGCTATCTCGGCCCCCCAGAGCCTCAAGGCTATCCTTGTGACAGGAGGCTCTGATATGAGGGCCCAGGCCATTGCGCTGGGGCAGCGGCCGCATGTGGTCATTGCTACGCCGGGACGCCTGGCGGACCATATCCGCACGTCGGGCGAGGATACGATATGTGGACTGAGAAGGGTTCGCTACGTGGTGCTCGATGAGGCAGACCGGCTTCTCCACGCCGTGGGCCCGGGCAGCATGCTCCCCGACGTGGAGGAGTGCCTGTCCGTGCTGCCGCCGGCCACAGAGAGGCAGACGCTGCTCTTCACCGCCACTATCACGCCCGAAGTCCGGGCTCTCAAGGACATGCCGCAGAAGCCGGGCAAACAGCCCGTGTTCGTGTGCGAGGTCGACACGCAGATGCTGGCCATCCCCACTACGCTCCGCCAGATGCATGTCCAGATCCCCGTCACCCACAAGGAGCACTACTTGCACGTCTTCCTCCTCACCGAGGCCAATGCCGACAAGACCATCATCCTATTCTGCAACCGAACCTCCACCGCCGAGTACCTCCACCATCTCCTGCGCATCCTCGACCACCGCGTCACGTCCCTGCACTCCAAGCTGCCGCAGAGGCAGCGCATTGACAACCTCGGCCGTTTCCGTGCCGCGGCGGCTCGCATTCTCGTCGCCACCGACGTCGCCGCCCGTGGTCTTGATATCCCCGAGGTCAGCATGGTCATCAACTACGACATCCCCCGGGACCCGGATGACTACATCCACCGAGTCGGTCGTACGGCGCGTGCGGGTCGCAAGGGTGAGGCCGTCACGTTTGTCGGGCAGCGCGACGTGGAGCTCGTCCTGGCCATCGAGAAGCGCGTGGGCCGGGAGATGGAGGCGTGGGCGGAGGAGGGAGTCAACCTGGAGACGCGCGTGCTCCGGGATGCACTGAAGCCGGTTAGCGAGAAGAAGCGCGAGGCGCTGCTGGAGATTGAGGAGGGACGCGAGGTCGGCGGGAAGAGGAAGAGGACCAAGCAGAAGTTCCGGGCGGAGTAAACAAGCAGCGTTTGTTCTAGATGCAGAGAAGCCCGCCCGGAGGTTAGGCTCATATTTCCGTGCTACTCCACGAAGGAATCTGTCACTACATGTCCGCGTCACATGTTTAATACCCCATACCCAAGATCATAGTTGGGACAGAAATCATCGAGAAACTCAAAGATATCAAATCCACCGGAAACTACGAGCTTGTGGTCAAATTCCGTGACTAGAGCTTACAAAAGGGCTCATAGATTGCAACCCTCGGGGACCATAGCTTTGAAATCCCATAGGCGTGGTGCTCACCCGAGGGTCTGGAACTAAGGGTCGATCGCGCCCACGCGGTCGGCTTTCGTGGGGTCAGGGACTTGCTCACCTCAGAAAGAACCAGCTCCCGCGAATGAGAATGGGGACGGGCCTTCGCCCTTTCGGCGTTTGGTGATGCTGACATATCCCTAACCCGGCACCATGGCACTAAAAGGGGGGGAGGGGGGTGGGGTGAAGGGGGAAGGCGTGTCGATGCACGACGAAGTTGCCCCTGTGGTGCGGGCCCTGGCAGGTAATAAGAGCTTGGAGCTTTCGCCCATGTGCGCAAGGCGACTCGTGAGATCGTGAGAACAGGATTTGGGACGGCGCCGAGTCAGGGCGCGGAGAAGTGCTGCTCGCCGACCCGTTGGTGCGCGGTGTCATGTTAAAGTGTGCAACGGGCCAAGCGGTTTGGTAGGAGCTCTCTGCCCATATTTGTCAGACAAGGGAGCTCGGCGAATTGACTCCAAATGGCATATATGCGATGAGCGCCTGTGTCGTGATGCGATGGACACCAGTGACGTTAGTGACGTTGGCGAGACCCTCAGGACCCATTGTTCCCGCTGGGCGTAAGGCGGAGGTCTGCAAGGCCGAGGAGCGACCATCGACCAGCCGATCAACCCCGACACTGGCGGCGCCCATCCATCAGATTGTCGGCACTGATTGATAAGGATAACGTGAAAGATGAAGGGGGGCTCCAAGGTTCAAGCTCTAACAGCTGCGGATTGCTAGATTTGTAGTTGGAGGTGTAGTCACGTGGGTTTCCTCATCCGCAGACAGAGAAAGGACATACCGCCATCAGAGTTCTCGACTTTACTCCTCGATGGGCTCGATCCCAAATCAATATAATCCGCGGATGATTATTCCCATATTATCCAGATGACGCAAGTGACGCAACTCGTGACGGAGCAAGTCGCGCGCCGTGACACCGAAGATTCCGATAAAACCCAGCGCGGCTTTTCGCGACCTTTATCCATGTTCCATGGATCACGACTAGTGTAGTGCAACCCCATAGACGCGGGCACGTCCGGCATTTCGGGAGTCGGAATTGCATGGGGTCCACAATGCTTCACGTCACAAGGACCGTGGATTTATTATCTCAAATCCGCCGCGAACGGGAGGGCGCGCTTTGTTGAACGAAGGTGCATGGCGGGTGACGCTATGTGGAGGAATACTACGCGGAACGCAGTCATCTTTGCCGATAAGGGACTTTGCATGGTATTAGTCTCGATCTACTCCGTAGTATTTAGCATATTAGCAGCAATATATATACGTACGTATAGTCGATAACCTACTCATACAGATATCTACTAAGTCAGGTACTCGTAGTATCGCAGATAAGGGTTGCTGGTGGCTTATCAAGACTTTCCTCAAAAGTACATGTGCTGTTACGGAACGGGGTACGATAACGCGTGTGATCTGCAAGCGCATGTGAAACTGGCCAGCCGGGCCCAACAAGGAAAGCGAAAGGAAACAGAACATGGCACAAACACTTTCGATTTCAGCAGCAGCAAGACTTCGGGGAAGGAAGAGCAAGAGTTGCCTAGGCGATGCATGAATTTACGATTACTATCCGTTTCTCGTACGAGTACTAGTATGGGTGTGAGACGGTTGCCTTGCACTGGTTGCAAGTTCAGCAAGGTTGCCAGATTCCGTGCCGCGCGGCACCGAGAATAATTGACGAGGAAAGGGCGTTCTAATTGTCCAATAGCCCACAGCAAGGGCGCGCAATTGAACGGCAAGAGCCATAACGACTGAGCGAAGCGAAGCGAAGCAAAAAGATGCTCATGGACGGCCGCAACTTTGAGCCTCCAATGGCCCTGATTGATGCCCGTTTTTGGTTGTTGCTGGCTCTCACAGGCCGCGGACTTCGCTTACAACTTTGCCTACGTGGACGTTGTTCCAGCCAGTCACAGGCTCACAACATCCCGCATGGTTCGCTTCCTTCGCAATGATTTGAAACCCGTTCTTGGAGCCTAACGAGATGAGGGACCGGGATTGGCCAACGGGTGGCGTTGACTCATCATTCGCTGAATCGTGCTCCGTGCTTGTGGTGCCGGCCGGGCCCCCAGCCAAAGAGGTGTGCGGTGCCTGGAGGTCCTGGGCCCAGTGGGCTGTGAGGCTGGGCCCCAGACAAGACATGGGGGAATTCGTCGATCCCTGCGAGCTCTTTGCTTGTGGCCCTCTGCCGTGCCCCGGCGTGCGTGCGTGCGTGCCGTGTCGGCGTGTTTGCATGCCCACGTATCAAGAGGCGTTGCGTGTGCGAATAGCGTGAGTCGGATGCCATATCTGTTCCATGCCAACGCTGCGACGGAGGCCTGGGCGTGTGTGTGTGCGCGTGTGCGTATTCGTAGGCCTTCTTCCCTTATTCCTTCAGATCTAGTCCTACAACCAGGTATTATGCACGCGGCGTGACGAATTGAGATAACCTTGTAAATTATTGATGGGCTGTGCAACGCCATCTCGCAGGCAGTGGTGCGTAAATGGCGTCGCACGCAGTACGAAGAGTACGAATGTGTAGTCCGTAATCTGTGCGGAGTACACTCACCCACTACTAGTATGTGCTACAGGTGAGCGGTGATGATAAGCAATTATAGGCAATGATGGTCGGTGACGATTGCGCTCGCCCGCCAGACCGAGTCAAATGCAAGGTGGCCAAAACGCAACTGCTTCCGCCAACCATCACGGCCAATGTCGTGACTGCGGCCCGTGGTGGATGGAGTTGGGGGAGATAAGAGCCCCCCCCCGAAACCAGTGTTTGCCTAGCTACTCCGTACATGGTGCTGATTGCTGAGAAATAGTAACATGCACTTGTTTTTGCAATGCAAGGGGATGATGATGAATGATGGATGACTGTGCAAACCTAATAACGGCCAAGCTTAACGCGGACGTAGCCGGACTTAGTGCTACCTACTATAGTAGGTATTTGCTCAGGTGTTGTTTGTTGCTTCCAGCTCCAGAAGTTGAAAGGACCTCTTGATTACGAATCGGGATTCGGGCTTTGAAATTGTGGGTGTGTCGGTGACAAGGCGTCGAGCCGAAACCTTCTTTCTGGTGCTGTGGAAGGGCGAGAAAAAAGCGAGCTGGGGAGTCATCAGGTCGCCAGTCCAGGTTCCTTCCCACAACTCCGAGAGCGGACCCACAGCTCCTCCCCCGAAAACGTAGTACCCAATGGCCAGAGGTACCTCGGCCAGGCGCACATGACACGGCGGGCAGCGCGTACCTTGGGCGCGCGAGGGACCTTGATCATTCGGATTTAGTCAGCGGACCTGCGGAGCGCTGGGCAGTCCCCACTCCCTTGGACACACGCCCCCCCTTCCAGGATCCCAACCCACCGCCAGCCTGACAAACTCTCCCTCGGGCCCGTGGGCACAAAGTCCGCATGGCGGCGTGTTCGGGGCTTAGAATTTCGCGGACCCTCGTCTGACACCATAACGGGTCTCCGAGTCCACGGGCGTTGCCGCAGATTACAAAAGAATCCCAATCCCCTCCCCTCCGGTTTCGTCGATGGATCCGATCACCACTGCTCCAACCAAATCATCGTGACTCTACCCTCTAATACCAAGGCAGATCTTTTCGAGACCTCACTCTAATATCAAAGCCTCAAGGTTTCGATCACATCTGCCAAGGCGCCCCACTGATCAAAACTGCCCAATCTCAAAACGAGCTGCCATCACCGCCTAGGCAACTCTCACACCCCTGCCTCGAATCCCGGAACCGGCTTCTTGCTGCCTTGACTCACCTTTGAGCCTCCCAATACATACAGGCCCAGGATAAAGCAAAAAGAAAAAAAAAACACTACCACCCACACACCGACCCTTTATTACTAGGACCCTTCCCGCCCCTCCTTCGCCATGTCTACTTCAAGTGCACATCCACCGAAGCACATCTCCTTCCAGTCGCCTGCCGACTCCCTCCGCCAGTCGACTCTCAAGAAGAACATGTCCATCACCCAGACCTACTACCTGGCCCACAAGGCCCGGGCCAAGCTCAGCCGCGAGGCTGCCCAGGCCGATCACGACCTCCGCCTGCTTGTCGGACATGCCAACCTGCTCGACTCGCTGATGCTCGAGCTCGCCGATGCCGAGCGCGAGCAGGAGCGCTGGTTCAACCAGTCTGTCCGCGGCGCCAACAATGCCAACAATGCCACCCATAAGCAGCAGGAGCGTCACATCCAGTGGGCCGACAACATCGCCGAGGTCAATGAGGAGGACGAGGACGAGGATGAGGACGACTACGACTCGGACTCTTCAGACGACACCTACGACGAGGACGAGGACGACTTTGTCACCATGACCGGCGTCCCCTCGCTGCGGCCGGAGCCCAGCAAGCCCGCTGCTACTACTGCCGTCACGGTACAGACCCAGGAGGTCAGTGCCGAGGACGAGGATGAGGTCATGGAGGATGATCTCGAGGAGGACTACGCCCAGCTGGAGCTCGTCCGCACACATTCGCACTCGCACAGCCCACCCGAGCTGGTTGACGAGTCCGATTCCTCGGACGACGAGTCGATGCCGCCGTCACCACCCACCGACGTCCTGCCCATGCCCACGGGCAAGGACGCCAAGGAGCGCGAACAAGATCAATCATTATACGATGAGGACTACTACCTGCCCCGGAGGCAAGCCGCCACGGTCTCGACGGCCATCCCGGTCTACTGAGCAGTTCCTCACCAACACCAACACGATCACCACCACCACTACCACAAAACGTGTAATGATTCCTTGTTCAGCGATTCCAGCGACGGCATAGCATTGGAGTTTTATCATGACTTTTATACCACCGGGCATTTGGACGGCGTTTTCAAAAGGGCGATGATTCACATTACTTCTACTTCGATACTGTACCACACACTACTCAATATTTACAATGGAGAGGACACGAGGAGGACAACAAAAAGGCCCGCCGCTCCCATACCACAATATGGTTGAGTGGCCCGTCATGGTCTAAGAGGACCTGAAACGAAAACAGATAGTTCAACAAAAAAAAAATCAAAAATTTTTATCATTTACCTTTGGTGTTGGTTCCATGCCGCGAATGTGAAAAAATGCCTGTTCTAGACTTTCTGCTCACATTCCATCCCGAGGCCAATGCCTCAATGTAGAGTTTTGGCCCTGTAAGTTCGAAGTGGATACATGGATACCCACGCCTTTCGGCGCCGGTGTGAATCACACCTCGCCGCCCGCCATGGCGGGTCCTGAGCGGGTCCCCCCAATCGCCGCCCATCGAGCAGGGCCATGGGCCGAGAAAAAGCTGATCACAAGGCAGAGGCGAAGATGGGGACAAGTGGGCAGAATGGGGACGCGAAAAAAAAAAGCCTTTCCCGCCGACTGGGCTGGGCATTCACGCCGCGACGAACCGGCCCTGGTCGGCGCTTCTTTGCCATGGCACGGAAGGTTGTTGGTACCTGACCGGGCAAAACTTTCTTTTTTTTGCTTCCTTCTTCTTTTTTTTTGCCTTCGAGGTCGGCTTGCTCCTCTGGGTTTGCCCTGGCCGGCAGCCCTTGCAGCCGTACAGAGGTACGAGTTCAGAGTTTGGAGGCGCACACCGCCCTGGTGGGCCGTGTCGGTATGATTCATCAGCAGCAGGCTATTAGCTGTATCAACAAGCCTTGCGCCGGCGGGATTGGAGGCGCCTCCCCCTTGGTGGCGCACTCACGTCAGCAACATCTTAAACAACCTGTTGCTAGCACTAGTATCTGTTCTCGTGCAGATCGATCGGGGGGCGAAGTGTGCCTGTCTCGTTGGATCTTGGGACGTGCTGTCTCCATCGGCTCCCAAGCTCTCCCAAGCTCTCTCTCCCAAGCTCCCGAGCAACGCCATCTACGCATCGCCGGTGACGCGCCGCTGCAGCACCTCGCGGGACGCGCATGCGCGCATTGTTACCAACTCCATACGCGATTCAATTGACATGTCATGAGACCATGTTGCGGAATCGACGGCATGCAACCTGGAGGGAATAAGTCGGGACGGGATGGACGGAGTGGTCGGGATCCAGGGGCGGGATTCGGGTTTGTCGCAGAGGCCGCCGCGCAGCGCTGTGTGCGAGAACCGCCGCCCTATGGGCCTCTGGGATGGGGAGATGGAGTCCGTCGGGCCCGAAGGCACCCGGAGCCTGGAGGGCCCTCAGAGTCGTAGTACCGATGGGAGCGGGCTCCGGTTGGTCCCCGCCACGGCCAGCCGCGCGGGCAGACATTGAAGACCCCATCGCTCCAGTGCTCCAGTGCTTTTTTAGTGCCTGTCTGCCCCTCCGTCTGCCCGCCTGGGCCCGAATCGAGCCCCATCGATCGAGCAAATCCATAATCTATTTGACTGTCCCACTTGGCTTCGCTGGCCCGCAATCGACACCATTCATCGCTAAGAGTCGATTGCTGGGCTGATACATCGTACGTCTTCAAACCACAGGCGGTGCCAATGGCGCGCTCTCGCCAGAGGCACAACCAGTTGCCTGTCGCCGCGTACCGAGTGCTGTACCACCACAGCGCGGGTGACGCAATGCGGCACCACAGGCAACAGCTTGCAACGGTGATGATGGCCCTCTTGGGGAAGAGAAGGGGGATGGACGTACGCGTAAGCGAGTCCCAAGTCGTACCTACCTAGGCTGACGCCAGCAGCTAACAACTAGCAATTGTGCATGGCATAACTGGCAGGCCACGCACAGCGGCAGATGGCGGGGTAATACTAATAATGCAGTCAGTATCCGTACCTCTAGTACGAGTAACCAGTCTCTTGGGGCCAGTTGATGATTTCAACATGCTGCACAAGGAAGATTACTACTGGTATAATACATAGTACACGAATACTCGTATGTATAAAATAGAGCTTCCGGGCCCAAACACCACCCAATCCGGGGCGGGGATGCAGGCGGAGCGGAGTACAAGCAGGGAAGGAAATTGGAGGTTCCGAGTCTCTGAGACAGTGACGGCTCTGGGCGCTTGGGGCCGTTTGGGGATGGTTTGGGGATGGTTTGCACGGTTTGTGAGCCCGTCACGGGATTCTTCGCTCCTCGCTGTCCTCACCACTGTCCTCACTGTCCTCACTGTCCTCGGACTGCTCTCGCACTCGGAGTCAGTCCGAGCCGGGATCGGCAATCGGCATTGACAGCTTGTCCGTCGGTCCCAGACTCCCAGGTCCCACCCCGGGGCCGACGAGTATTGCCCTGTGCACCTTGATGTGCTACTGCCCAAGTATTACATACATACCTGTATGAATACTTGCTAGAGTATTTGTAGGTGCCGAGTACTAGTACTATGCATCACCTTGTGGTTGCTGGTGGCTGGGTTCCCAAAAGCTTTCTTTCGCTTGTAATTTCGTCATCTTTGCCCTTCCTCGCTGGGCAGTATTGGCGGTGCATCTGTCACTTCACGCACGCCCTTGACGCGTCCCGGCCCATCAAGTGATCAGGTGACGGTCCCTTGCGTTCCCGGATAGATGACCCCGGGTTGTTTCAGACGTAAAACAACAGGCGCAGTGCTAGCACTTGGTAGCTGCCAGGCATGCGTGCCCCTTGGCGTCAGAGATACATGATACATGGCCGTACATTAGTACTGGTAGAGGCAAGCCAAAGGGAAGCAAGCAGCATAGGTACCTATGTACTAGTAGGTAGGAATTCCACGCGCATCCCATAGCTGCCCAGCATCAGATTCCAGCACTCTGCACACTCACAATCTCCCTCTCCCATCTTCCACACTACTATTACTTATGCAGCGATAGCAGCCATTAGTATGGCCAAGTGGTGGTGCCCTCAAGTCCAGCCGGCAGTGGCCAATGCTCGGAGTCCGATATGCCGACTCCAGGTGCAGCTTCACCAGGTGGTGCACCACTGCACACTGCAGCGTCTCCACCGTGCACGTTCCCCCCATGCTAACCGCAGCTTCACGGCAGCCATTTTCACCTCCCCCCCTCCAAGGCTCTAACCCGGACACCACAAACCGATCCGCGCCCCAGTTGCCGTGTCCTCTGCTGACCGCCATGCGACCCTTCACGAAGCGAGCCCTCGCGCACGGAGCCCCGTCGAACCCCGTCTGCCTCAGCTGCCGTCTCCAGCGCAGAACTTTTGCCAGCTCCTCGTCGTCGCCCCCCAAGCCCCCATCCTCGGGCATTGCGCTGCTCCCATCGCGACAGCTCCTGTCCATCGCTGGCCCCGACGCCGCCAAGTTCCTCCAGGGAATCGTCACCGCCAATGTCATCTCCCAGGACGGCCGCGCGAGGCCCGACGGCTGCTACGCTGCCTTCCTCAACGCCACCGGACGAATCATGAACGACGTCTTCGTATACCCCGGCAGAACTGGCTTTGCCGGCGGCGAGGACGGCACCTCGTTTCTGATCGAGGCCGACACCAATCAGATGGACTTTCTGACTCGCTTCATCAAGAGGTACAAGCTGCGAGCCAAGGTCAACGTCCGCAAGATCCAGCCCGACGAGGTCTCCGTGTGGCAGGCATGGGCCGACGGCCCCAGCTCCAACCTCGACCTCCCCTCCAGCGACTCCACCATCCTCCTCCGAGATCCCCGAACCCCCGACCTGGGCTACCGCATACTCCAGCTGGGAGACAAGACCCCCGCCGTGGACCTCGACCAGACCTCCGAGGACTCCTACACCATCCGGCGGTACCTCCGCGGCGTGCCCGAGGGCCAGGGTGAGATCCTGCGCGAGCAGGCCCTGCCGCAGGAGAGCAACATGGACTTTATGAACGGCATCGACTTCCACAAGGGCTGCTACGTCGGCCAGGAGCTCACCATCCGCACCCGCCACCGCGGCGTCGTCCGCAAGCGCGTCCTCCCCTGCGTCATCTACGACAAGCAGCACGCGCCGCCCCAGGCCCTGCACTACGACCCGGGCGGCGCCGCCGCCGACCCGGCGTCCACCGAGCGCCTGACGGCCGACATGATCCCCCAGGAGGCGAGCATCGGGCGCTTCGAGAGGCGCGGCCGCAGCGCGGGCAAGTGGCTCCGCGGCGTGGGCAACATCGGCCTGGGGCTGTGCCGCCTCGAGATCATGACAGGCGTGGCGCTGCCGGGCGAGACGGCCGCGGCCACGTTCGACCCGTCGCACGAGTTCGTCCTCGAGTGGGGCGAGGAGGAGGCCAGGAGCGGCGTCAAGGTCAAGGCCTTTGTGCCGGACTGGATCCAGGCCGGGCTTGATGCGTCGTCGAAGCGGTGAAGGGCGAGAGGGTAAGGCCTCGGGCGCACCCTGCTACGGCGTGATGTATAAGAAACATGTATAACTTATGTACTACTCACATACTATACCCAAATACAGACATTGGAACTCTACTCTATCTATTCGTGATGCTGGCATCTGATGTGTCGTGCTTGGCTTAAGTGGCAGGGTGGTGGAAGAAGCGTGGCTTTCATATTGATGCCATGAAGATGGTCATTTCGCCGGATAATTCACACCTGTTTGATGTTGGAGCCGCCCTGACCTTGATATGTAGCGTCGAATATGGGCGCTGTGCATAGGTGCTGCTACTCATGGGCACGCCATCGAAAACAAAACCGGAAAATCAAATAAATAAAAAGCCACACAAGCCATAGCGTGCTTGTTCATGTCACCAATACTCATACATGTAAACGTTGGCTCGAGTACTTCTGTGAGTGAGGTGTAGTTAGCCATCACGTGATCTCGTTGACAATTCGCGAAATCAACTATCGCGGTGTGCTCTCACTGCTCTCTCATCCCCGTTATGCCACGGTCAGGTGAAAAATATCTAAAGAACAACTTTTCACACCCATCTGATTCTCCCACGCAACAACCCGCTCAAGACACCTCAAAATGGGCGACGACAACAAGGCGGATCTCTTGCGATTCGCCAACGAGTACGCCGACAAGGATGTCGACCTCTTCGACCTCCTGGGCGTCGACGCCCTCACCACCAAGCCCGACATCCACCGCGCCTGGCGCAAGCGCTCCCTCAAGTACCACCCGGACAAGGCCGGCGAGGCCTTTGACGCCGCGAAATGGGAGCTGTTCGAGC
Source organism: Amphichorda felina (assembly GCA_016490725.1). NCBI lineage: Eukaryota > Fungi > Ascomycota > Sordariomycetes > Hypocreales > Bionectriaceae > Amphichorda > Amphichorda felina. The sequence continues at coordinate 174,656 of JAEMHR010000021.1, read as the reverse complement.
GCGCGCGCGACGTGCTGTCGGACCCGGGCGCGCGCGCCGCCTACGAGCAGGCCATGAAGGCCAAGCTGCTGCGCCGCCAGGAGCGCGAGGCGCTGGACCGCGAGCAGCGGCGGTACGCCGACGACCTCGAGGCCGCGGAGCGGGCGGCTCGGCAGCAGCGCGAGGATAAGGCCCAGCGGGACCGCGAGGCCGTCGAGAGGGAGAGGGCGCGGCTGGCCGAGGCGCAGCGCATGCGCGACGAGGAGCTCACCCGACAGCGGGAGGCGGAGCAGGAGATGGAGATGCTGGCTGAGGCGAAGCGCCGCGTGAGGGAGAAGAAGGAGGAGAAGGCGCGGAGGAAGCTCGCCAAGGAGTCCATGAAGGCGGCGGGGCGGCCGTCGGCGCCCGTGAACGGGGTTGTGCTCGTGCCTGGCGACTACGTCGCTGAACTGGGGTCTGTACAGAAGCCGTACTGGGAGCTGGTGTGCGACAAGCTGCGGGCGGTTCAGCAGGCGAGGAACCTCGCCAAGGCGGGTGCGGCACCCGACGAGCTTCAGCAGGCAGAGCAGGGAGTCCAAGAAGCACGCCGCCGGATTGCCGATGCGGAAACCAAGTTCCGGGAGCAGAGCGCTACGGTATGACGGGCCAGAGTCACAGGTGAATATCAATATACCCCCCTTAGGATGGACATGTGGTTAATATGTTTTCTTTTATTAAAGCATTAGCTACGAATCCTCATCGAGACGCAGCACGCGGACTGCGTTCGATCCCATGATCCCGTCAGCCTCCGGCGAGCCCTCACCGACCGCCTTGGCCACAGCCTCGGCGTTCATGCTGACACTCTCCCACTCTCCCTGTTCGTCTGTAGTGAGTGGGGGGAAGAAGGGATGGTCGGTGCCGAACATGAGCCTGTCGGCTCCACTGGCATTGATGGCCGCCTTGAGACCAACCTCGGAGTATACGACTGCGTCTAGGTAGATCTGCTCCTTGAGAACGTCCCACACGGTCCGGCGGCCCTTGCCGACCTTGCCTTCGCTGACGAGCTGGCCGTCGTGGAGGATGCAGCTCTCTATCCGGCCAGCCAAGAACGGCAGCGTGCCTCCGCTGTGGGCCAGGATCATGCGCAGGTCTCTCACCTTGTCGAAGACGCCAGAGAGGTACATGCGCGTCACGGCTATGGTCGTCTCCATGGGGAAACCGAGGGCCAGCGGCAGCACATGGCCGTACTCGGCGCTCGCCCGGGGGCCCCAGACGTCGTTGGGGAGGCCGTAATGGGGGTGAAGGAAGATGGTCAGGTTCGCGGCAGCCAGGGCCTCGAAGATGGGGACCAGGGCGGGGTCGTCGAGCCCCTTGCCGAGGCCAGAGGTCCCCAGGATGACGCCTCTGCAGTACTTCAGGTCCTTAACATGGGCAATGGAGCCCAGGATCGTCTCCAGGGGCGCCGTCAACGGGAGAGTCGCGAAGAAGAAGAGGCGGCGCGGGTGTTGGGCGCACATGGAGGAGAACTCTTCGTTGACAGACTTGGCCATGGGGCCGGACTCGGAGGGCTCGAGGAAATCCAGCCAGGGGTTTGCGAGGGACACGACAGATGTGTCAATCTTGTGGGTGTCCATGAAGTGAATCTTCTGCTCCAGCGAGGCATAGTGAGAGGTCAGGGGCCTGCCGGGAAGCTTGGCGGAGGGGTCCTTGGTGGCATCCTCGAGGGACTTGACCTCTGCCTCGAGGAGGATGAGGCGAGGATCCGAGACCTGAGGAAAAGAGCGGACGATGGGGATGGTGTCGCGGGCTTCGAGGATCTTGATATAGGAGGGAGGGTACATGTGGGTGTGGATGTCCACGACACGGCCCTTGGTGACTGACATTGCGACGGCCTAAGGTCCTGGGATCCTGATGGCTACGTTGCAGGTGTTGGGTGGAAGGTGAGGCTCCTGTTTGTAGTTGAGAGGTGAGGGGGGCAGAATCGGGCAGAGATGTTGCAGAGATCCAAGGGCCCATTCACTATTTGGGAAGGTCTTGAGGGGTGGAGGACAGTGACACCGTGAAACAGCTCAACAGCCCCTCTAGTCGCCTAGCGACCGTCCATCGGCCTTCCTCCGACCCCGCCAACCCACCTGTTATCGTGTGTTATCAACAAAAGCCCTTCTGTTATCTGTGTCGCTGGCGGGGTAGAGGGGCTCCTACGGCTAGTTCTCCCATTCTGGTGCGACGCCCCTCAACCTGCCAATGCCTCTTCGTGGCCGGCTGCTAGTACATAGGAGAGTCTGCCTGGGTTGTCGGGAGGCGCCGATAAACTGATGCGTCCATGACCTGGTAAATGATATGACCTTAGCCGGCTTCGGGATGGGGCTTTTTATGTACTACAGGGGCCCTCTGCCTAGACATCAGGAAACTTCAGAGATGGATCCCCCACCTTGCAACCTCTCGCGACCTCTGTGATTTCTGACTTCAAGCGCCAACAACCTACCAAGCGTCCAGATCCGCGTCCAGATCCGCCTTACCACACTCAGCACTTCACAATGGCACCCGACGCAGCAGTCAGCAAGGAGGGGCTCTTCATTCCCGCAAGTAGCCCCGCGCATCGGCCCTCTACAAGTTGCCCATCCAGACTAACAGCCTCCCAGCTCATCGATTTCTCCAAGTTCCTCAACGGCTCCCCCGAGGAGCGCAAGGAGACAGCCGACGCCATCCTCAGCGGCTTCCAGAACGCTGGCTTCATCTACCTCAAGAACCACCCCATCCCCCTCGACGTCGTCCGCCACACCTTCTCGCGCTCCGCCGATTTCTTCGCCCAGCCCGACGATGCCAAGCTGAACGTCAGCTGGACCACGCCCCAGGCCAACCGCGGCTACTCAGCCCCCGGCCGCGAGAAGGTCTCCCAGCTCATGGAGACGAGCGGCATCGAGAAGGAGCGCAGCGCGGCCCCGGACCTCAAGGAGAGCTACGAGATTGGTCGCGAGGGTGAGCCCGAGCACCCCAACCAGTGGCCCAAGGAGGAGGAGGGCAGCAAGGTCGACGGGTTCAAGACGGACATGCTCCGCTTCTTCGACATGTGCAAGGACATACACGTCGAGGTCATGCGCGCCATTGCTGTGGGCATGGGTCTGGGCGAGCCCTTCTTCGACAAGTTTGTCGACGTCGGCGACAACACGCTGCGCCTGCTGCACTACCCGGCTGTCGACACCAGCATCTTCAAGGTCAACGCCAACGCCGTGAGGGCTGGCGCGCACAGTGTAGGTTTTGGGCAGCTGCGGCTTGTGGAAAACTCTTGTGTGTGTTGCTAAATCAGTTGCAGGACTATGGCTCCATCACGCTCCTCTTCCAGGACAACCGGGGCGGACTCCAGGTCAAGAGCCCGACTGGCCAGTTTGTCGACGCCACGCCCATGGAGGGAACCATTGTCGTCAACGCGGGCGACCTGCTGGCCAGGTGGAGCAACGACACCATCAAGAGCACCATCCACCGCGTCGTCGAGCCCCCGACCCAGGAAGGCGTTACGTATCCTCCCCGGTACAGCATCGCGTAAGTTCAGAAAGAAAAGAAAAAAAGCCCTCTCCTTTTGCCTGGTACGTCAAGGCACCGAAACCAGAGCTAACTGAATGGTCAGCTACTTCTGCAACCCCAACTACAAGGACTTGATCGAGGTGCTGCCGGGAACATATGCCTCGGAGCAGGAGAAGAAGTACCCGAGCATCACCAGCGGAGACTATCTTGTGAAGAGACTCACGGCGACGTACTAAATTACTGCGTCCGAGAGTGGGTGAGTGAGTGATTGCTATATTTGAAGCGTAAATGTTCGGGAAGCGGTTGCAATTTACCCCACGTGTGGCTTATTTCGTTCGGAACATTCGAGGAGTCGCAGTCGTCCTATTTTCATATGATGCCAGGCATATTGCAAGTTGGTCAACTTGGAGAAGCTGTCTATAGCTACTCGCAGGGGACGAACCCAGTGAAAGCCCCCCCAAGACCGTCCAAAATGATGGCAACCCATTCAAGTTATTCACTTGTTCCCTGTTTAGTATTTCTGGCAGCATGCAATAATACTAGACTGTGTTGTTAGCGCTGCTAAAGGACCCTCCAGAAGCAGCTCCTAGCTGGGGAGGATATCCTCGCTCCGCTCGTCCCTCCACCACAAGGGCATCGAACTTCCTACTTTGGCATTACGAGACATCGCTTTTCCTAGGTATTCGAGAACTGCCATATCAATTCTCTCTAGCCAATCGTCGATCAGATCGGAAAAAGTTGCTCTCATTCAAGTAGACAAAGCTGGAAGCTAGGTACTTATGCCTCGGCACTTTTCAAGTTGCCTCCATACCTACTTAACACCTTTTGGGAAGCAGCTTTGGCTACTGGTACTTGATTAGTGCCATTGCTACCTAGTACTACTAGTATATAGAATTAGCCCCAGGTAGTGTCACCTGAACTCCTCACAGACATACAGAAAGACCTTCACGTGGCAATCACCGATGGATGTTCCTTCTCACCCCGAGGCTCCCAGCTAGCAGCTCCCTCCCACTGCGTGTTCCTTTTCGGGCATAAAGTGGGGTCCTTGCTGTCCCTGTCCTTGTCTGCAGTGGTCTGGTACAAGCATGTACGACTCACGAGTAAGAACGAGTAAGTACCTTCCCGATGGACCCACACTAACATGCAACGCCGGAAACAGCAAAAGCAGCTTTCTGTCGTTCTGCGAAGCTCCATCATCCCCAACAACTTCAGCATATCTTCTACGACGCCCCCGCGCAAAACACCCCAGACTTATCCCAATCGTAGACATGGCACCCAACGGGAAGGGTGTCAGCAAGCCCAAGCCCTCTTCCCCTGCGAAGACGGCCTACTTGGTGCTGTACAATGCTCTGTCCGCCGCGGCCTGGACCGTCGTCCTTGCCCGCACCATCTCCATCGCTACCAGCCATGGGCCGCACTACGTGGTCGCCGGCGCCGGCGAGTGGACCAAGTGGACGCAGACATTCGCCGTCCTCGAGATCATGCACTCTCTTCTCGGTATGATGTTGCCCACCCGTCTCGCGCCTAACCGCGCCCGCACAATGCTTACCATCCCGCTCCTCCCAGGTGTCGTCCGCGCGCCCCTCATGACCACCCTCATGCAGGTCGCCTCGCGCCTGCTCCTCGTCTGGGGCGTCGTCCACCAGTTCCCCGCCGTCGCTCTCACGTCACGCTTCTACACGTCGATGCTCATCGCCTGGTCCGTCACCGAGGTCATCCGCTACTCCTTCTTCGCTTTCAGCCTCAGCGGCTGGCAGCCCCGTCTGCTGGTCTGGCTACGCTACAACACCTTCTTCATCCTCTACCCCGTGGGTATCTCCAGCGAGTGCGCTCTCATCTACCTGGCCACCGAGCCCGCGGGAAAGCTTGACGACAAGTACAAGTGGGCACTCTACGCCATTCTGGCAATCTACGTCCCTGGTGAGTTCACCCTGGCGCTGAAGGAACGCCCTAGAGCGCAGGTAGCTGACTGAGGGCTCCCATCTAGGTGCTTACACGCTGTACACGTACATGATGAAGCAGCGCAGAAAGGTCATGCGCGACCTCAAGTCCACGGGCAAGCAGTAGGAAACTCCGCGGCAGAAGAATCGAAACAGGCGAGCCCTACAATACATTGACGAAGACATTGACAAGATCGGAAAATAGCGTCTCAGAAGACGCGGAGATGCTAGCCAACTTGTATTACAGACCAATGTCATACCAACAGCGTCATAACTCTATACTTCGGTAATTATAATTTGTCCTCTGGCAGAGGAGGTAGCAGAAAGGTTCTGAGAGGAACAAAAATAGAGGGAGACAAGCGGGAGGAAGCCAAGCATAGAGGATCAAGCCAATGGAAAAGGAGAGATAGATAAATGTGGAATACCAACAAATCGTGCCTTAAAACGCCCACCTTGATCCCGCCATTCGCCCGTTGACCCCTAGGCACTGGCCTCCATCATGGGCTTGGGTTCGCCGCTACTCTCATACCAATTGTTGTGTAGCCACTCGACAACCAGCCCCTTTGCGTCCTGTGCCAGTTTCTCATAACCTGGGTTTTCCTTCTCCTCAAACATGGCTATCATCTGGTCAGCAGCATTCCCAGGGGAACAGGCAACGGAATCAACGTACCCATATGCGCCTCCGTCTCGTCCTTGGCCTTGTCGTTGACAGCCTCCCTCCACACCCCAGCGGCCTCCTTTCTGGGCAGGTTGCAGAACGTCCTGTCGTGCCCCAGCACCGTCCCCACCATGCTCACCTCCTTCTGGGGCGCCGCCCTCCCCAGCCGCGTGTACAGGTTCGCAAAGCCCACGCCCGTCTCGTCGCTCAGGCGCGCCATGTACCGCACCCGCTTCTTGAGCTCCTCGCCCCGCGCCAGGCACCCGACGAACTCGAGGTGCGACGACACCCACCCCCAGCCCTCGCCGATCTGCCCGCGGTTCATCCACGCCGCCGCGCCGCCCGCCGCGACCGCCCCCGCTGCTCCCGCGACCATGGCCATCTTGCCCCATCTGCCCCAGGGGCTGGCGTTGTCGCTGCTGTTGTTGCCGCTGGACGACGACTTGTCCTTGTCTCGTCTCTCCTCTGACGGCGGCGGGAGTGCCCCAGCGGACTTGCCGGGCGCGGGCTGGTTGGCGTGGGCAGCTTTGTTGGCGCCCCAGAGCGACGCGCCCAGGCCGCTGAGCTGGGAGATGGCGGTGGCGGCGTTCTGGTAGTGGCCCTCGGCGCCGTGGGCGACCACGCCGGGGGAGATGCCGAGGTAGGGCGTGTCAAAGGCCAGGACGCCCTGGATGTAGGGGAACATGAGGGCGTTGAAGGCCGAGGGCGCGTCGCCGTCGGGCTTGGCGATGCCGTCCTCGGAGTAGATGGGCTTGTCCGACGCCAGGCCGATGACCGTCTCGGCGGCCACGATGCCGCCCATCGAGTGCCCGATCAGCACCGTGCGCACCGAGGGGTCCACCGTCGGCGAGGGCGTGCCTGCGGCGACTTCCATGTCGATGACCTTGTCCTCCAACCTTGAGATCCCACGTCAGCACTGCGCAAGCGTCCCCGTAGAAATAAGGTAGGGCATATGGAATAGACAGACCATGTGCGGAAACGGCTCACCGTCTCACCCAGATCGCCCCTCGTCTCATATTTCGGGTAGACAAGGAGCTTGACATTGATCTTGGGCAGGTCGCGGGCCACGAGCTCCCTGAGATGCTCGGCGAAGTGGTACTTGTCGCCAAAGGTGTCCTCGCCGCCCTTGTCCCCCCCGCGCATGTCAGAGCATGGCTCACGCAGTGGGCAAGTCACGTACCTTGAAGCCGTGGATGAAGCAGAGAATCAGCGTCTTCTTCATTTTTGATATATTGTCGCCATTGGCCCAGGCTGAGTTGATGAAGCTGACGAGGCTGGAGGGCGATGAGGTAGTTGGCGAATCAGCAGCAGTGGTGGCAACACGCAAAGTGACGACGTCCAGTCACATCATACCTAAGGAGTACCTTAGCATTCTGGACGCACTAACAAGGTACGCGTGGTGGCCCCATCAAAGTTAGTTAAGAGAACATGCACTCGTCACTCATCGGCTCTCGGACCTCGTGTTGCCCATCTCAGCATCTATTAGAATACATTTTTCACGTACAGAATCTAGGTATGCAGGGCAAGCAGCCTTGCCCTTTGCAGGCGCTTCTAGGCCCCAAGATCAACCAGCTCCTCCAGCTGCTCCCTCCAGCTTCTCCAGCTCGGCTGACCCCCTGGTTGCCTCCCTCGTAAAAAAGCGCAGTCCTTATAGTGGTATTTGAATCCCTCCCCTGTTCCCCGATTTCCTTGAAAATACAACATGTATAAGCATCCATCCCAAACGCCAGACGAAAACTGTCTTTCATCCAACAAGTCGCCCTTATCGAGACAACTCGCCCTCTCCTTCTCATCACGCTCCACGTAGCAGCAGCAAAGTCCCAAAGATACGCCCCTTCACCTCTTGCGCCTCCCGAGTCCCTCGGAGCATCGTCATGCGTGAGGCCCATCCAGTGGACAGCTTCATTCCTCGTCGCTCTGGGGAGCAGTGCTGTTGCCCGTCTCGGCCCTCGAGCTGCTGGAGATCAGCCTGATGCGCGTTCCGCTGGGCTGGGGCGTGTCCCCGTTGCCAGACGGTGCCACCGACGCTGCCTTGCTCCCTTCCTCGAGCTCTGCAAGCTCCGGGTGTGCATCCAGCTCTTCCTGGTACTTGGTCTTGAAGAACTCCTGTCGGGGTTGTTAGCCACTATTTTCTCGCCAAAGAATAGGTGAAGGCTTCTTCTACTTACGTCCATCGTCTTGGCATCCTGATACAGGAAGCTACCATCCTCGTTGAAGGTCTGGCAGTTGCTGATCATGAGATCAATGTCCTTGCGTAGATCACCCAGGCTGTTGTACTGCTCCCTCTTGATGCGCGTTTGGATGTGATTCATGCAGATGGGGTTCTTGATGATCACGTAGTAGTTGGGGAAGTCTCGCTTCGGCGGCAGCTTGATGAATGGCGGAATAACGAGTCGCTTTCCGTTGTCGGACTCGTCATCCTCCTCCGGAGGCTCAATGTCATCCACCTCGAGCTTCATCAGCCCATTGTACAGGTTCCATAGACTCTGCTGCAGAGTCTCGCGCTGCTGAGGGGTGAGCCGGGACTCGCTGCCGTTGAGATTGGCCTTGCTCGGTCGTCCCTGTGGGCCACGTCGTTTCTTGGCTGGAGGTTCATCGTCGCCAGCCTCTGCCTTTCGCTTCTCGTTCTTGCTGCCTGGCTTGCGGCCGCGCTTCTTGGGTGTCTCCACCTCCTCCGTGCTTGCGCGGCTCGGGGCAGGCGAGCCGTCCATCGAGCCCCCAGTACCAATCTTCTTGAGCCTGTTGGCCTCCCGCCTGTCCCTCTTAGCCTGTTTGCGAGCCGCCGCGGCTTCGGGGGAGTCATCGTCGTCGTCGACAGCCATGAGCCATTGCTCCTCCGTAAGGCCGTCATCGTACTTAACCTTTGTGCGCTCACGGGCACCGCGGCCAAGCACAACGTCTTCAGCCTCCTCCGCGACGTCGTTGCCATCATTCATGTAGATTTCAGGCAACTCGTCCTCCTGGATGAGTCGAGGCTTGGGCTTGCCACCTGCCTTGCGACCATAGACGGGATCTCGCGCGCGTTCCTCGTCCATCTTCTGGAAGAGAGCTAGCTCGTTGTCGTTGCGGGCAAGCATCATGTTCAGCTCCTCGTCCTCGAGCTCTTCTTGATCGCCAGACTCGGCCATGTCAGCCGTCTCCAGAAGGGTTCGGAGCATGGCATCACGATCATTCTCTGAAGACTTGTTGTCGAATCGACCAGCCTGGATGACTTTGCCGTCCATGTCGAGCTTGAATCTCGCTCGCTCGAGAATCTTCTCCTCGATGGAGTTGGAGGTGATGAGTCGAAGGATTCGCACCTCGTTCTTCTGACCGATACGGTGCGCACGATCCTGGGCCTGCAAATCCTGGTGGGGATTCCAATCAGAGTCGTAGATGATGACAGTATCGGCAGTCTGCAGGTTGAGACCAAGACCACCAGCACGGGTGGAGAGCAAGAACATGAAGTACTTGGAGTCTGGCGCGTTGAACTCGCGGAGGAGATCAGAGCGCTCGTCGGATTTAGTCGTACCGTCCAATCGCAGGTACTCGAAATGCCGGTATCGCAGGTAGTCCTCCATGATGTCCATGATGGCCGTCATCTGGAAGAACATCAACACTCTGTGCCCGCTGGCCTTGTACTTGGGCAGGATCCTGTCGAGCAGCTCAAACTTGCCGGCCGTCCGCCAGAGCAAGTCATTGCTGACGCTGAGCGGGTTCATGACGTTCTCGACAACGTCGAAGACGAAGGGATGGTTGCAAAGCTTCCTCAGCTGCATGATCATGTTGCTCAGACCACGAGCGCTGGTCTTGCCACCCTTGCCGTCGCTAACAACAAGTCTGTTGTGGGTAGAAATCTGCTTGTGAAGTCTGGCCTGCAGCGCCGAGAACTTGCACTTGATGACCTTCTCCGTCTTGTCGGGAAGATCCTTCTCGACATCCTTCTTGAGACGACGCAGCAAGAAGGGCCGGAGCACCTTGTGAAGACGACGAATGACGAGAATTTGCTCTTCTTCCGTGAGCTCCATCTTGTCCTGGCCACCCGTGTTGGCGAAGGGGGTGTTGAACCATTCATCAAAGGTCTTGACAGATTTGAAAATGTTGGGCAGCACAAAGTTGAGCATGGCCCACAGCTCAGAAAGGTTGTTCTGCAGTGGTGTACCGGTAAGGATAAGTCGGAAACGGGTCGTGTAGTACTGCGAGATGGTGGCACTGAGCTTGGATTGCGTGTTCTTCATGCGGTGACCTTCGTCGATAATCATGTGGAACCACTTGATCTTGCTCAGAATCGGGCGGTCCTTGATAATGTACTCGTAGGTGGTCAGGAGCACTTGGAAATCGCCTCGGCGAATCCTCTCCTGCTGAGTCTTTCGAGCGTTGGGAGGTCCCTTGTAAACCACGCGGCTAACAGACGGGGCCCACTTCTCGAACTCGAGATTCCAGTTGGTCAGCGTACTGAGAGGAACAATAACCAGGTACGGGCCGGGCTGCTGCTTGCGCTCGATGAGGTAGGTGATCAAGCTGATAGTCTGGATGGTCTTTCCGAGACCCATCTCGTCGGCGAGAATACCGTTGAGGTTGTTGTTATAAAGGGAAATCATCCACTGAAGACCCTTGATCTGGTACTCCTTCAGGGTGCCACCGACGAGGATGTTGGCCTGTTCCGTCACCTCCTCTCGGATGCGATGCGCCACAGCATAATAATCAATCTTCTTGCTGGCTCCTTCCTCCTCTTCAACTTCGCTCTCCTCGGCGGCGAAGTTGTCGGGATCATCTCCGTACTTCTCAGCAGCCTGCCGTTGCTGCACCTTAACGGAAGATGCAAGCTGGTGAAGGAAGCCATCAGTCTGCTTGAGAAGATGTGTGATTCGGGTATCCTTGGCCTGGTCGAGCAGCTTGAGGTACGCCTCTTCATCGTTGGCCTTGAGGGCCTGCAGACGCTGCTTGGCCGTCCGCTCAATGCGCTTCTGCTCTTCCTTCTCAATGTTGAAATGCTGCGCATACATGAGACGGCTGAGCTTGTGGTACTTGGACTTCTGATTGGACGCAGCATCGTGGATCTCCGTTCTATGGTTCGTGATGGCGTGCAGGAAGTCAGTGTGCTTCTTCTTCTCGCGGTTTTCGCGAGCGTCGCGCTGCTGCTTCTCGAGCTTCTCGGTAATCCGGGCCTCGCGGACGTTTTGCTTCTTCATGCGGCGATAATTAGTGCGGTTGGTCGTCATCGCCAGGTTGTCGTAGTGCATCATCTGGCGACCAATCTTGTCGCGCAGAGCGCGCTGCTTCGCGTACAGACCGAGGCTCTTCATCTCAATGATGGCCTTCCTCTTCAACGTATCATCGGCCTCGAGGTTCTCCTTTGTCGCATCCCAGTGGGCAATGTTGGCCGGAAGATTCTTGAGCTCGTTGTACCGCTGGCTCATCCTGTTGAAGACAACCACCTCTCTCTCATATCGCAGATGGTCAAAGTCGATCCCTGTGGGGAAGACACCAGGAATGAACCAACGATTCTTCCGTTGCGAGTGGTCAAAGTACCTAATAGAAGGGCGAACCATCCCGCCGTAAGGCGACTTGACCGTCTTGTATGTATGGGGCTTCGCGGTAGGAGTGGTTTCATCCTGACCCGACACCTCGGCCTCCGGAGCCACGATCTTGCCGGCGTCTTGACCAGGCGTGGGTTTCGCTGACGAGGTAGCCTCGACAGCAGCAGCCTGGCGCTTCTGGCGCTGGTTGAAAATGGCCTGCTGGAGTTGTGTTGAGATGCCAGCATTCTTTCCAAGGAGCTTGAAAGCCTGGATCTGCTGCCTCAAAAGGCCGAGCTGCTGCTGGGAAAAGTGGCTGGAAGAAGTCGCGCTGACAGGCGACGCGTTCTGCGTTCCAGCATTGCTCTGGTTCGGAGTGGCCGAGTCGGTCTGGTTCTGGTTCGATTGAGGCGTGCCCTGCTGCGAACGAGCCGGGTGCGTGCCGTTAACAGCGCCGTTGGCATTAGCCTTGTTCTGCTGCTGTTGAAGCTGCTGCTGCTGTTGTTGCTGCTGCTGCTGCTGCAGATATTGTTGCTGTTGTTTCGCTCGCATCTGGTGTTGCTGATGGAAGCTCATCAAGAACTGTGACGCCTTGATATATTCCGGATCCGTTGCCGGAACACCCTGTTCCTTCATCTGCTTCAGTTTCTGGGAGCAAAAATGTTAGTGCCCGAGTCTTGCCGTGTTTTAGGGGCGACAGGATGGTCCAAATCCGCACCGTCAAGGGGACATGAGATGGGATGATTGGCGTACCTTGAACACCTCCTCTGCCTGCTGCTTGGTCGCACCCGCAGGCATTGGCGCGCCGGGGTGCTGGACCGTGGGAGCAGCCTGCACCGACGCCATGTTGACCGAGTATGGATGACAACCCTCGGCAGTCTAAAACCCAGTGAGTTATCCCAAAGTCGCGACAGCTATTGACGGGGCATGTCGAGTGGGGACGAGGGCGATATCAAAGCTCGTGGCGCGCAGGTCGTGACGCGATGTCGCAGCAGAGGACGGTCAAAGGGGGCAAAATATTACAAGGAGGGTCGAGGGCGCCGAGAACGTGCAATGGTGCAGCAGTCGCGTCGAGGGAGCGCGATTCTGGTGACGAGACAGTGAAGGGGGTCGTCGGGGCGAGGAGCGACACGTCGTGAGGGCGCGTTGAGCGGACGTGCGAGCGAGGTGGTTCTTGGCCGCAGGTCGCGAAGGTCGCGGAGCTGGGGGGAGCAAAGGCAGCCAGGAGAGGCGTGGGGGGAATCAAGGCAAAGAGTGAGCGAGGAGGGAGGTCAAAAAAAGTGCGAATTTGGCGTTGGGGCGCGTTGGGATTGGTGTCGCAGGGTGGGAAGGGGTGCGGATCGCGTGCAACACCAATTTGGCGAGGCTTGGAGATGGTCGCCGATGGTTTGAGAGGGGACCAGGCGATTTTTCGGATGCGCTCGCGCTTCAACGGCTTGCCTTGATGATGGGGAGTGGTGAAGGCACAACTGACAAGTTTCGCCGTGACGGTTGGTGCAGTCTTGATGGGGCGACTCACAGTACTTCTCAGCACGGCCCCTGCGAAAACAGAAGACCGCGCCTCAGGCAGACAGGCTGTGGGTTGCGGTTACGTAAGATTGTGGTGCGTGCGTAGGTGGTCTCTACCATGATTCACGTGACACCCCCTCGCCACTTTTGGCCACCACAGGCCAGATGCCTGACTCGGACTTCGGGCCTGTAGTCCTGTACCAGCATATCCTAAAGAGCGCCGGCTGTAACTAATGGTACTGCTAGGCCTTACATAGTACTACTAGTATATGGAATACGCGTACAACAACGCTAATAGGCCCGGGACTCCCTTCTTGAGAGCCTCTCATTGCTGTAGTAACAGAGGCTGGATGCTTCAGGGCGAGCCCCGTGAGTTCAAGGGCTCAGGGGTTCGCTCCCCTGTAATATGTCGATAACGGCTCAAAGATGCTCTTCCAGCACCTCACCTCTTGGCCTTTTTCTTCTCTGGCCCATCATCTTCCTCGTCGCTCAGCTCCGCATACTGCGTCTGGGGCTGTGTCTTACTCCAGGCCTTTGTGAACATGGGATCACTCTGGGCCTTGTCAGCATACTTCAGGAGGGCCTCGCGCGGATCTTCGTGGAGCATGCGCGCGAGGGGGATGTTCTCGGCAATGTGCTTCTCGTCGGGTTGCGAATTCAGGAACGGCGTCTGCTGCGGCTGCTCGGGCCTGCGAGGGTCCTTTGACCGGCCTGCCGCCGCCTTGCCCTTGTTCTTCGAGCCAGGCATGGCCCCCGGCGTCACGATGGACTCGCCCGACATGCCCAGCGACTGGTCCATCGTTAGCTCCGGATTGTCGTCAATGTGACGCTTCTTCGGCGCCCGAGACATGACCTCGACAGCGCCGCGCGTCGACTTGTCGGGGTTGTAGAGCACGTGCGTCTCGCCATTCGCCGACCCTGTGAGTACTTGGTTAATCTTGGGGTGCCAGTCCACCGTAATAAGGGGCGATCCTGGTGTTATGGGGGTGACATGTTCAGGCTGAAGGTTTCCAGGATTCAGGATGTGCAGATGGCCTGTGGCAGATCCAGTAATGATGCTTGTCGAGTTTGGTGCGTATTTGATGTTGCTGGAAGGGTAGTGGTCCGAGGTAGAAGGGTGGGCGACGGTGACGAGAGGTTTGGTGAACTTGCGAGTGTCCCAGAGCTTGATGGTGTCATCGCCGCCTCTTGTCACCACCATCCGGCCGTCTGACGAGATGTCGATGCCGCCAGTCCAGGTCTGCGGCTTGTGTGCGTCGCGAATCTCGCCGGCCGGTCTGTTGAAAGGTGCGTTGCCTCCATACATGACCAGAGTCCCGTCGAGGGCAGCGCTCACGAGCACATTGGGACCTTGGGCCGAGCTGCTCCAGGCTACAGTCGTCATCTTGGTGCGCCCTGCCGACCCAGCAGCCTTCGACTTGAACACGATGACATCCTTCTGCGATCGCTTGTTGTTGATGTCCCATATGCGCAGGGTGCTGTCTGTGCCGGATGTGATGCAAAGATTCCTGTCGTTGGGATGCCAGCCGCCGGCGGTGATCTCGGAGATGTGGCCCTTGGTGTTGTGCATGTCCCGCAGGTACATGTCGCCCTTGATGAACTCGGTGACGATATCGCCATCGCGGGAAATGATCCTAGCCTGCGGGTGTGCAGCCACACAGAGGAAGACCCCGCCCGAAAGGGGGTTGAACTGGACGTGATGGATCGCGTGCGTTTCCGCGGTGGCAGCCGATCTCGTCGCGAATGGGTCGACGGATCGAAACGCTCGCAGGGTCGTGGGGGTCATGGAGGCAAAGTCGTGGAGGTTGGCCTTGCCATCGAGCGATCCGGTCACCAGCCTTCCTCCTGCAGGATCCAGAGACATGGTCGTGATGGCGCGCTCGTGCGTCTTGAGGACCAGCTCGTGCGAGACAGGGTACTCGTCTCCATCGTCCGAATCGTCCGAGTTGTCGCTGTCGTTGCCGTCGCTGCTGCTGGAATCCTGTTTCTGCCTCGGCTCTTGGACCTGCTTCGCACCGTCTGTGGCGCCGACTGGGCGTCGACTTCGCTCGATTTGGGCTTCGATATTGGATTCCCTCGACTTCTTGCCGAACGACGAGGGCAGAAAGGCCCTCATGGGATCGTCCTCTGCCAGCTCGGGGACTTCGACGTCGAAATCATCGTCGGCGCTCATCTTGGTGGGCAGGATGGCGTGAAAAGAAGAGGAGTTGGGGGAAAAGTCTGTTTTGGGAGAAGGTTGGTCTGCAATCGATGTCCTCATGGCATGGATGTGTTGTCAGTGGACCCTCCAACAAAGCTACTACGTACGGAGTACCTCAGGTGCAGATCCTCATACAGGGGCCGTGCACGTTGCTCAACTCAACCTCTTATATTACCTTTCATTCATACAGTAATGCCCGCTACACATCACTCAGGAAATCAGCCTTATTTGCGCAATAACTACTGTCCAGTTACTAAAGGAAGATGGCACTAGTTAATCTGAAGCTGTCGAGGACACTGTGGCCATATGGCAGATTCCAACGTCCTCCTCCAGGAAATCTAACTGTCCCTACCAATCGATGAGACCATGCCCAACCTCTTCATGCCGCCACCGCTGCCTTTTGCTGGGCCTGCTGGGCCTGTCGGGCCTGCTCCAGTCGCTTCAGCTCTTCTTCCTTCATCCGGTTCGCCATCTTCATCCTCTCCGGCACGATCCTCTCCCTCGGCGCCGTGATGGCCCAGCCGCCCAGGCCCGTGGCCTCCTTGCCCAGCGCGCGCAGCGTCGTCTGCTCCACGAGCGAGTACTGCCCGTCCGGCCTGCTGAGCTCGAACGGCTCCCTGAGCGACACGGGCGGGTTCGTGATTATGCGGATCCGGCGCAGGGGGTTCGGGGTCGCGCTGTGCAGCATCAGGGGGTGCAGCAGGAACACGTCGCCGCACTCGCCCGTCACCTCGACAAAGTCGGAGCATGACCGGGCCACCTCGCTGAACCACCCGAGGTCCGTCTCCCGCCTGAAGTCCTCGTGTGCCCGGGGCATCATCCGCGGCGACAGGCCCTCTGGGTGCTCGTGGAGGTGCCTGGCCACCTTGGGGATGGCCTCGGGGCAGATCATGGTCCCTCCGCCGCCGGGGACGATGTCGCTGTACAGAGGTATGACCAGAAGGGCTTGCTCCGGGCTGTCGAGGTAGTGGATGAAGAAGTCCCCGTCGACATGCCAGTTGTCCAGGTCACGGGGCGCAATCTCTTTGCCCTCGTTCTCAGGGCTACCCAGGTTGACAATCAGGCCATCCCTCCACTCCCTGCTGGCGGTGTTTATACGATCCTCCCCGCCGCAGAGCTCGCAGATGGCTGCCCAGGCCTTGGGGGCAAAGTCGGCCGCGGGGAAGCTGTTGAGGTTGGGCATGTTTTGCTTCCCGGAAAACCAGGTGGCCTTGTCTGACGGGTCTATGCCCAGACGCACCCAGACGTCCTTGGTAATGGACTGGGACTGCTCACGGGTGAAGCAGTTTTTCAGGTGGATGAAGCCTCGCTGCCGAAAGTGCTCCTTCTCCTCTTCGGTGAGGGGGGCTGGAGGGGACGCCATCTTTGCTACTGCGTACACTGTCGGATCTTCGCTAGATACTCGCTGTGAGCAACTTGAAGGATGGAGAGATTCGAGTCAGGAATGCGGGGGGCTGCATGTAATAAGCCCACGTACTACGGATACTTACTACCTACTATCCTCGTCACTTTGGGCGCCGAGGCTCGACCCCAACCCGACCCTCCGGAACAGCCTGGCTCGCTACTGCGCCGAGATAGTGGCACTCCGATTCCATGCCGAACAAGCATCCCGAGATCGAGTTGTGCCCTGGTCGTCCAATAGCAGATGGAGACTGATCCGGATCATCACCCGGTTATATTGAGGCGGCCCCGCCTCCGCACAGGAACCAGTACACAACCAGCATGGCCCAGCCCTCCTGTACGCATGTAAGTGGTAAGTGGTGAACTAACCCGCGCCTCGTGATGATTTGATCCATCATGTTAGTTTGTGACATGCTGGACGCACTATAATAGGCCGTTGACACTGTTGCCAACCCACCAGCTACGTAGGCTTGCAGATCCAGACGGCGGAGGCTCCCCGCGCGAACTCTGCCCAAGGCCCCAAGCAGAGTCACGATCCTCGCCCGAGGGTTTACACGGTACGAGACAGTCAAATCCTCAACTTCCAGGTAGGTAGAACACGTAACCTCGTGCATGAGAGGAAAGGAAGTCAAGGATTTTAAGCCGTAGATTTCCGGATGATGAATGGCTTCTTCCCAAGGGCTCTCTCCAGGCGGCTATTAGTTGTCATCACTTGTCGTTCTAATCTCTGATGATGGATTTATACTATGGGTAGTCGGCAACCAAAGTACCTAGACAACAATGAATTAGACGTCGGAAATATATATACCCATGTCATCTCATGTCGATTTTGCTTGTTCCCGTCTGTCAAGAATCTGCCAGTGTCTTGCTTCCAAGTGCTCGAATACCCGTAATCTGATTGGCCTCGTTCCAATCTGTCCACACTTCCCACATCCACAACCAACGTTCGGATACTTGTAGGTACTTTGACTCTTCATCCACACAACCCCAACATGTCAGCACCCTTGATCGACGACGAAGACGACCAGTACGCCTCCTCTGAGGACTCCGACTTCGCGCCCGATGCCGCCCCCGCGCAGGACTCCGACGCCTCAGACTCGGAGGGCCCCGCCGCCGAGGAGAGCGACCGCCCCAGCAAGCGACGCCGCACAGCAGGCGATTCCACTATCGCAGATGACGCAGGCTACGACAACTCGGGCGACGAGGCCATCGTGAAGAGGGGCGAGAAAAAGAAGCGCAAGAAGGACAAGAACAAGGGCCGCCAGGGTGGTGAGCAAGATGACGACGAAGGCGGCGAGGGAGGCCTGATCAAGACGCGACGACAACGCGCAGCAGAGTACGCAACGACCAGCTTTTTTTTTTCCTCTTCAACGACCTCCCCTCCAGAGGAGCCATCGCTAACGTCACGGCAGGAAGGAGGAGCGCAAGATCGCAGCGGCCACCGGACCCGTAACCATCGACGTCGATGCCCTCTGGGCGCAAATGCTGGCCGGCAATCCACCCGCATCGGGATCCAGATCACAGCCCGATGGGACAGGCGCGGGCGGCGAGGACGCGAGCGATGCAGTCGCGGACGGCGAACCTACGCCGCAGCCGCAGCCAACCCCCGCCGACGCCTCCGAGCTGGTCCGGATCAAGCGAACGTACAACTTTGCCGGCAAGGTGCACACCGAGGAGAAGCTCGTCGCCCGCGACTCGGCCGAGGCCAAGCTCTTCTTCGCATCGCAGGGCGAGGAGGCGGCGGCGGCGGCAGCGGACGACAGCCTGCCCGCCAAGCGCGTTGCCAAGAAGGCCTTCCGATCCGCATTCGAGCCACTCACGGATCCGCTGCCGCAGCGCGCTGACCTGAACCTGGGCGTGGCCGCGCGGATGCAGGCCGGGCGCGAGGCGCAGGCCAAGAAGCTCAACACGGTGGAGAAGAGCCGCATGGACTGGGCGGGCTTCGTGGACAAGGAGGGCATCAAGGACGAGCTGGAGCTGGCGGGCAGGGCCAAGGGTTCGTATGCCGCGCGCGAGGACTTTCTGGCCAGGAGCGAGGCCCGGAGGGACGACGATGCGAGGCGGGCGCGGATGGCAGCGCGGGCGTAGGAGGTGGGATTGCGTTGCATGGGCACTGGGCGTTTGGACAAAGATACCACATTTTGGCTTGCGGGAACATTGTACTACTACTACTTATTACGGATATGCATGTGTGAACAAGGAGCTCTTGTTTCTTCCCGATAAACCTTGATTCTTGACCGCATATGTGCTTCGAAGTGGTGGAGCAGCCTTGCAGCACCACATCCATCCCACTGTCACAAGGCTGAAGTCGAAAAAAAAAAGTTGACCGCCGCCATTTCACCTCGCACTCTGACCAAACCCCACCACCAACCACCGCCGACAAACACAGCATGGCCGTCCTCGGAAAGCGCAAGGCTTCCGAGCCAGACGTATCGCAAGAAGATGCAAACGAAATTTTCCGCCGACACTTCGAGGCCCAGTTCGCACCCATCGACGCACCGCAAAAGAAGCGGGCAGTGAGAGCAGCCGACAGCGGCAACGACCGTGCAGGAAAGAAACGATCTAGCCAGGACGACGAGAGCGCCGAGTCAGAATGGGGTGGTCTATCAGACGATGAAATCAGCGACGACGATAACGACGACAGCGAGGATGACGACGATGAGGAAGACGAGGAAGACGAAGACCCCGTAGTCGAAGTAGTCGACCACTCGTCATCACAGACTCCCAAACCCGCCGCCATGTCCAAGCGCGACCTCAAAGCCTTCATGGTCCGTTACCTACCTATCCCCCCCTCTCCCCACGCACCCACAGCCCTGCTAACAGCCCCCTTAGTCCTCACGCCCGCCCGATCAAACCACGAAACCCGAGTCCTCCAACCAGCCCTCCGCCTCCTCCTCCTCCTCCTCCGCGTCCACCCTCCCCGAGGACGCCCCCTCGCTCCTCGCGCAGGACCTCGAGCTCCGCCGCCTCCTTTCCGAGTCGCACCTGCTGGCCTCGCCCTCCCTCTCCGCGGGCGTCGAGCCCAAGCCGTTCGCGTCTGGGCGCGTGCGCAACAAGGCGACCGACCTGCGCATCCAGGCCCTCGGCTCCAAGACGTCCATCCTCAAGCAGGAGAACATGCCCATGAGCATACGCAAGGGCATGGTCGCCGCCGCCGAGGCCCGCGAGGCCAAGAGGAGGCGCGAGGCCCGTGAGAACGGCATCATCCTGGAGCGTCCGGCCACTACCGGCAAGAAGCGGAGGGAGAGGAACAGGGACGGTGGTATTGATCGGCCAGGCATGGGGAGACTCAGGGGCGCAGAGCTGAGACTCAACGACAGCGACGTCAAGAGGGTTGAAGGTGCCAGAGATGCCTTTGGTAGGAGGGGTGGCAGCGGCGGCCGCGGCGGCAAGAGGCGTTGAACATCACGTTGAACACGCCATATATTTTACAGGAACACATTCTGAGTTTAGCGCACACTTCACATTAGGGTAGATGGATGGAGATTTGAATGAGCTTTCATGATCTTTATTTTGTCACGCTCATATCCCTCGTGGTCCATGATGACAGGTACTCCTACCTACTAAGTACTAATCCCGTCTTCGACCCGGGACATCTTCTCATATATACACAGAGTTGCAGAATTCCTCCTTTTCTTCCGTCCAACTCGACTCGCTCCTGGCAAGGCCGGCCCCAAGGCCAGGCTCGTCCCATGTTCGAGCGACTTCTAATTCGCCAGCATTGACGCTCCGCCGGATGATAAAACCCTTGAAATAAACACTTATAGGAAAATGGCAGCAGGAGAGCGACAGATATGAGAAAAATAAAATGGAAAGGTGCTCAGCATGGAGCTGGAAATCGTTCAGAGATTAGCCCACAATAGATGGGCTGGGTGGTTTCGAAGCACTCGAAAATCAGATACCGCCAGCATTGACAGAGCCCGGCTGGCTTACTGTCATGGGCATGCTCAGGGTCTGCAGGCTGTTGCTGGTGAAGGTCTGGCTCGGCGTGATGGTTGCTGGCGGCGCCAGGCCGCCTTGCTGGCTGGCGACCGCATTGAGCGACCCCGTCACGAAAGCACTCTCTGACGTGGGAGAAGCCTCTTCGAGCGACGCGAGCTGGTCCTCGCCGGAGAACTCCTCTTCTTCCTCGCCAGAGAGATTGAAAGACCCTTCACCACCGTCTTCGCGTTCATGAGTACGCTTGTGCCTAGAAGGAACAGTGTCAGCTTGCTTTTCATATTCAACGAGTCCATCCATACATACTGTGCAAGGTTGTCTGATCTCGAAAAGGCCTTGTTGCAGGAAGGGCAGATATATGGCCTCTCTTGAGTGTGTGTTCGCACATGTCTGCAACCTGTCAGTGTCGGTATTCGATAGAGTCAACGACAACACATACCGCTTAAGATGCTCTAACCGCTTGAAAAGGCGGCCGCAAGTGGGAATAGGGCAAGAGTGCGACTTGTGAGGATATGGCCCAAGCTCCATGAGGGTGGCAGACCGAGCCCGGCGAACGGCACCGTTAACACCAGGTCCCGGCCGGCGCTGCTCATGGTGGCTACCGTCAGTCTCGTCGCCGGTCGCATGTGCGTATTCCTGCTGAAGAGCCATTGGGTTCAGGGCAGGGCTTCCTTCGGCAGTGGACAGGGGGGTGCCGCGCTGGGACATGTCAACCGCGTCTTTGTGTTGCTGGCTGCCCATGGAAACGCCCGAGGCGCTATAAGACAGACCAGGGGGCGAGTTGCCCGCAGATTCATCACCTTCGGCCACCGGTCCAACGGACGCGGAAATTGACCTTCTCAGATCAGAGGGCCGGTGAGTGTGAGACGTGGACGTGGCAGACCCAGCAGGGATTGCCGACATAGATGTGGTAATGGATGAACGCCGTCTTCTCTGCTTATATGTCGGCGAACCTTCGATCACAGAGTAGACGTTGTTTGCACCGTAGGAGCGATTGAAATGGGGACCCGCCATGTTGGAAGGGGGCAGATGAACCATTCCGTTCATGCCGCCCATCCCGGACACGTGGTCGGGGATGGCAGAGTACAGGCCAGTCTCTTCGTTGGCAATGTACGCCGGTTCAGCCGACATGCCGAGGGCATGCTGGGGCGGCGTGATCGGCTCGAAGGACATGCCTCGGTTGCTATAGTCCTCATACTGGGAAGAAACAAACGAGGGGGCCGGCGAGTACTCCAGGCCGTAGGCCGGCATGGAGGCGTGTCGTTGATGACTCTGGGTGATGGGAACACCGTTTTGGTTGTACTGGACGCGGGCGAAATCAGTCTCCCTCTTGATAGAAGGGACGTGATGCGTCATTGTAGGGGCCATCGTCATCGTTCCGTACGGTGCGATTGCGTCCATCCCCTCCGCTAAAGGGGGCATCGAATGTGGCATTGTCTGAGGCATTGACTGCGGCATTGACTGAGGCATCGACTGCGGCATGGACGAGGGCATCGATTGTGGCATCGGTTGAGGCATCGATTGCTGCATTGACTGCTGCATTGAATGTGGCATCATGTTCGGGGGCGGCATGGAATCCATGCCCCTCATGACAGGGGATGAGTTCTGACTGTGAGGGAAACCAGGAGGCGGCTGCTGCGCGTTGAAAGACGACGAGTTGGCTTGTTGCGCCTTGGTCAACTGCTCGTAAAGCGACTGCGACGAGTCATATTGGAAGGACATGGCGGGCTCGCTGACGGCGACCGTTGTGGCCTCCTGGCCCATCTTCTCTCGTTTCAAGTCCCTCTCCAGAGCGTCCAGGAAAAGTCGGTCGTGCGGTACGCTATACCAGTAAAATACCTTCTGCTTCTTCTGGGTTCGGATGCAGTTGTTCTTGTAGAGAAAGTCGAGAAAGGGGCTCTTGGGCTCCTCGAGGGATGCATCGGTTCCTGACTTGAGGTTTCGCAGATCGGAGAAAATACCCTCCTCAAACTTCTTCGAGTTCTTGACGGGTCGGCCAAAGGCCTGGAAACGAAATGACAGGCATCGAACAATATCAGTTCCAGAGATGTGGAACAAGTTGTTCCTAGGACAGAGCATTAGCATCACGGTGTGCTGATATAACTCGTCCGAGAACATGCACTCACCACAAAACACACGAGACATATTCGCCAGTGGGGAGCAAGAATCTTCGGATGTACTGATCGTGGGACCAGTCAACGGGGGCGGAAATGAGGAAATATTTCACTGTCGCACATGTCAACAACACCCAAGCACCGCCCGAGATATCGTGCCCGCGACTTACGGTTGTCCACCTGGTTCAACGCGACCTGAGCATCATGAGGCAGAGCCTGCTGAGCCTCCGTGCTCAGCATGAACGTCTCCGGCTTCTGAGCTGCCATGGCCGCATTCTGAGGATACATGCCGGCTTCGCCTCCGGAATGGAGCGGGCCCTAAATTTACAGGCGTAGCCCTCTCGGCGACTCGCGTCGCAAGTGGTAGATCGGGTGTCGGGGGCACTGGGCGACAACGGAGTAGATTTAAGCTGGCTCGCGGGTGTCTATTTGCACATTCGACGTATAAAGACGACAGTTGCGTAACGATTGGCGCGTCGGTAAGGTTGGTGTTGATCGACTGGTGGTAAACGAGCGGAGGCACTGCCTTCCTGTGGGAGTGTCGATACGACGTGAAAGAATTCGAGACCAGCCCGGAATTTTTAGAGAATAATCAGCGCGAATGCGACTCAGCGACTGCGTCAAGCAATTGCTGAGATTGTGTCGAGCACAGAGCCGTCAAGGCCTATGCTGCGGTCAGTAGCCAAAGATTGGGATTCGACCGATGCAGCGGTTTCGCAGATCGACAACGGTGCCGAATTAAGCGTTTCGAAGCAGACGAGACGAGAAAACGAATAGAAGGGTCAAGAAATTGACGAGGCCGCGTTACTGTTGCTCATCAGACAGCCAGATCGTTGGTTGGCAAAAAGACGGACCAGGCGTGCGACAAGTTGCGTCTGGTCTGGACACAACAGGGCGACGGCCTTGAGATGGGGGCTGGCTTGTCTGAAGTGGTAGAAGGGGTTTCAACAGAAACAACTGCACTCGACGACCGACTTGACAAGGAAAAAAAAAATAATAGCACGCAAGACGAGCGTATGCTCTGGACGAAGCGAGGGGAGGAGGAGGGGAGGAGAGGGGGAGAAGTGCGAGGAGAAGTGAAGACGAACAGGACGAAGGGATTTTGGGAAGCGCCTGCAGGCTGGATGGGAGGGAGCACCCGACTTTTGGGGGTTAATGAGAGAGGGCGATGGTCAGAGGCTGGCGGTCTTTTCCTTGTCTGGACGGGGGTACGGGGAGAGTACGTGCAGATCTACTAAGGATGTGGGTGCCGAGAGGTAGCCTCCATGTAACCCCGACCGGCCGCACCCTCAGCACCCTGCTGTGGGCTACTGTGGGTTGTTCAACCTGGCAACCTGGGAAGGAACTGGGAAACCTGGAAGCGACCTAGCGGGAGAGCAACTGCCAACTGGGCGCCGGTGGGCGCTGGGAGCGACTCAGACAGCTGCAGCTCAGTGGACACGCGGTGATTGTACCACGCGGTGGTGGGCTCTGTCAGTTCTCACAGCTCCGACCGAGCCTTCTTCTTTGTTATTGTCTCTCACACAATGCTGCTGCCAACGGTGAATAAGTAGGTAAGTGATGAATGAGTGAACCACCGGTCCGCCACAACAAAACTGCACCCGATCCGCTGCATGTCGGAGAGGTACAGCCGTTGTAATGCCCACCTATTACTCCAGTCAATAAGATGGCCTCCCCCCGATCGCTGATAGCCCAGAGGACCCAGAGATGTCCCGTCAACCAGTCGCCCACGTCCTGGGCCTGTCTGTGGTACTCGTAGCCACAGGAAAACTGGGTCCCCAGGTACCGCACCCAGGGATCCATCAGGTGGATGGCAGAGGGCAACTGGAAAGAAAGGTGGATGGGTGCCAGGTGGTGGGTGGGCTGGCGGACCATCACCACATAAGGTGCTCTCTCTGGCTCTGCATCTTGCCATACCTACTCGCCTCGCTACATGATAATGAGACTAATGGTAGTACCGCCCTGCGTGCCAGTGGTGCGTGCCTGGAGTGGCGATCTCCGCAAGACGGTCCGTGGACTCTCAGAATGGCCACGAGCGTGTGGCATGCAGAGTTGTCCCACCACCACCATCATGTGTGCTTTTGTCGTACGCGACACACATCTCTCGGCGAAGCCATGACTTCCATAGTATTACTAGTAGTGAAAGAGACGCGGGAAAAAAAAATTAAAATAAAAAGGAAGCAGAAAGAGACCCATCATCCAGTCCACTGGTATTACGGGTATCGTACCATTCCCAAGATGTCTTGTCGGCGAGAAGCCTTGGGCTTGCGCCATGACCCTCGAACTACCTAGTACCTACCCTTCGGAGCAGACTGACTGTCTGGGCATTTCAGAACAGGGATGGCAGAAGATGGGAAGTCGTCTAATGGCCCGGAGTTCGGATGTCACTCCCCTCCGTTGACGGGAGCACGGTTAGCAATTCTGGGCTCATGCCCCGCTGAAGATTCTAGCCTTTCTTCCATTGTCCGACGTGAAGCTCAAGGCTCAAGACGACGACGGGTGGTCAAACATCCAAGGTCATGCCCTATCTGCCGTCTGGCGGCTCATGACACGGCCAGGCGGCCGGCCATCCATGGCGTTGACCCCTTGATTGGGTCGGCATCGGCAGCAGTGTGGGAGATTGGGTGGGAGGGAGTCTTCTGTCGTCTACCTGCGGAGGCACGAGGATGAAAACCGTTGGGCCTAGGTACGTACCCCTCGTACTCCGTAACGGCTGATTCTCCGGTGGGAAGGGTGGGCATGGTGGAAAACAGGGGTGCCAGAGGCCCAGCAGGGCACATCGATGACCAGCATGAAATGACTCCACGCTGCGCCGGGGAAGCCCATCACCCCTGCCGCCATCCTGCCGCCACAAATGAGCGCCTTCGCAATTGCGGTCTTTGTCCCTGGGCACTGTGGGCAGTGCTTCCAGCCTCTGGCTCAGGGCAGACTGGGTCAGCGAGTGACAACTTGACAAGGGGCACACTGGCACGAGTCACCCAGCCAGAACAGCCACTACCGACCATTAAAAAAAATGAAAAGAGGATCTTATCATCTATAATGTCCTCTTTTAATGCCGCCGGGGGGGCACGTTCTGATATGCCGCCAGGTCCGGCAGAGACGCCCCTATTACATCTCCACTGGTACCGCGAGATCAGGAGACCGAAGAGAGAGAGGCGCGCATGTGTACGGAGTACGGAGTAGGTAAGGACCGATGGCCTTGATAATATTCGTTGACCCTTTCTGGGGCGTTGACTCTCCTTGAGCTACCAGCCCGTTTCCTCCACGAGTCGCAGTCCCAGGCGAGTCGAAACAAGACCGTGGAGAGTCGTGGGGATGCTAATCAGAGCCGCGACGCATTGGCATGGACTCGCGTGAGGTAATGAGACCGTCTCGGGACCGCCTGACAACTCTCGTGGACAGTGGACCTGGGTCACTGAGCGATTCTGGCAGTCTCTAATAATACGAGTAGTATCCGTACCTTCCAAAGCTGGCTCGAGAGACTTTGGTATTACCCTGTGTACATACATAGTACGTCATGGTGGCTGGAGCCGTTGCTGAGGCCTTTCGGTAGCAGACACCGAGAAGCTGCAAGTTCCCAACACGAGTCGCAGTAACATGCGCTACATACGACGAGTACTGTATCCCCACGCAGGACGTCGTACCAGTACCAGTGTCGCACGGGGACCCAGCGGCCAGTGAAAAGGATGGAACAGAAGGGAGAGAACGTGGACACACAGCCAATCTCGCGCCATGTGGCTTGCCGGCGTCCAGTTAGCGCAGCCAGAGGCGAGACGACCAGAACCTGTCAAGGCGAAACACGCCTGCTAACACGCCTGCTGCACTGGCAGCACTGCTTCAGAAGTCGAAAGGGTTGGCTCCCAGGTTTGGGCGCCAACCAAAACCCCAAAACCCCGTCCCTGGGCTTGTTACTGGCCTGCCTCGGTACGTCGATTGGCAGACGACCACCCGGCCACGGCGCCTCTTCTTGATGAGTTGTGGATGAGCTGCTGACCGACAGTTGTGGTCATCCTTGAGCGCAAGCGCTGCTCTCCTTGAGAAGTATGGAACGATGAGTCCATGACGAGATTGGTCAGCGTCCATCATTCATGGCCATCTGGTCAAGGAGCAGGCGAGTTAACCAAAGGCAGCGTCTCGCACAGATCCCATAACGTGATCCGCCGTCATTTGAAGGCACATGAACTATAATAATATTGCTCCTGGGCACCGTTGCCAACATGACCAACGCAACGACATCAACGCTAGGAAGTGCACGGATATCATCTCTCGATCCGATATTGCAGCAGCTCGCAGCGACATTGGCAACCTCCACCACAACAACTTGAGACTGACACCCTACAGGCGCCTCCACTACCAGCCACCCCGTGAGGTTGGAGAGCCGGCGCCATGACGGTGCCCTCACAACCTATTCTTGTCCAGAAGGCCGTTTGATCGCCCCCGATTTGCGATTCCAGACATTCCAGACGATCAATGTTGCTTCGCGCGATGTGCCCCTCCCCGGCCTCCCGTGTTTTGTGACCAGGATGCCATCTGCAGAGCCCCTTTGCAATTTTAATGCTGCAGCCTGCACGTGTGGGAACAGGCAGTGGGCAGTAGCTCGCCTCTTGGGCATTGAAAATGGAAGATTGGATCTAGGAGCCAATTGGGATTGGCAAGACGTGTGCAACGGGTGTACGACGACTGTGCGCGTTGCGTCGCGTGTGCTGCTGTGTGAGGTGATGGATGGCCATTGATCAGTGAGCATCGTCAACAGGAGAACCGGTCGGGCGCTGGGACGATAGGTTCCAGCAGGGATTCCAGCCCAGGCGTCACGCTCGTCCATCTTAGAGGTCCATACCCATCAGCGATGCGGTCGCATCCTGTGCGGCCGGCTTTTAAACAAGCTGCTTAGTACATCTGCATATTACTGCTGCGAATAGCATCTTCAACTTCCCCAAAGGCGGTCTTCTCAACAGCGGCCTCGAGGTCCCAGAGCCGCCCACCAAGGGCAGGGCCACACAGGCTATCCGTACAGCTGGGCCTTTCCAGAGCGCCAGATGGCAGAATCGCGCCCTAGAAGTTTCCATCTGCTTCAGAGTACGGATACAGGACCTAAATTTAGGCTGAGCTTAACACTGATGCGCCCAATCAGGCACGGATTTTCAGGTGTTATGCAACCAGGCGATACGCCACCACTGGGACTCTGGAACAAGTGGAAAGTGCAACGGCCTGGATCGTCGGTCTCAAACAGGCAACTGCTGTCCTGATTGGCTCCTCAGGCACCAGCTCTCTCCTACCAGCACAACCTCACTTTCGCCTATCGTCAAGCATCGTCAGTCATCGTCAATCATCGTCACTGACTCAACCTGCCCACATGAACTTGATACCTGCCCGGGGCAGATGCTGCACCTCACCCCGCTTTCTCTATTAATTAAATTCCTATTCCCGTCCCCAACCGTAATGTAGGAGCTTCACGATAGGCGCCTCCACAGCTACCGACCCCAGGGCCTCATATGACCCTGGGGAGATATCCAACCGACCGCTATGGTCACGCGCAGGCCCCAAACAGGGAGATACTACTATTACTATGTGTGAAGCAATAGCAGCAGCTCGCGGAGGCTCTTACAGATGCAGCTTTGACGAGTACAGGTGGTCTTCAAGCTGTTCCTCTTCTGCGACAATGTACGGATCGCGACCAGGATACTAAGTACTACTCGCTGTTACTACCAGTCCTAAGCCCAACTGCCGGCCCAGCTCATCAGCCACACATCCATGACAGACTTCTCCAGTCATGACTCTCGGGTCCATGGTCGCGTCAGTATAATACGAGATATTATTACTCTACGATGCCTTCAAACCCATCCTCAGCCGGCTACTGCACCGACCCTCGGGCTCGGTGGGGACCTTACCCAGCTGGCTAACAACCTGAAACGCCTCGCCAGGGTGTCCTTCACAACACCATCACGACGCTGCTGCGAGCCTGCGACCATCACATCCCAGAGCAAGCAGCAGCACATGGTCGGGATACGACTCATGCGCACCACCTGCAGCACTCGCACTCGAGCGCCAACATGGTCTGCCCCGTGCTCTGCTCTGCCTGTCAGCCTCTACCTGGCCCCAGGCCTTCCCCGTTCTGGCGTACCTTGCATGAAAGCTCCGACCGTTGATCGGCCACGCGGGCGCGGGGCCTCAAGCACAGGAGCCTCCCAGCCTTTTCCATTTCCTTGGTCCAGTTTCAGAAGTCCCAGTACGGCTGTCAGCGTGCAGCACGCTGCATCACCTCACCACTCGGCACTTCGACCATGCGGTCAGTGTGACGGTGCCACCAGCGAGCTGCAGAGGCCGAAACTCTGCCTCAGGATCCCAGCCTCCTCAAGGAGGCGACTATGAAACTCGGGAGCTGTCGTCTCAGTCTCTTCTCGAAGATCCTGAAGCACCGACTTTTCTGGGGCCCAGAACGCCTCCTTTGGGGAGCGAGCTCCTGGTATCCCCCTCACCACGGAACAGATATCCGCT
The DNA here is from genome assembly GCA_016490725.1 of Amphichorda felina. NCBI lineage: Eukaryota > Fungi > Ascomycota > Sordariomycetes > Hypocreales > Bionectriaceae > Amphichorda > Amphichorda felina. The sequence goes on along the minus strand of JAEMHR010000021.1, from coordinate 145,422 downwards.
TCGGGAAACAGTGCATCGAGGTCGCGATGGCACCAGGAAGACGTTCAGGGGGGGAGGCCAGGACGATGACTCTAGAGGCCCGAGCACAGCCGATGTTGGTGTTTGTCCTGGCGGAGTTTGCAGTGATCCGGCAGCATGGTGGTTCGCCATCGCCCGATACCGCAAGATGTGCTCTCGGAATACCCTCTCGGTACTTGCGCGAAGCTCCCCGAGTTCCCAAAACTCCCCGCGAGTCCTGCCACCGGTGGCGCAAGCCTTGCAAGATCACCCCCTCGCGGGGTGATGCGCAGGTACTCTCACGTAGCCCTGGCACTCCCACGGCTTGGCAACTCATACCAGCAGATACTACGTATCCAACAACCACTATCCTTCTCCAACGTCCAACGGACCGGGAAAGGTCCCAACCTTCCGCTCAGGGGTAGGTAAGCCCTGCTACGATCACTCGTTCCACCTTCAGGAATATCAATAATAATAGACCAAACCGAACGCCACCGACCTCGTTCATTCCTCTACTTTGCGGTCCGGGTAGTAATCCCATCGATCCTCGCTCACCCTCGGATCCTCTGGGAAATCTCGCCAGCCGTCTAGACCGCCCGCCCAGAAGTTCCAGACTCCTGACTTGGGGCCGGCAATGTTACCTATCCACCATAGGCCGCGCCGCATAGTAACTCCGTCCTTTCCTCAATCCCCGTACCTGGCGGGGAGGATAGCCCAGGGTCGCCCCGCAGATGTCGGGCCGTCATATTTACTACGAAGCCTACATGGTTCCGGGTAGATTGACTCGCCACGTGTGGCGATGAGGTCTCGTGTCTGTCTGTAGTGCCTGTGTAGAGAGGCTCGCTAGCCAACTGTAACTTGGGAAGATAATGCCGGTGTCTGGTATTCGTGGTCTAGTGGCCCAATAGGGGGACGGTTCCGGACTAGTAGATTTCTTTGGGCTCTTTTTGCCCGGAAAGTATGAGATTCTATTGATGTCAGTGTCTGTTGCTTCGTGTGGAGGCCATCCAGCTGCTTATGTAGAGTTCCACGGGTGTGTTGGACCATCGTAATAAAGCTGCCCTCTGAAGCGTGTTCAAGCTATGGTATCCGAATATCCCAACAAATAAATGATATGCAGTCTCATTGCGCCCATTGTGATATTGAATTCTGACCTGTCTGAACATTTAACCAGCATGGAAGCATGCATTGACCTGGGTGAACATCAGGTCTCCCGGTCTAGGGTAGCAGCTTGTAGTCGGGGACGAGGGACTAAGGAGGCAACCACACAGGCGTTGAAGAGGGCCTGTTTATCAAATTCTCACCCAATAACTTGAGTTTTAAAATTATATACTCTATTAAAATTGGTAACCAAAATCGTATTTGTGGCCGGCGACGCTCGTGCTGGAGCCATGGCCTGCAGGAGATGGCGATGGCTTCGTCTCCCAGAGAGACAGCGCCCAGAACATCCCCGGGCTGTGGCGCGTGTTGCATATTACGAGGTATATCCTAGGTATATAAGTCGAGATACTACTCCTAGACTTAATGATATATCCCCAACTCGTCCAGATCATAGGTATGGTACCGATGGGTGGACTCGCAAGTACACGCAAGGCAACAGGGAACGGAGCTAAGAGATGAATGATTTTTTTGACACAAAGTAGAAGTAACTCCAGCTCAACACCTTTTTATACAGCCGCGTACACACCTGGCACATCGTTCGTCACCTCATGTCCAACATGTTCACTCGCTACTCCTCACACATGCACCCACACAGGGTCGCTGCATTTACGACCGGGCCTCCTCCAGCTCTAGCTCTAGTTGTCTGATGCGCTCACTCTGGTCCTGTGATCCCGACCCCACCTTCTTCTTCAGGGAGTCCACCTCCGAGACCAAGAGGCTGATCTTGTCGTTCTGCGCGTGGATCATCTTGGTCTGGTTCTCGATCAGCTGCTTGATCTGGTCGAGCGAGCTTTCCATACCGCCGGCAGAGGACGGGATGGTGGGCGTCGTCGCGCTGACGGGAGTCTTGACGGGGGACGATGCCTTGACGGGCGCGGGCGCGGGCGCGGTCTGAACCTTGGAAGGGAAGCTGGGCTTAGACTCCGTCTTGATGCTTGCCTGCTGAGTTGCTCGCTGGGGAGGCTTCGCAATCTCTTCGAAGCTCGATGTCTCGTCCTCATCGTCGGGCTCCTCCTCGTTATCCTGGTACTTGTTTGCCATGGCGGCGATGGAGCCCTGCTGCTCCTTCATTGTGGGAGGCGGGGAGCGCACTGCCGGGGTAGGCTTGGGCTCCTCCTTCTTGGGCTCCTCCTTGGGCGCGGGCTTGGCCACAGGGGTTGGGTCAACCTTGGGAGGGGCCTTGTAGTCGGACGGCACCTCCTTGGGGGCCACACCGTCATAAATGCTCTCGAAATCGATCTTGGTTGGGATCCCCGTCTTGCCGTCCAGCCACTCCTTGGCGCTCACAGCGGGCTTGCTGCCTATGGCCGGGGGGAAGATGTCTGCCTGGAAGGTCTCGGCTCGGCGAGGGACAGTGAAGGAGATTGGCTCAATGTAAGCGTCGTTAACCGTCTTGAAAGCTCTCATAATTTCGTTCTCGTGGACCTGTGGCTGTTAGCGATTTCCCTTCACCGATGGTTGCCAAGAGGGTGGCTACGTTGATGCCGCGGCGGGGCATGAAGGCCAGGCCGCGCTGAGGGTCAGGGGACTTGTACTCGCTGAGGTACTCGAACTTGTCGTTCTCAAACTCGTAGTAACGGATGTTGCCGTCACTGCGAAGGGTTAGCCTCCAAAGTGAGCACTGTTCGCAGGGACACGTACCCCTTGCCGGCGAGATATAGACAGTTGGAGCCATCATCTGACCCTGTTAGCTCCCAGTCACCACAAGCCCATTTGAGGAGCCCAGCTTACCCCAGAACGGCATGCAGACACCCGAGCCAGAGTCAATCATGGTGAACCCGCCAATAGGCTCCGACCTCCCGGGCTCCCACAGCGCAATTTGGCGCTCGCTCATGCGCGAGAAGCCCGTCGTCGCGAAGCGGTTGTGCTCGCCCATCCAGACGGCCCTGCTGTTCTTGGCACCGGCGTGGCCCGGGGACTCGTGCACGGGCTTCTCCTGACGGACGTCCCAGACCCGGACCTTCTTGTCTCGCGAAGTGGTGGCGAGAAGGCTGCCGCTAGCATTCCAGGTCAAGCTCTGGACGATATCGGTGTGCTTGAGCGTCAAGGGCGACTGGCCGGTGCCAATGTCCCAGAGCTTGACGGTGAAGTCGCCCGATGCGGAGGCAAGGATGTTTTCGGCCGCGGGATTGAAGAGAACCTGTCCAACCTTCCTGGAGAACTAGTCAGAATGCATTGCTTTGCAATGGTTTGGGGGAAAGGGGGAATTAGGAGTCTCACCTCGAGTGTCCAGCCAGCTTGCTCACGGGAGAGACGTCGGGAACCTCCTCAGCATCGGTGTAAAGAGTGAAGCCCTGGGGCACCTCCCAGATGAAGACCTTGCCATCTTCCGAGGCGGAGGCGACCACGCGATCGTTGAACGGGTTCCTCCACGCCTAGTTAGCCATGTGTGGGGGTTCGAGGTTCAAAAAGGGGGGGGGCCAAGGTGGCAGTACCAGTCGGTGTCGAGGACGGCAGCAGTGTGCCCGCGGAAAAGGGGGATGACGTCCGGGAGCTTGCCTCGCTCATTGAGAGGTATAACGGCGAAGGCGCCACCGCCAGAGGAGTCCCAATTGACTGACAGGTAATCGGGATTGGCCTGCGCATCGAGCAATTAGCCCCCTGCTGGGCTGAGGTGTTACGGGCCACAACCCAGAAAAGGAGCAACGAACCTTGACCAAGTTGGTGTCCCACGCATTGCGGCTAATGTGCAGATTATCATAGCACGAGTCCTTCCTCGTCGATTTCCCGAAGACGTGTCCTGGTCACCAGAGGTGTCAGCAGAGAGGCGGGCGACACCAGGCTGTCAAGGGCGCCTGGACGGCAACTCACGGTACTTCGACGCGCGAACGAAACGGCCGGCCATGGTTGCGGAAAGGTGGCGCAAATATGTTCGCAGGCAGAGTCGAAGCAGGATGGCCGCAATCCAATCGTGCGGTTGCGCTCCCCGGTAGAGAAAATAACAGAGGAGGAGGAGGTCACGCTGGAACGTAAGTTGACGCAGTCCAACGAGGCGCTGCTGCTATCGAGCTTGGTGAAGCTGACAACAGACCCGGGGGGACCGTTGGGCAGGTGCGGAGGTACCTGGGTACATAAACGGATACCTCCCCCAGTCGATGATGAAACTCCAAGCTGCGCCACACCGACGCCTCCTCTCCATACCTTACAGGGCCCTCACGTGATTCACGAAACTTGGCCCTTCCTCGCATCATCAATGTACCAGCCAGTCCAGTCTGCAGCGTGTTTCAAGTCTCCCAAGTCATCAATGCAATGCAGATTGCAGGCAGCCATGGCTAATCAGTGAAGCAGTACATTCATTATGATGCCTAAGGTCTGATACAAAAATCGCACGCAGAGCCACTGGGGCCACTAATAAACAGATAAACAGCCGAATACGCCGGAGCACCCGCTTCCCTTCATCCATATCTCAAGTTCTCAACGTCTTCGTCGTCTCTCAAGCCAACAACGTGTCAAAGGCATCATGGTACCATATACATCCGCATGAAGAAGAAGGAGAAAAAAAGAAGAAGAAGAATGCGGCTCAACGCAGATCGGGCACAAAAACAAAGGCCCTCTTACACCAATTGCCTTGAACTCCAGGCCAACGCATCTCATCAGGGTCATGTCGTTCGTCTGCTGTGTTGCCCCTTTTAGAAGATACCTTCATCTCCTTCACACGTACATACTCTTGGTCCGCGAGTGGATCCGACGGCCCGATGATTCACGGCGAGCCTCTGACCGGCGGCGCTGCTGCTCCTCCTTCTTGAGGACGAGCTCGCACCACTTGGCTCGCGAACGAGGACGGTTGCCTTCGTCATCCGTGCTGTTGTCTTCACGGCCGATGACGTCGGACAGTACCTTCATCCAGCCCTCCTTGTCCTCAGCCGTGTCGGCATAAAAGTCAATCACCTCGCCATTGTTGAAGCGAATTCGGAATCCCTCCTCAACGAACATGTAGCCCTCTTCCTCCTCCGCGAAAGCTGACCGACGGCGTTTGCCACCCTTGCCCATGGTCTCTTTCTCGGTGAGGGCAACGCGATCATCAATGAGCCGTTTGGCGTTAGAAAGGTTGATGGTCGCGCGAGGCTGCCGAGTGGCCTCGTGATACGCTGTCAGCTTAGCGCCAACAAGCTTGAAATAGCGACGACGCCAGTACTTAAATATAGTTAGCGGGCACATCATTGGTAAACCAGAATCAATTAGGACTCACAGGGCAATCGCCTCCTTGCTGGCTGAGGTGACCCTCCCAGTTGCGGGACAGTCTCTCCTCAGAGGCCTTCAGCTCCCGGATGCATGAATTCATGCTCTTGGGCATGTCATCCTCTGTCGTGTTCTTGGGGCGGGGAACGAAGAGCAGTTGCAGCTCCAGCTTTCCAATCTTGTACGGGGCACGTCTGACAACAGCAGTGTTGCCGCGCTTGCTCTTCACGCTAGAAGCGAAGCTTGCCTCCTCCGTGGCCCACTCGTTGAAGCAGGCAATCTCCGCCATGTACGGGCGGCCGAAGCATCGATTCTCGTGCTCCTTGAGACAGACGTAGGATCGAGCAAAGCTGCCATCCTCAGCTGCGAGAGGAGACAGGAGCTCATATGCAGTGGGTGCAGCATTTCGCTGCCGCGCCTGCGCTTCCCTCTGCTGAGCGTAACGCTCGTCTTCCTCTCGCTGGCGGAGCTCAAGTTCCTTGCGCTTCTTGGGGGAAGCAAACACCCTGCTGAAAGTGGATGTCTTGGTCTTGGACGTCTTAGCAGTCGTGGTATTCAGCTTAATAGGCGCGGGCTTCTCCAGCTTGACATTTAGGGTGAGCTGGAACTCCAAGTCGTTGGGAACGACTAGCTCAAACTCCTGACCAATGGGGGCATTGCGAGCCAGTTCCAGCCAGGCAGTAGTAACACAATGTACACCGTTGTCCAGCGTCAGGCTGAACCAAGTTCGTTCATCTGTGGTAATGAGCTCACAGTTCGGGATCCAGGGCAACTGGGGTGACTTACTCTTGGGGATAGGCAGATCGAGGTCCTTGACACCCATGACCTTGACAAAGAGACGTCCCCGCTCTCCAGACTCCGGAGGTGCCTGCTCGGCCTGGTCATCCTCCTCGACAACTCCTCTGAGCGCCGTGGCATTGCTCTGCTGGCCAGGCATTGGTGGAGCGGGACCACTGGGGGCATGGCCAACGGCTCCCGATTTCCTCCGGACGCTGACCTTGCGAGTCTTACTGTTCCAGGGCTCAACGGTCCATGTCTGGGGTCGCTCCTTCTTGATGGGCGAGTTTCCGGCAGAACGAGCCGTCCGGGGCTCTTCAGCATCCTTGTCGCTCGCGGAGACGAGCTTGGTATTCTGGCGCATAAGATAGCCACGCTGATGGGAGGATGACACGTTAGCACTAGCGTCCTTCAAATTGCTGTTGGGGAATTGAGTAGACGCTTGTCTGCTTGTATTGTCGCGGGGGGTGGGTGATGAATGATGCAAGGAATTGTTTAAAGCCACCTTTTGCGCCTCGATAACCCTCTCGAAGTCCTGATCGAGGCTCAGACCGAGGTCAAGATCCAATGTCAAACTGCGTTTGTGGAAGCTGGGATGCCGATTGGGGAACTCGTCTCCAGCCTGTTCTGTTGTGGCGTCACGGGACAGTCTATTTCGGTGCCTCTCAGGGATGGGAGGGACGTCGGGGACTTCGTAGCTAACTTGTCGCCGAGCCTCTCGCATCGCTGCCAGGTCAGAGGGAGTGTTGGAGACACGGGTCTTCAACTTGGAGTTGGACGCCTTAACGGTGGCGACCCGTTCAGGAATAGCTGGAGACTCCTTGGGCTCGTCCTCGAAGACTTCCTCATCCTCATTCTCACTCACAGGGTGGTGGATGACAGACTCGGGAGTTCCAGGCTCGTCGTCGTACTCCTCATCCGGCTCACCCCATCCGGATCCATCGTACTCTGGCTTGGACATGGCCTTGTTGGGGGTAATGGGACGCTGGTCCTTGGGGGCAGTCCCCTCCTCCTGCTCTTCGGCCTCTTGGGACTCGGGGAGCATATAAGCCTCAAATTCACGCGAGAATGCGGAGTGCCTGGTGTTCGGACCAAGGTCCGGGATGGAGTCACCAAGGGTGGTTGTCTGAGTTGGTGTGTTGGCCGTGGGGGTCGTTGCCTCTTCTGGTTCGGGTTTCTTCTCAGCCAACCCGTCGACGAGGTCCTCGCTTTGCTCAGAATAGGCCCTGCGGTAGTCGTCATCGTCCAGATGGTCTTCAGGCTCTTGATCCTCAATGTCAGACTGTTGAGACATATCGTAGCTGTAATCGTCCTCGGAGTCATAGTGCTCCGCAGCATCTCGATTGATGATCACGCTTCCTTCCTCTTCCTCACTGATGTCGTCCAACAATATGGAGTCCTCCGTAGAGGGGATGGGTACGTCGGGGTCGAGAGGGATCTGCCTCTCAGGGCTCCTCGTAGGGCTCCGTTGTGCGCTGAAGCTCGGCGCAGGAGAGGAGAAGTTGTAATCTGACTCCCTGTCAAAGGCCCTGTTTCCATTGACACGGCGCATGATTGACTCGCGCGAGATTCGGGACGGAAGCTCGTAGTCATCCAAGCCCGAAATGTCACCAATGGTGTCGTCTTCCTCTTGAGCCTCGAGCGCACTCGTAGTGGATTCGGGCTCAGACATGGGGCTGCTAAATCTCTCGCGGCCATTAGCACGTCTGAGTCGGCGCTCTCGCTGCTGCTCAGCCGCCGTCTTAGCGCCGTTATCGTCAGAAAGCATCATGAGCTTCAGTCTCTCCTCAAGAGTCATCTTGCCATTTCCAATATTCTGGATATCAGACTTGCTGGCGGGCGCGGCAGGGGGAGAGGGCAGGCTCCTATGCGACCCAAGCATCCTCTCTGCTGCTGCAGACAAGCCAGGGGAAGCGGGTGCGGAGCCGTTGGAATGGTTTCTAGAGTGACCAGCACCGGGAAGAGGGGGGAGGGGACGATGCTCTCCGTTGGAGGTGACGGAATCGGAGCGATTCGCACGTGGGCGCTCGAAGCCGGTCATTGAGGGCGAGGCCTCCGGCATTGGGCTACTTTCCCAGTCTAGCGACTGCCTTCCGTGAACCATGGGACTCTCACCCCGCCAGTCGTCGGGGCCGACGACGGGGGTTTTGTCCGTGTCCTCCAGGGACGCATCGAAACTATCCTCATGGTTGTGGACATTGGCAGGGTCGTAAAGGAGGTCGTCGTCATCATCCTCGTCACCCAAGGACTCGTAGCTTCCTTCCCGCGAGTTTGTTCCGATGGAGGAGAGATCCGGGGTGGCCATTTCGTATTCATTGATCTGGGGAGGCGCGGCATCAAACGTGACGCTCTTCGCATGGCGGTGCAGAGAGCGGCCACTGGGGAGGTCGTGCTCCCCGATGGATGAGTCGGCAGTCCAGTCCCCAGACAAGCGGTCGAGGCTGCTCTTGAACTTTGACGGGGACAGTGAGGATTTTGTGGGGGATGATGCCGGGCTCTTGCTGGGGGTGGGCGCGGCTTCCGCCTCCGCCGGCGGCATGGTCTGCTTGGGGCTCATGATTGCGGAGCTGAAGCTACTGCCGCTGTGGTTGAAGTCGATGGATGTGCGATCGGAGCCAGGAGACCGCAGGCCACCAGAGTTGGATACGCGAAACGAGTTCCCTTGCACCTTAGAAAGGGGTCTCTCGATCTGAGGGAGCCGCGTAGGATCATATTCCTGCTTCTGCTCAAGAGCGAGGATGTTGCTGTTCTTGACTCGCGAGGCCTTCTGGAGGCGCTCAATGGAGGATCGCCGTGTTGGTGATGGAGAACCTGTGCTTCCTCCGTAGAGCATGTTCTCGGAGTTGCGATTCTGCCAAAACATGCGGGGAGACGTGGTGGTCTCGAGGGGAGACGACTGGAATGGGGAAGAGTCGGTGTTGAGGCCCGATTTCTAGACATTGTGTCAGCGCCAAATGTTGGCATCACGGGGCGCGGGCACGGTAGCGAATGCATTCCAAATGGCGGTGACTGCTACTGACCTTTGGTGATGTCGTGGGCTGGTACCAGCTGGGTGAATTTCGTCTCTTCTCCATAGGAGAGATTTCAGATAGTGGACGGGGCATTCCGCCGGCCATCTTTGATGGAGAGGAGTTGGGGGTGTTTTTGTTGATGCGTAATGGATGGACCTGCGAGCTGGTATTAAAAGACAAATTGCTTGGGACAAGGGTGGAAATAATGTCAACATACCGGTTCAGATGCCATGCTGACCGGACGGCTGGAAGTGTTTTTAAGGGGGGTCTAAGCCGGGGCTGAAGTCATCGGCGCGCGGCTGGAACCATTCAAAACAAAGGAAGTAAAGCACTGGAATGCCGCGATTTGTCGTGGCTAAGAGGGGTGTGTCAAATGACGATACTAGGAGAATGAATGATTCCTAGTGGGGTGGTTATCAAGAGAATCAATCTAGGAGCATCGGGGCTCGTGAAGAAGTGCAGCGCCAAAGACGGGGGAAACGACAGGGCAGCCAGGCAGGCGACAAACTGGCGACAAGTGTGCAAGTTGGAAGGTTGGCGATAGTCTTGGGAGTCGCAACTTGTCGAGGGATGGGGAGGTGCGAGGGCGATAGCACTTTGTTTAAGGCGCTTCCACACAAGCCACCGAGGCGCAGCCTCTCATTGGGCGAAAGCATAACAAACAGTATCCCTCCCCGCGGCTGCTGTTGCCACAGAAACAGCCTTCCAAGCCTGGGATTCTGCAGGGGGCAAAGCTGCCTGTGACGGGCTACTGCAACCCCGCAGCGGCCGTGACTGGGGGGCTCGATCGCACCACCATCCACCAGGCGACCGCCGACCGCTGGACAGAACACAGAGGTCTCCATTATCTCGCAGAAAAATAGTCGGCAATGCTCGGACGGCTGCAGGACATATCCTACCGCAGGGTACTCGGCTCCTCTGACTGCAGGACGGACGGCGACCGGCGACCAATCTAAGTTTTCATGGCTGCTCATATCAACTGATGGGCCTGCCCTGGTGACACATCCCAGCCTCCCAGGTTCCCAACAAAGCTTACTGTCGTGATTCGTAGCATTGCCTCAGCTATGCGTATCTGTCCTTAATAGGCTGAGCTTCTGATACGGACCATAAAGCATGGTCTCCTTGCCCACTCACCTATGTACAATTCATGCGCTCTGCCTCGCGTTCCACTCAACACAATCGTCAAACTTGACACCCGTGCCGCCGAAGCAGTCCAGGGCGCTCCCAATGGTGAGGTCCACCTTTCCACCACTGAGCTCGTTGACGGCCTCGAGGTCCTCCAGGTTCCGACCGCCACCCGCGTACGTCACCGGGATGGAGCACCATTCGGCGAGCCGCTCCACGAGCTTCTCGTCGATGCCCTTCTGCAGGCCCTCGTTGTCGGCAGCGTGGATGAGGAACTCTGAGCAGTACGGCTCAAGCGCCTTGATTGATTCTTTAACAACACGTTAGCCGATGCCGTTGCATCTGACCCGACACCTCGGTATCACACACCTGAATTGACCTCCATGTCCGTAATGGTCTGCCATTTGTTCATGGCCACAAACCAGCTCTGGTCCCCACGGCGGCGGCAGCTCAGGTCGATGACAAGTTTATCCCTGTCCCCACCCAGCGCTCTGAGGACGGCGTCCAGCCTTTCTTGGCTGAACCTGCCGTCTGGGAAGAGATAAGATGTAATGATGACCTAGGTTCCCGGGTCAGTCTTCGGGAGCCACGGAAAGGTGTCTCTATTCCGCACCTTTTCGGCGCCAGCGTCTATCCACTCCTTTGCGTTCTTATCCGAGATGCCGCCTCCCACCTGCAGACCACCGGGCCATGCTTGCAGTGCTTCCCGGGCCGCCTGGTCGTTTCCGGGGCCAAGCATAATGACATGCGCTCCCGTGAGACCATTGTCTTTGTATAAGCGGGCATAGTAGGCCGCCGGGTGTTTCGACACATAGTTGGTCTTGAGGGCCTCAGATGTGCTGTCGAGGGTGCCACCGACAATCTGCTTTACCTCGCCGGCATGGAGGTCGATGCACGGCCTGAAACGCGTCATAACTGCTGAGTGGGTTTGGAATCTGGGAACTGCTGTAGGTGAAAAGGTGAGGTTCAATGCTTCACCAAAATTGTCAAGTTGTGGACCCGGCCGATATGCGTCCGAAAGTAGGTATGTAGGTAGGAACGGTCACAGACAGCTCTGATGACGTTGGGGGTCGGGCTACGCGGTTGGGGGGCCTTGGGGCTCGAATCACCGGTGGTACCTGGGATGAAAGTTTGATTGTGCGAGTATGGCAGCTCTATTCTCCCCTCAACCGGCAATCCCATTAAGGAATGCGCACCCCAAAATATCCCGATCAGCCACCAAAAGATCAAACAAAATATCAAAAAAAGGCCGCTAGGGCAGAGGAGCAGAAGGCAAAAAATGTACGGGATGCGAGGATCGAACTCGCGACCTTCGCGGCACCTTCCTATTCAGGATGTGAGCACGATGTCATAGCCACTAGACCAATCCCGCTTCATGTAGTGGAGATGTGTAATTTTGGTACTTGAGGCTGATTGCCAAAGTTGAATTGGATGGTTGCTGGTCGTTATGGTATGGATAGAATACTAGGTATGGGGAGACTTTGATATTCGCGTGACTACGGTGCTAATGCTTTGCCAATAGTAATTGATGCCTAATAAAATACCTTTACATTGCGAGGAACGCCTGTCTCTGTAAAATGGCCTTTTTCAGCTTAACTTGAGCAGCGATTATTCGGGAGGTTGGCGTGGACGAGTACGATTGCAAGGAAGGTACCTACTAGTACTGGGTCGTCTTTGTGTGAAAGGGTGAGACTGGCGTCGAGACAGGTCTTTAGCATCTCCCCAAACCTTAAACGAGAAGAGGGTCCAACTGCATGTCACCAAGGTGCCACAGGCAGCTACTCCAACGATGATCAAGCTCAGCACTGCACAGGCCTGTGACCGTGAAGCTGGAATCACTGTACTAGCAGTAGCACTCACCTACTTCGTTAGGTACCTTATAGGTAGTATCTAAATATGATGGCAGCTGCACCGACGAGGCCCACCCACTAATGATACCCACAGCGCAGGTCCCCAGCTGCGGCAGGCGGGGTGGCTCACGCTATCCGTACTCACGCTGCTAATGGCTGCTGTAACGACGCGCCCAGCGCATCACCTCATCGTCAGGCTCCCGCGCCGGGCAGCTCATCTCGCTCTCATCACCACTCTCTATCACATCGCAACTCGACACAAGCTGGCCCAGCCCGAGTTTTCATGTCAGGCCCCGGCCGGTCGCCGCGCCGCGACGCAAGCAAGCGCAGCAGCATCACCGACCGCATCTTCGGGACCCTCAGCAAGGCCCGCCAGGACACGGCCGCCTCGCTGCAGCGCCGCACCTCGTCTGCTAGCAACTCGCCCGCCGTCGCCACCAAGCAGCAGCAGAGCCCTGTCTCGCGCATCCGCGAGTGGCTCGACACGTGCAACCGCGAGCACAACCACCACTGCACCCCGGGGTCCAGGCCCGACGACCAGGATGTCGCCACCTTCCGCCCCGTCTGGCTCATCGACTCGGCCGACCGCCGCCTCGTGCGCGCAAAGGCCACCGACCGCTACGTCGCCCTGAGCTACGTCTGGGGCGCCGGGGGTGGGCAGAGCCGCCGCGGCTCCACACAGGCCGACCCGGCCCTGCTGGTCAAGGCCAATGTCGACGTCTACGAGGACGCCCTGCCCGAGGACGACCTGCCCCGGACCGTCCTCGACGCCATGTGGGCGGCCCGCAAGCTGGGCCTGCGCTACCTGTGGGTCGACAAGCTGTGCATTGTCCAGGACGACCGCGAAGAGATGGACGCGCACGTCCGCCACATGGCCCACGTCTTCTCCAACGCCTACCTCACCCTCGTCGCTGCCCACGGTGACGTGAATACGGGCCTCGTCCCCCTCAACCCGCGCAGGCCGCCCCCGGCCACGCTGGGGAGGGGCCTGGGATCCGCGACCCCCAACCACGAGGAGCTGGTCCGCCAGTCAAAGTGGCGCACGCGGGGCTGGACGCTGGAGGAGGCCCTCTACTCGCGCCGGCGCGTCTACTTCTTCGAGGAGGCCATGACCTGGGAGTGCCACTGCGAGTCGTGGCAGGGGAGCCCAGCCAGCAAGCAGGTCCGTGGGCGGAGAGAGCCTTGTACAGAGACGCTGTCGTCGGCAATCTTTGCGTACAGGCATGCGCCGTGGCCCGACCTCGACGAGTACGCGCGCATATCCATGGACTACAGCGCCAGGAGGGTCACCGTCGTGGACGACACCCTCCGGGCCTTCTCGGGCATCACACACGTGCTGTCACGCATTTTCCCTGGAGGTTTCCTGTACGGAATGCCCCTCATGTTCCTCGACGTTGCGCTTCTATGGCGGCCGCAGGCGTCAATGCGTCGGAGGGCCGTCGTACAGCCGCCTTTCCTCCCGTCGTGGTCGTGGATGGGTTGGTGGTTCGACGGAATCCCAGTCGACCTGGTCCTGTGGAGGGCGGCGGCCGACTACGTCGCGGAGTCGGGGGCCGGGAGACAGGGACAGCAAAAGTCCAAGAGGCTTCAGTCGCCACATGCCTTCAAGATCAAGCCCACGGTGACGTGGGCCTTGACCGACAGGTCCGCCAGCGTCCCCGTCCCCAGCATAGGATTCCAGTACCGGGATCTCAGATCGCGGAGAAGCACGGCGGCGTCCTACCCTCCCGGGTGGTCGCGAGAAGGCGCCCACTTCAAACACGACAGCGACGATTTCACCCTGTTCAGGTACCCCGTACCTGTGGAGGACCCTCCTGAGGCGGGCGAATACCCGCCACCGCTCGGGGAGACGGCCTTCCCGGGGCCGTTCCTCTCCTTCCGTACGTCGTCCGCCTTCTTCGAGGTCGACTACGACGCGACCCTCTCCCCGCGCGACGCCGAAATGAACCCTCCCGTGGCTGTGGGCAACATCTGGTCTAAGACGAACAGGTGGGCGGGCACGCTACGCTCGCACGACGGCTGGCTGGGGATCCAGTCGTCCAACTACGACGGCGACGAGGCGCTCGAGTTTGTCGCCATCTCGGCCGCCACGGAGCGCAAGGGGTCGCACCTCTTCACCCCGGAGCAGTTCGCCGCCAACCGTGACGCCGGCGACTTTGTCGACGTGGTCAACGTGCTGTGGATCGAGCGCATCGGCGGCGTGGCGTACCGCAGGGGCTTGGGCCACATCCTGCAGAAGGCGTGGGATGCCCAGCCCAAGGAGGAGGTCGATGTTTTGCTTGGTTAGCGTTGCAGTTGGGCGGTTTACTTCTTTCTTCCATTCTCGCGTCTTACAGCGATGCATCTTGTTTGTTTGTGGAGTTTGAGTTTGGTTTTTAGCACAAGTTGGCGGTGAGCGGACACTGTTTGGCGTAGGAAATTTGTGTACGTGCAGGGGATATGGGACCATAGTATGTAGCATATTGTGGGGAGTTTGCAAATGCTGTGACTGGCTACTAGCTTGCTTCAACAAAATGTCAATATTGGAGTAGTATCTAAGCCCGAGAAGAACCCATATTAAGTGACAAGCTGGGTGTCGTAAGGGGGCCCAAGGTAAGGGTTGTCGCCCCCATCGCCGCCTGACAAGAAGACATCATCTTCTCTACCCTTCTGGAAACTAAGGGAAGGCAAAAGGGGAGATTCTGCATCGGACAGCCCTGCCGGAGGACCTGGCTCAATGGAGATTCGGTCAGACCTTATTTGAGAAGGTTGATAATATCGCGCGTTGCAGATAGAGGTCGATGGATATTATATGCAAATGGAATAATATCCCACGCTCTCTCCGTGGAAGGCTTATAAAGCATCGAGATAGCCTCACAGCCACGGGCCACGGTTAAAATGGCTGAATGTTCCAAATATCTCTCATTGGCTGGCCTGAGACCGATTGGCATGATGTGTGATGGACGAACCGTGTTGTCGCCGTCCCAGGAGGTGATCGTCAGCCCGCTGCATCCTGCATTAACTATATCCAATGGCGGACCGCATGCCTCCTTGATGCTTCGACTACACTGGCAGCCGATCAGGCCCGCCTCCCCGGCTGACTCTGAACCTGGGGCTCATTAGATATATTGGCGGGCAGGCTGAGCGGCTGATTCTAAATTCCATCCCCATTCCCCGACCTTCCATGCATGGTCGGCGTCTCGTCGGAGGTGGTCGTGCGAGAAGGGTTTATCGCGCACTCTGCTTGATGCTTGATATCCACTACCCACTCAGATGGCCTGATGCCCCGATATCGAGGTAGGTGCTGGTCGCGTGGTGGTTTTAATACCATGGCGGCTGTGGGCACAGGCCCATCGTCGGGACGAGAAACACCGAGTTCTACGGGCCGGCTTTCGTTAGCGAGAAGCCATTGATACCACCGGCCGCCAGTATCCTAGGGGACAACTGGTGGACAATCGAACCGCCATGGGAAACCTGGGAGCCGTAGGTGGGGGAACGGCGTGGGAGGTGGATGTAGCATGGTACTACCACCTGTTCGGAGTATAATTGCAGTATGTGGTACGTAGTATCATTGGGGGAGAGGGCAACTGCAGGTCCTTCCGGACAAAGTCACACCTCACAGGGACCAGGAAGGTAGTTGGGAGGCACCTCCCATAATGGTTTTTTTGCACGTCATGCAAGTAATGCAAATCAACGGCGGAATCACCGCCACTCCAGACTCACTCATGTTCCCTTCACTCTGTGCTAGGCAACCTCCCGAGTCCCCCAAACCACCCGGGCCAAACCCAAGACCGAATTTCCGGGCATCCAAGTGCATCCAAGTGCATCCAAGTGCATCCATAAATAGCGCCGCATGCATTATCACAGCATGGCCAATGGGGGTAGTATTCGATCTAGCCAATGGAATGGCGTCGGCCTTCCGAACGCCGCAGGTTGCAACCACCGCTCCGTGTCGCACAGAGGTGAAGCAAAAACTTCCCGCGAATGCCAAGAAGGCGAGAAAGCGCATGTTGCCAACATCCAAGGAATCGAGCTCACGTCATATGAGGCTACTGTTTGGTGAGCGGGGACTGACCTCTTCCTCCAGCCCCATTGGCTTCGAATGGTGCCCACTGGGGGGGTCCAGCCTAAGACCTTGTCGCCTTGGCCCTCTTGGGCGTCATTCCCGGGCTGATCCGACGGCAGTTTCGCGCCAATTCTGAGCTTCGACCGACGACCACAACACCTTCAAGGTTGCCACGGCGTCGACAGACAAGAAGAAAAGGAAACATGAGTGGCCCGCTGCCCTGTCCCCTGTATCCACGCTGCGACGCTACAATCCATCCGCATAATACTACTGATTACTTCCCGCATACGACGTCGCCCAGCATGCCCAGGGCCTTCCTATGCAGCAGACATGTCCGAGTCACCAACACGACTAGCTTGCCCGTTCCTCGCCCACCAGCATCCTGAGGGCTGTGGGTCCCTTGACATTGCAAATTGTATTGCCGGCATTGCTTTTCGGTCTCTCGAGTTTCTCTCGGTGTGCCCCGTCCTGTACGCGCCGGACCTTGCCTCCAAGCAAGGCTAGTCCACTCCTGTTCCTGGGCTCAACGAACCGTGTCACGGCATTTGGATGGGCCCCACGAATCACGGCTATCCTATTCCTAGCTGGATTGACGCACCCGCCCCAAGAGCCCCACGGCCCATGGGAGTCTGGGACCATGATGCATAATACTCTCGCCCCCCAACGAGCTTGTTTGTCCGGGACTCCAGGGAGATGAATTGTGGTTCGATCCGAGTGAGTCGCCGAGTCATTCGTGCTTGGGAGTCTGGGACGCGCACGCGACAGGGGGGGCTGCACTACCATTGATGTGACGATGTCAACCATGTTGCACGGGCAGAACGGGGCGGGCTACCGTATCGGTTGACTCAGGGACATCTTCCATGGGATTACCAATGAGATCATTGAGAAGGCCTCCGCGGAACTCAACGATGGAGCACTACCCAGGTTGCCAAGCAAGCCTCCAAGAGGCCCACGCGTTGGTTGAGACTCACCGGACACGGCTGCCCAAGACATGCGCTTCGTATAAATCTGGGGATCCCGTCACTCCGGTGCCACGTTAATGTTAATGAAAATAGTTCCTCGCTCTTCTCGGCGAACGGCTTGCTCTATTCACGTACCGGAAATACACAAGGCCGTGCGGATAGATGCCTAAGTAGCAATAGGCGTTCCCTTCTTACTCTGACTAGAAGCCCTCTTGATCCTTCTAGGGAATCCCCAGAGCTAGAATTCTGTCACCATGATTCGTTCTGCGGTGTTGGCTGCCTCCATTGGCCTCGCGGGACTTGTACAGGCACAATGTCCCTTTGCGAACATTGGGAGCCTCGCCGCCAGGGCCGAGGGCCTCTCGAGAGACCATCTATCCGAGTTCGAGGTCGATGACTCTGATGGCTTCATGACGTCTGACGTGGGAGGCCCCATGGAGGACCAAGAGATGCTCACTGCCGGTGAGCGTGGGCCAAGCCTTCTCGAAGACTTCATCTTCCGCCAGAAGATTACTCACTTCGATCACGAGCGGGTTCGTATGCCTGAAGCACTTTTACACTGCCCCTTTTGTCGCTGACTTTCTGGGTATATAGGTCCCCGAAAGGGCTGTCCATGCTCGTGGTGCTGGAGCCCACGGCACTTTCACCAGCTATGGAAATTATAGCAACATCACTGCTGCCTCGTTCCTGGGTGAGGAGGGAAAGAAGACGCCTATCTTCATCCGCTTCTCGACCGTTGCTGGCTCCAGGGGTAGTGCTGATACGGTGCGTGATGTCCACGGCTTCGCGACTAGATTGTAAGTAACCAAGTCTTTCACCTACACCAGGGCAACACACTGATGCCAACGTAGTTATACCGACGAGGGCAACTTCGACATCGTGGGCAACAACATCCCCGTCTTCTTCATCCAGTCTGCCATTCATTTCCCCGACCTGATCCACTCCGTCAAGCCCAGCCCGGACAGTGAGATGCCCCAGGCTGCCTCTGCACACGATTCTGCTTGGGACTTCTTCAGCCAGCAGACCACGACTCTTCACACTCTTTTCTGGGCAATGGCTGGCTACGGAATTCCCCGAAGCTACCGACACATGGTGCGTCTCTCGGGAATCCTATATGGGTCCTCTCACTAACATGTGGTAGGACGGCTTCGGTGTCCACACCTACCGTCTCGTCACTGATGACGGTTCCTCCAAGCTCGTAAAGTGGCACTTCAAGACTAAGCAGGGCAAGGCGAGCCTGGTATGGGATGAGGCACAGCACATTGCGGGCAAGAATGCCGATTTCCACCGTCAGGATCTCTGGAAGGCCATTGAGTCGGGCAACTTCCCCGAGTGGGAGCTCAACGTCCAGGTTATTGATGAGGAGCAGGCTCTGGCCTTTGGGTTCGACGTCTTGGACCCGACCAAGATCATCCCCGAGGAGTTCGCGCCCCTTCAGCCTCTTGGCGTCCTCAAGCTGGATGCCAACCCGGTCAACTACTTTGCCGAGGTTGAGCAGATTATGGTAAGTCTGAGCTATGACTCGTTAGTAGTTCAGGGAAACTAACTGAAGCAGTTCCAACCCGGTCACATTGTTCGTGGCGTAGACTTCACCGAGGATCCTCTGCTGCAGGGTCGCATCTTCTCGTACCTCGACACGCAGCTGAACCGCCACGGCGGCCCCAACTTTGAGCAGCTGCCCATCAACCGCCCTGTTGTGCCGATCCACAATAACAACCGCGACGGTGCTGGGCAGAACATGATCCACAAGAACACTGCAGCTTGTAAGACAGACCCTGCCTGAATCACACTACTGCCCCTGAGCCAATGGGACTGACAAAGCCAAGACTCTCCCAACACTCTGAATAAGGGTTATCCCCAGCAAGCGAACCAAGAGAAGGGCCGCGGTTTCTTTACTGCTCCCGGCCGCAAGGCCTCTGGATCTCTGCTTCGCAAGCGTCCCTCGTCGTTTGCCGACCACTGGTCTCAACCGCGTCTCTTCTACAACTCCCTTACCAAGACCGAGCAGCAGTTCCTCATCGACGCCATCCGCTTTGAGGCCAGCCAGATCAGCCCGGCCATCCAGAAGAACGTCATTGCCGAGCTGAACAAGATCAGCCACGACATTGCCGTCCGCGTGGGCTCCGCCATTGGCGTCGAGGCCCCCGCCGCTGACCCGACCTACTACCACGACAACACCACCGCTGGCCTGAGCATCTTTGGCAACGAGCTGCCCACTATTGCCACCCTGCATGTCGGCGTCCTGGCGTCGACCAAGGCCAAGGGCTCTCTTGCCCAAGCCAAGGCCCTCAAGGAGGCCTTTGCCGAGCTCAACGTCACCGTCACCACCGTCGCCGAGACGCTCGGTGAGGGCGTCGACCAGACGTACACCTCCTCCGAGGCCATCGCCTTTGACGGCATCATCGTCGCCGACGGCGCCGAGTCGCTGTTCGACCCTTCCACCAAGTCGACACTCTTCCCTCCCCGTCGCCCCATCCAGATCGTCGCCGACGGGTACAACTGGGGCAAGCCCGTCGGCTTCCTGGGCGAGTCCAAGGCTGCTATGTCCGCGGCCGATGTGGTCAAGGGCCCCGGCGTGTACGTGTCCTCGAGCGTGAGCAGCGTTGTGGACAGTTTCCAGAAGGGACTTGCCGTGTTTAAGTTTACGGATCGCTTTGCGCTGGACGAGGAGGAACAATAATGATGATGCACTGCTGATCCACGCAGCCCTGCCACGACTCCTTTTCTTGTCCGCATCCAACTTGGGTATTCTTTCCATATTACCATGTAGATCTAGGAAATGGCTAGCTGTTGGGTATTAATATATTTGAAAGAAAATAGTAGTCCCAACGTTCCGCATTTGATTATATACCCACGCCACTTCCCATTTTCCGTAACCGTCCGTACCTCGAAAAGATTGGTATTCCGTACAATTTTGGATACATGTTGTGCATGTGCGTGTATGTCGCCGACGTATGCAGACCCGACCGACCTAGCCACGCATGGTCTGCTTCTTCTGGGACTTGCGCATCTCCTTCTCCCTCTCCTTCTCGAGGTACTTCTTCTGGGCCTTGGCGTCGAGGCCGGCGAGCTCGGCGTCGCGCTTGGCCTTCTTGGCCTTCTCCTTTTCGAGGAGGCGCTCCTCGTTCTTCTCCTCCTCGGCGGCCTTGCGGAGCTCCTTGGTCATGGCGTCGCGGGTGGCGCGGACCTTGCGGAGGACCTCGGGGCGGAAGTGGCCCGCCTGGACGAGGATGTCGGGGAGGCGCAGGAAGTAGGCGAAGATGCCAGTGAGGGAGGCGTAGTCGTTGTTAGAGGGCAGGCGGTACTTGAGGATGATGCGCTTGTTGGGGGAGCTCTCGTTGAGGGTGCTGGGCTTCTCATTGGGCTGGTCGGTGATGATGAGGTACTCAAAGTCGTTGCCGGCGGCCTCGACGGCGGCGATGAGCTCCGGGGTGAGGAGGGCGTTGGTGATCTCGGCGCTCTCGCTCATGACGGTGAGCCAGTTGGGGAGCTTGGGGTGGTCCTTGGTGGAGGTGAGGGAGACGTCGTAGCGCTGGTCGCGCACCTTCTGCATGACAGTCTTGTTGACAATGGCCCAGACAAACGAGTCGTAGGAGCTCTTGGAGTCCTTGGCGCGGATTTCCCCAGCGCCGGGGAGGGAGGGGACCGTCTGGTTCTCCTTGCCGTCAAAGGGGTAGGTGATGGCCTCCACGGCATCGACGGGCATCTCAAAGCTCGACTCGAAGAAGAAGGCAAAGATGGCCTCCATGGCGCTGACGAGAGGGTTGAAGCGCTTGGTCAGGGTGAGCTTGACGTCGGTGAAGGCAACGTTCTGGCGGCCGGTCGCGTAGGTAGCAAACTCGAAGAGAGAGTTCTCCTTGATGAGGTCGTCGGGCTTGACATCGGCGTCGATGGTGGGCACGCCGCTGAAACCGACCAGGGCATTCTCGCTGGTGAGGGCGGGGGCGTTGGCGCGGATCCAGGACCTGGCCTTGCGGCGGTTGATGCGGGCGCCGATCATGTGAAAGATGAGGACAAGGGCGCCGATGGCGAGGATAACGCCCTCACCCTTGAACTCGGACAGGGAGTGGCGCTCGTGGACATTGTACCACTTGGTCCAGGGGACGGCGGTGGACTGGGCAGCCGGGGCGCCGCCGGCCGCGGGAGCGGGCTCGGCCTCGGGGACAGGCTCGGGAGCGCTGGCAAAGTCGGCAAAATCTGGCGAGGTGCTCGGTCAGGGCATGTCCACGGCCAGGAGATGAGGACAGATAACGAGGGGCGGCGAGAGGGAGCTGCCTGGTACTTACCCGAGTCGGCCTTGGCGGCGGGCTGCACGTTCTGGGAACCCCCAAAGACGTTCTTCAAGAGGTCCGCCATGGCTGGGAGATGCGGCGCCGGCGATGAGAGGAAAAGGGGAGAGAGGGTGGGAGAAAGGGGTTGAATGATGGGCTGGATGAGGCACAAATTTGGAGGCGTTGGTCGCGACGACGAGGAGGAGGCCCAAGGGTGCGCTAACGAATGTGGGGCACCAGCTGCTAATGCTAGTGGCCAATTGCTGTCTGAGCTTCCACGCAGTTCTGGACTCTGGGGTTCTAGCTTCTGCTGCGAGTCCTATCTTGCTTGGGCTGTACTCGTAGCCGAGCTTCAAGGTCCGAATCCCCATCCATACTTCGTACGAATAGAGACTTTTTATTGTAGACACTATCTGGGTACCTTTGCACTTATGAAACCTGCACTCACGGCGCTATATCTGGCTACTTGTTCAGGACGCTGGTGTCAGCATGCAACGCTCTGCTTCGCCCACATGGCGTGGCTTGGTTGTCAAAACAGGAAGGGTGCACCCCAGTATCCGTAGACTGGTTGGTCTAAGGTAGTGCTGGAGGTAGGGGCCTACGGGAGTACTCGTACTCTCCTTGCGGCTGCTGTTCACATCTGCATATCCATTCCTCGCGAGTCTAAACAGTCTCAACCTAACTGATCTCTTTGTGTCTATTTATTCTCTTTGTGTATCTTCCCATTGTTTTGTTTACCTGTGGTTGTTTCCATTGTTGGTCAGATTTGGCTTTGGTGGCTTGCGGGTGACAACCCAGCCATCTGTACAGCGTCCAGCATAGATGCGATGCCAAATCTACCCCCGTAGTACACTTGCGCATCAGGAAAAGTGGAAAGGCTTAATATATTGTCGTTTTCTGGTTTCCCCTGCCTCCTGAACTATTGTGAATGCGTGTAAGCTGGCAGGTACTGGAGGCACAGTACAAACTGTGGCGGCAGGTCCATGTACACCTCAGTGTTGTTGCCCCGCCAACACCCCCTAAACATCTTCTGCCAACTATCACGACCTCAGCTTCGTCATAAAAGACATCAATTCTGCGCCGTACGTCATCACCTCGCCAGTATACTACAAGCCAAGCAACTACAATGGCTCGCACAGCCGCATCGCGCAACTATGGCAAAAAATCAACGCGTACCAAGGCGGAACGTTTGTTCTCTGAACTTCCGCAGAGCCCTGTACGGATGCCTAGCACTGAGCCAAAACCCGCAAAGGGCACAAAGGCCACAAAAGTCACAAAGGGTGTAGAGGTCGCAAAAGATATTGATGACGCTCTTACCTCCTTGACGGACGAACTGTCTCTTATTACTATCGCTGGTGGCGCCCGAACAACTCGAAAACGCCGCCAAAAAGCACAACAGCACCACGTGCAACAAGAGTATAAGGAGGCTCCCGCAGAAGTAATTAAGGTTCAAAACAAACATGGGCTCGACACAAACAAATCAACAAGCACGGAAGAGACCATCATGGCGAAGAAAGAACAGAAAGAGAGCTCCGAATCACTCCACGGGGGCTCGATGCGAGTCCTGACGTGGGACGAAGTCTGCCCGCCGGGTGACCAGATCGTCAAGATTGCCGAGGCCTCCTACGCAGAGGTTTACCGTATCTCCAACGAGCGGGGGACGAGCATCATCAAAGTCATCCGGCTCGACTCCCCCATCCGGCCTCAGACCAAGACCCAGGTCCAGTCGGGTCTCGTGGACGAGGAGCCTCGATCTGAAGACGACATCAGGGGCGAGCTGCAGATTTCCGAGTGGCTGTCCGATATCCCGGGCTTCGTGGTTTACAAGGAGTGCTATATGGTGCAGGGGAAGACAACCAAGGCCCTACTGGAGACGCACCAAAAGTTCCAGAGGCGGATGAAGAGGCAGGACGCTGGCAGGGCGCAGTTCTACCCGTCCCCAAGCCGATACCTAGAGAATACCAAGTTCCTAGTTGTCGAGCTGGGCGACGCAGGGACAGCCCTCGAGGACTTGAAGGTGACGACAGAAAGTCAACTGTGGGACATCTTCTTCCTGGTGGCGATAGCCTTGGCTAGGGCCGAGGCCATGGCCATGTTCGAGGTATGTTGCTTTGAATTCCGCGGATTCTTTCCTAGCTGACAGTAGTAGCATCGAGACTTACACGAGGGAAACCTGTGTATTAAACAGGCTTCCCCCCCGCAAAAGCGGGAATCCGAAGACCTGGGATTTTTTGGCTACTCGGGCCTCGAGATTACGATTCTCGACTATGGCCTCTCAAGGGCCGAGGACTTGTCGATTGATTTCGCCAAGCCGGTGGCGTACGACCTGGAGCGGGACCTCAGCTTCTTCACCAGCACCCACGCTCCCCAATGCAAGGTCTATCGCCAGATGCGTTCCTTTCTCCTGCGAGCGGACCGAAAGTGCCTTCCTCCCAAAGCACACTGCACGGCGTACGCCGAAGGCATTGACGGCCGGCTGTCCTGGGATGCATATGCGCCATACACCAACGTCCTGTGGCTGGCTTATCTGTACGACTACCTGATCAGGAATTTTGGCGGCACCAAGGAGGAGCTGGAGCATTTCAAGGTAACGACGCTGGAGATGTGGGAGTTCCTGAACCCGGACGGGGATGTGGAGATGCCCATGTTTGGCGGGGCCGAGGACATTGTGTACTTCGCGATGGAGGCAGGCTGGGTGCGAGATGATCAGTTGATGGAGGGGGCGTCGATGATGGATAGGGAGACCAGCATCATCTTGTCCAAGGACTGAGTTTGAGTACAGATTATTACTCTGTACTGTATTAGTCGCGTCGGAGGTGCGGGACGAGAGGGGCTCGATTTCCGTGGTGGCATGGTGGCATCTTGTATTATGGCGTTTTCGTGGGGCATGGAACGGCGAGGATACCCAGGCGTTATTCCCCAGGCGTTATTCCCCAGGCATTTTCCCCAGGCATTTCCCCCCAGGGATCCCCCCCAGGGATTTGAATGAAAGTGTGCTTCAGTTAGTATTACCACTAGTCCAATTACCCCGTACTGCACGTGAACATGTCGACCAAGCAGACTGCAATGCGCTGCATGAATATACTTGCTGGAAATGGTGCCTCATCTCCGGCGGTGGGATCTTGGCTGGCCGATCAGCTGCAGATGGCAGATGGGTTGGCGCTGTGGGTTGCGCTGTGGGTTGTTGGGGTCGGGTAGCCTGCTAGGGGGCTACCTGGGCCTCGCGGGGCGGCTCACCCAACTCGACGGTCGCCCCTAGCATGTGCTGGCAGGCCAGCAGCGCCCAGCCCAACAGCACCATCAGCCACTCCGCGCCCCACACGTGCCGGCCTCGGCCGACCACGGGACCTCTGCTGCTTTCTGCGCTGGTCGGCTGCATTCCCCAGAAAAGGTGCCGAGGCAAAGCTGGCAAACATCGTGGGTTGGCCGCACTGGTTGCTGGAGAAAAGGGTGCCCACTTCTTGCCAACCGCACCGTGACCTCGTACCATAGCAAGTTCCACAGACCGGCACGCCAACTTCCACGATGGCGCTGCTTTGCCTGTGACGGCGCGCGCTTCTCCTGTCTACCCCGTCTCTGGCTCTTTTCATTCCCGTCACCGCATGGCCTGCTGAGAGCCCAACTCGCCATCATTGAAACCCTTCCTTTTGTCAACGCCCATCGACGATACCACCCTGCCCATGCCGCACCGCCTGCCCAGTTGACCACTTGAGCCACTTCCACCGTTCGCCATGTCTCGCAACCGCAACGGCTCCTTCGCGGCCTCGAGCCCCACAGCCACCATGAGGTCCTCCCAGACCTTCTCCCACAGCCTCCTCTCCGCCTCCGTCTCCTCGCTATCCTCCTCCTCCTCGCGGCACACCTCCCACATCTCCAAGACCTATCGCCAGGCCTCGACGCTCTTCCTCACGCGTCGCCTGCCCGAGGCCCTGTCCACGCTACTGCCGCTCATCACGCCACCCGAGCCCCTCGACAATGGAGACCCGGCCCCCGTCGCCCAGGCCTCCCGCACGACCCGCATCAAGGTCTGGAGCCTGTACCTGACCATCCTGAATGCCGTCGTCGAGCTCGAGCCCGACGAGGGCAAGGACGCCTTTGGGCAGCAGGAGTGGAGGGCCCTGTGCAACAAGGTCCGCGATGGCGAGATCTGGGAGGAGGTGGTGAGGAGCGGCTACCACGGCGTCGAGGGCGAGGTGGATTCGGATGTTGTGATCAACCTGTGAGTCCCGGCCCTCTTCACAGACAGGAGGGAACCTCTCAACTGACTGACCAACCCCAGGGCGACCATACTCCTCGCGCATGCTCGCGACCAGATCCTCAACCAGAAGAGGCTGGAGAACTATCTCGCTGCGTCCAACACGCCGAATCTCGACCTCAGCGGCCGTCTTGGCCAGTCCCCCTCTCCGGGCCCGCGCATGAGTCATCGCCATGCATCGCCCGCAAAGGGCACGAGCGGCGCCAATACCCCGAGGGATCTCAATGCCAGGGTGAAAATACTAGAACTATACACACTGCACGTCCTGCTCCGCAACAACGAGTGGGACTACGCACGCGAGTTCATCTCGATGAGCTCCGTGCTAGACGAGGAGCGGAGGGAGGCATTCCTCCAAGCCCTGCAGAGCTTGCAGGAAGAGCAAGAGGCCCAGGAGCAGCAAGAAAGAGAGGAGCGGCAGCGACAGGAGGATCAGCTGCGGAGGGAGATCGAAGAAGCCAAGAGGCTGCGGGAAGAGAACGAGGAGCGGGAGAGGAAGCGCCTAGAGGAAGAGAGGGCAAAACGGGAGGCTAGCGAGCAAGACTATGGGGTCGACGACACGCCCAGTGTAGCGACCCCCAGCCGGCCAAGAGCGACCCGGACATCGGATGTCTCGCGCACAGGACGGCCGTCGCGCTCCTCCATGTCCAAAGCTAGCAGCAAGGCTGTGGCCGCGGGACCCCTGACCCTTACGGCTCGGGCGAGCCAGCTTATGAACCAGTTCCGTGCGATTATCGAGCAGCTCGGGCACACTCTGAACAACAACCCCGTGTTGGTTATGAGGCTGTTGGCATTTATCATGGGTCTCCTTGTCATGCTTGGAAGCAAGGGCATCAGGCAACGAGTCCAGCGCATCTTTGGCTCATCATGGGCCAAGGTCAAGGCTACCGCTGGAATGGGGACAAAGGTCAGCTACATATAGGAGCTGACCTTGTGTACATATATATATATCATATTTTCTTTTGTAGCACCAGGAGTTTTGAAATTGGGTATCATGTCACGTTACGACTACAAGCACTCCTTGGGACTTAATCCATCTTTGAATTTCACTCTGATTCTTGATTGTCTGTTCCTCGTAGTGGCGGCTCATGATATTCTTGGTGACATGATTTATATGGCCACCGGTCCAGCCGCTCAAATACAATCGAACCTGTCCAACTCCACTAACGCCGCGACAAGATATGTATGACCATTCTACATTTGTTCTTGGAAGAACACTTGCTGTCTAAGGAAAAACGCGTTCGCCCAGTCCCGGGCCTCTTTGGGGCTAGTAGTTTTGCGTCCGATTCGTCTTCTTTTGGTAGAATAGCTGCGAAGCAAAGTCAGCACGAGCCCAAGGCAAGAAACGGTGGCACAGAAGGGCTGCTTTGCCCCCCGCGGGAGTGGAAGAAGAAAACTCACATCTGTCCTCGAGCTTCCCAGGTTTATAATCTTGGGGCACCCGTCGCGGTCCTTCTCGAGGCGCGTGCACTCGAAGCAGTAGAAGGCGTCCGAGATGCCCTCGCCGCCGCAGACGACGCACTTGTTCTGGTAGTTGCCGAAGCTGCACTCGTCGCATATGCGGACGAGGGTCGTCGGGCGGACGTACGAGTCGCAGACGGGGCACTTGCCGTCGCACTTGTCGCAGAGGCGGCCGATGGCGATGCCGGGCTGCTTGCGGCACATGACGAGATCGCTGGGGGCGGAGAAGTCAGCATGGGATTCTATAGAAAAGAGAGGCGGGTTTTTGGGACTTACGGGTGATGGCGAGACATGATGGGCGACGGGGGTGTTTGTGATGTGAACGGAGGTGAGTCGTGGTAGGGTGGAAGTCGCGGGGTGTCGTTTGTCGTTCGTCTGGGCAGCTCCAAGAAAAGCTGTGGATTTCTCAGCCTTGCGGTGGCGTTGATGGAGGGACCGAGGCACCTTGGCCAATAACAGTGCAGCGTGCCTGTGGCACTTCCTCCTGAGCATGTGGGGCAACAGCTCGCTGTTGAGGCGATCTGCACCTTCCAACGGGTCGAGTCAAGCCTCCCGGAGGTCACCGATATCAAGGCAACGGCGTTTATTTCCACCTGCAACCCCCCACGCCTCGCCCATGACGGCAGCGAACTGGCCAGTTTGCCTTAGATAAGGCTCTTTTCGAAACACAGGCCATGCGACGCGTACCGTGAAGGCACCAGCAACCATGGCCTCGACCCCAGAGTACACAGCCTTGCAACCTGTCCTTGAGCAAGTGTCGCTGACAAGCCCCAGAGCCACTCCGATCGAGGCGGAAGGCATGAAAGTCGAATCCCCTGACCAGCCCCGTCACGAGACCGGACATTTGAAGCGCAAGGCCTCCCCCGGCCATGATAGTGGCGATGAAGGCTCCCCAAAACGAACTCGGCGAGACGAGAACGGCAACGGCAACGGCAGGGCTCGATCGCCATCGCCATACAACCAGAGACGGCGCTCCTCGGTAGAAGACCTCAAGCACTCACACGATGAACCGCTGAGGCGGCCGTCGGCCACGCTGGAGGACAAGAAGAGGGGCAAGCGACTATTCGGCGGCCTCCTGAGCACGCTGAGCCAGACCAACACCAACTCCCAGCAGAAGCGGCGCCAGGAGATTGAAAAGCGCCAGCAGGAGCGCCTGCAGAAGCAAAGGGCTGAAGACGACCAGAAGCGGGAGGAGAAGCTGGCGCGGTTGACGGAGATTCGCATGGCGGAGCAGATGAAGTTTGAGAGGAAAGTGGTGAGTTTCATGCTTGGCCCTGTTAAACACTGGCGGAGCTGACCTTTATGTCGTAGATGCAAAATAAGCACTCCAAGCTGCTGTGGGCTGCGCGGCATCTCAGGACAAGGGCCGAACCGCATATTGTACGTGCCCTCACCGCCCCTATTTTCCGGCCTTCACGTTGACCATGTTGCAGTACTACCGCCCTTTCAAACTCACACGAGAGCAAGAAGACATAATACACGACCAGGTAGCTGACGCTAAGGAGGCCATTGAGCGGGACCGCGAAGCATTCGGAATTCGAGAGCAGAAGCACATGGAACAGTACGGCCATAGGAGACTGTCACCACCGCCAAAACCTGATACCGAAGCAACACCACCCGAAGTCAAGGTGCCGGACGAAGACTCTGCCGTCAAGGCCGCTGACGAAGGCAACCCCCCGACCAAGCTGGAGAAATACCATGATGACAGTAACGAAGTTGTGGTCATGGATGAGGACTCAGTGATTTACTAACTTCGCTCTGGACTTTACTTCGGAAACGCTGATGAAACGAGTATGATCCATCCTATGTTTCTAAGTATGACGTAGGGGCGTGCTACGAATGTTCTGATGAGAAAATCTTTTGGGGGACGCCCGCGA
This sequence comes from Amphichorda felina, assembly GCA_016490725.1. Classification (NCBI taxonomy): domain Eukaryota; kingdom Fungi; phylum Ascomycota; class Sordariomycetes; order Hypocreales; family Bionectriaceae; genus Amphichorda; species Amphichorda felina. The sequence continues at coordinate 116,454 of JAEMHR010000021.1, read as the reverse complement.
ACTGGGTAGGTGGGCTCTGGATGACGCTCTGTGGGCGAGCACCCACTTCCTGAACTGGAAAGGAGATTCATTATTGTTCATGATACCAAACTATTACCTTTATTCCCATCTTTCCCTGGACATTTTGCGGTTAGCCAAGTATCAGCAGGACGGCACTCTCCGGGCCAGCCCCTGGCCGGCGTAATCGGTTGATAGGTGTTTCGATGATTCCACATCATACGGATACTGATGTGGAACCAACCGTGTTTAGCGTGAATGCCATATGAAGCTTTCAAATCAAGGACGGGTTTCGGTTCGATGGTCGTTCCGGGAGGGTGCGTAGTATGCAGGTCCCCTCATTACGATGTGATAGGTGGGGTTCGAGCCTTGTATGCCTCGGTCTATAAGTATATGTAGCATAGCTCCCCACCGAATGACGGTCGTCTTACATGTACTACGGATCTTGCACATACTCGGATTCAATCTCTCTGGTCCTGGATACAACATTGTCTCTCCCAAAGCTACCAGTCGTGGCCCACTGATAGATCAATCACACGGTTACCGACGATAGCTGATTGGGCAGTTACAACAGTATAAGCCAGCAACGCCGTTCTAGCGTTCTGAATCACCAGGATGGCCGCAGACAAACTGGTGCCAAACGACCCGAGGGTCAAGTATGAGTCGACCCAAGTCAACGGCAGGACCTACAGCTACACGCTGGGCGAGCCCACTGGCACGCCCAAGGGCCTCATCTTCCTAGTACACGGGTTCCCGGATCTTGGGTTCGGCTGGCGCTACCAGGTCCCCTACCTCATGTCACGCGGCTACCGTGTTCTCGTGCCGGACATGCTGGGCTACGGTGGCACCGACGCTCCTGCTGACATCAAGGAGTACACGTTCAAGAAGCACTCGGACGACATCAACGCGCTGGCGAGGAAGTTTGTCGGTCCCGATGGACAGATCATCCTCGGCGGTCACGACTGGGGCGGCTTCCTCGTCTGGCGCGTCGCCCTCTGGTACCCGGAGCTCATCCGCGCCGCCTTCAGCGTGTGCACGCCGTACCGCCCGCCGAGCCCGCGGTTCACATCGCTCGAGGACATGATTGCCGCGGGGTCGCTGCGCAATTTCACGTACCAGCTGCAGTTCAAGGGCCCCGAGGTCGAGGGGAATATCCAAGGCGAGGAAAAGCTCCGGCAGTTCCTCAACGGCATGCACGGCGGGCAGGGCCCCAACGGCGAGGCGGGAATGGTAACCACGAAGGGCGTGCTGTTCGAGAACCTGCCCAAGCTGCGACAATCGAAGCTCATGTCCGAGGAGGAGCTGGACCACTACGTCAAGCAGTACATGGCGCATCCGGCGCCGCAGATGCGCGGGCCGCTCAACTGGTACCGGACGCGGGAGCTCAACTTCGAGGAGGAGAGGCCCCTGGCAGAGCGGGCGGGCGGCGGCAAGCTGGAGATGCCGGCGCTGTTCATCGCGGCGTCGAGGGACTCGGCTCTGCCGCCCAGCATGTCGGAAGGGATGGAGGCGTATTTCGCGAATCTGAGCCGTGGCGAGGTGGATGCGTCGCACTGGGCGCTGACGCAGGCTGGCGACGAGGTCAATGGGCGGATTGGGGCCTGGCTGGATGAGGTGGAGGGAGGGACTGTGAAGTCGGCGCTGTGAACCCTTGGATGGTCTTTCTAGGTCCCTGTACTCTGTACAGTCTGGTTAGTTCCAGGATGAACTGCTGTTAAGCTGATGTTTGTTTCTGGCGTATTGAGTCCGGAATCTGTGCGCACGAATACAAAGTACACGTTGGACTTTCTCAGACCATGTGGAGACCCGTTGAAGTCGAGCTTCGTGGTCTCACTTTCCTTCTTGCTGTAACTCCAGTTTGTGGCATTCGCAGAGACGGTGACGACACCGTGGCCTAGGGGTCCTGTGGCTGGGCGTGTGGCGCGCATATTGTAGCGAGGTTCTGCACTCAGCAGTGCTAGCACCTTGGTCCGGATCCCCCGTGATATCTGACATATTAACTGCCGGCATCAGTACAAACATTGATGAAAAATCTCAATTGGCAAGGGGCCGCTCAGGGGAAGGCGAAGGGGCCAATATTACGAAGTCCTGCTGCCGATTTTTACCATGGCAAGAGTGGCTCCTCGTATTGCAAGGTGCTTCGCCATGCTGCTGGCCCACAGTTGGTACGTACGTGCCTCGCGAAGATGCAGTTCTTGTACAGTTCTTGCGCCACAAATAGCAACTAGCATGCTGGAACTGGAACCCCCTTTGCTGAGAGGCTGCACCAGAGAGCACCCGAAACTTGCAGTGGATACCTTCGCCCATGGCATTTGCTGACGACCGACCACCAGCATCCCTGAACTCGACTTGCGACAAGTCTTCAGCAAATCCCAATTCCATCCCATTGCCTGCTGCACAAGGGGCGCAAGCTGAAGGTGAACCCACATTGACACCCGAATCCATTGGCGTGTGTTGCTCTGAGCCTGCCTGCCTGTGCCTCTCTAGGTGCGAAGTAGGAGCATCAGGAGCCAGCGACGGGTCCCGCCTCCAAGAGCCAAGCTTCGCGTCAAAAGGAGGCTGAGCCACAGAAACTGGGCCACGGCGACCAAATCCGACAAACACCACGACGCATCCTCATCCCCAGCCAGCGCCGACCAACCTTTGGCTTCTCATCAGCGTCGCGACACTCATCCATCGCGCCCACTGCGTCCTCCTTACGTGCCACCCACGACTTTACCACGCTGCACCGTCCCCGTCGATCCCGCATGAGCCGTCTCCGGTGTCTCGAACCCTCTGCCCGACATCGCTAGTCCTCCGGCATGGCTGGGCGACAACCTGGGGGTTTCCCCGGCGCGCCCTCCAGTAATCGCGATGACTTGCTTCTGGACATGGACAGCGAGCAGCCGGTGTACAACGACGGCCAGAGGGCGCCCATCGACGATGACGAGATGATGCGAATGTACAGCCTCCAACAAGACCCCCACGGCCGACCCTCCGTGTCATACGACGACTTTGTCGGCGGTGCTGCTCCCGCATACTCGCCTCAGCAGTCTTCATCAGGAGGCTACCTGCGTCCCGCGACAAATCTCGACAGGCAGTACAGCCAGACATCTGAGCTGGGCAACTACCAGCGCTATGCCGACGATTACGACGACGAGCCTACAGACGCCGACTCCTACTATCACAATGGCAGTGCCCCCATGATAGGTGACGATGCGGCGAGGAACCAGGCGCGGAATCGGAACAGCGTGCTGTCCCTGGGGGGAGGCTTCTTTGGCCGCGTCAAGAACAGACTCGGGATGGGCGAGGGATACTCGGAGATGGATCTGCCTCTGACGGAGCCCGGCCAGGAAAGAGGAGGTCCCTCACATGCGCCGCCGCCGCCGCAGAAGAGCAAGTTCGACATGGGCAACTTCAAGTTTGGTTTCGGCCGCAGTAAGCCTGACCCGTCTACCCTCGGTCCCCGAATGATCCATCTCAACAACCCTCCCGCAAACGCCGAAACCAAGTACGTCGACAACCACATCTCGACGGCCAAATACAATACCATTACCTTCCTCCCCAAGTTCTTGTTCGAGCAATTCTCCAAGTTCGCCAACATCTTCTTCCTCTTCACGGCTGCCCTCCAGCAGATCCCGGGACTCTCGCCGACCAACCAGTACACCACCATCGCGCCCCTGCTCGTCGTGCTTGCCATCTCCGCAGGCAAGGAAATAGTGGAAGACTACAGGAGAAAGCAAGCGGACAATACGCTCAACACTTCCAAGGCACAGGTGCTCCAGGGAACGAGCTTTGTCGAGACAAAGTGGATCAATGTGGCTGTCGGTGATATCCTCAGGGTGGAGTCCGAGGAGCCTTTCCCAGCAGATCTGGTCCTACTAGCTAGTTCTGAGCCCGAGGGCCTCTGTTATATCGAAACAGCGAACCTTGATGGCGAGACGAACCTGAAGATCAAGCAGGCGCTGCCCGAGACCTCCGGCTTGGTGTCGCCTAGCGAGCTGAGCCGACTCGGCGGGAGAATTAAGTCGGAGCAGCCCAACACCAGTCTGTACACGTACGAGGCCACCTTAACGATGCAGTCTGGCGGGGGAGAGAAGGAGCTGCCCCTCAACCCCGAGCAGCTTCTCCTCCGAGGTGCCACCCTCAGGAACACGCCTTGGATTTATGGCGTCGTCGTCTTCACGGGCCACGAGACCAAGCTTATGCGGAACGCCACGGCAACGCCCATCAAGCGCACCAAAGTCGAGAGACAGCTCAACTGGCTCGTGCTGCTACTTGTCGGCATCCTCCTGGTTCTTAGTGTGGCCAGCACGGTTGGCGACCTGATTATGCGCAGTATCAACGGCAACTCCCTTCAGTATCTCGACCTCCCCAAGATCAACGGCGCAGGGAAGGTGGCGTCCACATTTGCCCGTGACATGGTCACGTACTGGGTGCTGTACTCGGCGCTCGTCCCCATTTCTCTCTTCGTGACCGTCGAGCTGGTCAAGTACTGGCATGGCATTCTCATCAACGATGACCTCGACATGTATTACGACAAGACCGACACCCCCGCCACGTGCCGTACCTCGAGTTTGGTGGAGGAACTAGGCATGGTGGAATACGTATTCTCGGACAAGACGGGTACCTTGACCTGCAATATGATGGAATTCAAGCAGTGCTCCATTGCTGGGATCCAATATGCCGACGATGCGCCCGAGGATCGCCGCGCCAGCGACGGGGACACTCCAGACATGGGCATATTTACGTTCAAGAAGCTCATGTCGAATCTGAGCGAGAACCACAGCACGGCCGGGGCCATTGATCACTTCCTGGCCCTGCTAGCCACTTGCCACACCGTCATTCCCGAGATGACCGAACAGGGCGGGATCAAGTATCAGGCAGCGTCCCCTGATGAAGGAGCACTTGTCGAGGGCGCTGTTAAGTTTGGCTACAAGTTTGTCGCACGAAAGCCCCGGTCCGTGATTATCGAGGTCGAGGGCCAAGAGCTGGAGTATGAGCTCTTGGCTGTTTGCGAGTTTAACTCAACCCGGAAGAGAATGTCGGCAATCTACCGTTGCCCCGACGGTAAGATCCGGTGCTACTGCAAGGGTGCCGACACGGTCATCCTCGAGCGTTTGAATGAAGAGAATCCCCATGTCGAGGCGACTCTACGCCACCTCGAGGAGTATGCCTCGGAGGGGCTGCGAACCCTGTGTCTGGCCATGCGAGAGATCCCCGATCATGAGTTTGAGGAATGGTACCGAATCTTCGACACCGCCGCTACTACCGTCGGCGGGAACCGTGCGGAGGAGCTCGACAAGGCAGCCGAGATCATTGAGCACGACCTTTACCTCCTGGGTGCCACGGCTATCGAGGATCGCCTCCAGGATGGCGTTCCCGAGACCATTCACACACTCCAGCAAGCCAACATCAAGGTCTGGGTGCTGACTGGAGACCGTCAGGAGACTGCCATCAACATTGGCATGAGCTGCAAGCTCCTCAGCGAGGACATGATGCTGTTGATTGTCAATGAAGAGACGGCTGCCGCGACGAGAGACAATCTTCAGAAGAAGATTGATGCAATCAGGACACAAGGCGATGGAACCATTGAGAGCGAGACACTGGCACTGGTTATTGATGGCAAGAGTCTGACCTATGCTCTCGAGAAGGACCTCGAGAAGCTCTTCCACGACCTTGCTGTCATGTGTAAGGCGGTCATCTGCTGCCGCGTGTCGCCCTTGCAAAAGGCCCTTGTCGTCAAGCTCGTCAAGAAGTATCAGAAGGAGTCGATCCTCCTCGCTATCGGCGACGGAGCAAACGATGTCTCCATGATCCAGGCGGCACACATCGGAGTTGGTATCAGCGGTGTCGAGGGTCTCCAAGCAGCCCGCAGTGCCGATGTGGCCATTGGCCAATTCAAATACCTGCGCAAGCTTCTTCTCGTGCATGGTGCGTGGAGCTACCAGCGTGTCAGCAAGACCATTCTCTTCTCGTTTTACAAGAACATTGCTTTGTACATGACACAGTTCTGGGTAAGTCAAGGCAGGATCTACTATTGGGAACCTTGCTAACCATCCCCCTTAGTACACCTTCCGTAATGTTTTTTCGGGCCAAGTCATCTTCGAGTCCTGGCTGCTTTCGTTCTACAACGTCTTCTTCACCGTTTTGCCGCCTCTGGCAATCGGTATTCTGGACCAGTTCGTCTCTGCCCGTCTCCTGGATCGATACCCCCAGCTCTACATGCTAGGGCAGCAGAACGCCTTCTTCAAGTTCAGGGTCTTTTGCGAGTGGATTGCCAACGCCGTCTACCACTCCATAGTCCTCTACATTTTCTGCTCGCTCTTCTGGTATAATTTGATCGAGGGCGATGGCCTGGTTCCCGGCCACTGGGTCTGGGGTACCGCCATGTACAATGCCACGCTGCTCACTGTGCTGGGCAAGGCAGCGCTGGTGACGTCCAACTGGACCAAGTACCATGTGATGGCGATCCCGGGCAGCATGCTCATCTGGTGGGCCTTTGTCGTCTTCTACTCCTACGTCGCCCCCATGATCAACTTCTCCAACGAGCTGTACGGAATTGTGCCGAAGCTGTACACCAACCCGGTATTCTGGCTGCAGAGCGTCCTTCTTGCGGTGCTCTGCCTTTTGCGCGACTTTACGTGGAAGTACGTGAAGCGCATGTACAGGCCGAAGACGTACCACCACATCCAGGAGATCCAGAAGTACAACATCCAAGACTACAGACCAAGGTACGCTCCTCCAATGCAATGCGGCATTGTTCCGGCGCAGGGCGCAGCACGCTAACGTTTTGACTAGGATGGAGCAATTCCAGAAAGCGATCCGAAAGGTCCGGCAAGTCCAGCGCATGCGTAAGCAGCGTGGCTATGCCTTCTCCCAGGCCGACGAGAGCCAGACGCGCGTACTGCAGGCATACGACACGACTAAACACCGCGGCCGGTACGGAGAGATGGCGAGTTCTCGTCCGATGGGCCGGTAGCCCACACGGTCTGGTCTTGCACGTGTCAATGATGTACTGTCCTTGTCTTTTGAGTATTGCGCGCGGAGCCCCCGAAAAAAAATATAAACAGAAGCGTCCGGTTTGGCACGGAGTTGGGCTACTTATGAGCATTAACATCCCCTTCTCGGAATTCCCTCGGAAAGAAGGGACCAGCCTGTATTTATTACGCCATCTTAGGGTATTTTGTGCGTGCGTGTGTGTGTGGCCTTTTCATTTTCTCTTATTGGTACTGAACCACGGGGAGTTTCATTTGCGGTTCAGCATTCGCCATGCCGGAGTGGCTTTGGAGCCCAAGGAGGGCTGGCTATAAAGGATCAAAGGCAGAGGGTGTGTCCGAGTTAGAAAAACGCCATTTGATAATATCAGGGGGGGATGGTGGATGGGGGTGGGAAACGCAGTCATGTGGAGCAAGGAACTTGGGGAAGCTCTTTCTCAAGGGGGGGCCACCCCCAAAATACCTAACCCAGTTCCTAGTAGTATATCTACCTATGTATGTATTGTACCTACTAAGTAGGCAGCGTCAGATGGAGCGGGGAAAGGAGAGTCATGTTCAATGGAGATGGCAGACTGGGTCTGTCCCTCGGTTCTCACCACGACGACTGTTCCCACTGCAACTTTGACCTTTCGGGGCCGAGTCAAGCCGATCGATGGAGCTCAGTGACCCCAATCGGAGGACATGAACGATGCACGGGGCGCCTTCGAAACTCATTTGAAGGCATTTGCGTAACCATCAGTCATCCAGTGTTCATACCTACTAGCAGGGATAGTAGTACGGGTAGTAGTATTCGTACGGAGTACTCGTAGTAGTATTACCCCACGAACCCCATACCCTCCCCATACTCCTGCCCCCAGACCGCCCCGGACCCGCAGCTCAACAATCATCTGATGGCACCGCAGGAGTGGCCCGTGTCGAATAGCATCGACGAAGCGGGAAGTTGAGACGCCCATCCCAGCCCCAGACAGCTGGGGCGCGTGGCCGATGACGTGGGGGACCAGAAAAAAAAAAGGGCTCGCGGGGAGTGACAGCTTGCAGGGCCCTGCATACCATGCCTCACATGACGGGATGGAGGGGTAAAATGGAAGGAAGTGAGCAAGTCAAGGAGCGGTATGGACATGCTTCCAGCTCGGCCTCTGGGACGGGAGATCGAGGGCAGGAGATCGGGGGCAGGGAGAGGAGGGGGAAGGCAAATGTGATTACTACTATCATGTGCCATTGGATGCTGGGTTGACGATAACCAATGCAAACCAGACGGGCGGCACGACCAAGTAGGAGTTTGGGTTTGCCGATCCCCCTCGGGAAGACCAAGCTTGGCCCTTTGGGAAACAACTCATGCGACAATCCAACCCCACGATGGCAAACATGCCCCCAGGGTCTAGAAGCTGGGACCTCGGAGCCCCGTATCACGAAACACGGCTTCGTCGGATGCATCTCAAGAAAAAAGGAAGAAGTGGTCCTATTGTGGAATGGATCGACCCAGGTGCTGTGCTCCCCAGGCGTTGGCTTGTGTAATGATGTAGTAAACTAACTGGTAGTGATCCGACCCCCTTCCCTCCTAATACTCTTCTACCCACATGTAGTATGTACTATGTATGTTAACACATGCCTAAATGTGAACCGTCTTTTTAACCCTAATGAATCATGCCCAACGCTTCGTCAAATGCCATGCCTTTCGTTCTTTCGTGATTTCTGCTCTAGTGCGCCAAGATGGAGGGGACGTAATATATATCGTGTGATTAAATTGCAAAAACAGCGCCCTCTCTCTTTCGTGCTCCCCCGTGGGGAAAGGGAGCCTTGGCATAGTTCTGTTGGGGCCCAGGCTCTGTCTCCTCCAGTCGGCTCTCGGCTGGAGGAGTACTAATTAGAACCCGTCCCTAGGCGGAATGGCGGATGCGCCGGTTCTGCCGATCTGGCTAGTTCCCGCCGAGGTTCCTCGGAAAGAGGTGCGTTGAGTGGTTGGTTCCCTGAAGCGATCAAAGCCCTAGGTTGGAAAAAAAAATAATGACAACAAAAAAAAAAAAGTAGAGATCCATTGCCGTGCCGTGCCTACTCCCCGCCGATAAGATGATGTGATGTGTAATAATTTTTAAACGCCGTTCCATGAAGGAAAAGAAAAGTTGTTGAAAACAAGCCCAATGCAAGTGGGTGGGTTTCGCCTCGTCTGGGTGCTCAGCCTGCCAGGTGCGGTCGAGATAACGGTGCTCCTCACGGTGGATTGGTGCATTTGGTGGTCGTCTCAAAGGCCTGTCAACCCCGCAGTCGGGTCGACATCCATGGGAGGCCGGGTTGGTTGACTGCATGACCTGCAGCGTCTCGCCTACACTAACCCCCACACTCGAGTGGAAGAAGCCGCCAAGCGGGCAGGACTGCTTCAGGGGTTTCCGAGGTAGGTCTGACGTTGGTCAAAGGGCCTTGGCCGCCCTGGTTGCCTAGGTCACCTTATCACCGCCCGACCATGGGCGTGACCAGCTGGATGCTCTTGGGCCGAGCCTGTCCGCTTGGGTTGCGCGAGGGCAGGGGCCGGTCCATCCCGCCCGCGCTGAGGCCGTAGTAGCCACCGCCGTAGTTGCCATCGTATGTAGAGCAGAGGTATGGCGCCGACGGGCGCGAGTAGGACGTGCTGGGGCTCGTGGCGGCGCTGCGGCCGGCGAAGGGCCAGAGGTTGCTGGTGCTGCTGCCTGTGGGCGAGGACGGGCTGGGTGGGCGAGCATTGAGGTTCAGCGAGCGGAGCGCGGAGATGGCGGAGGAGTGGTAGGTGGCGGTGCCAGGCGTCGTGGGAGGAGAGCTGCTGAAGTGCATCGAGGTTGGCCTCGAGGGCGAGGCCTGGGGGATGATGTCCTTGGGCTCGGGGGAGCTGGCAGAGTAGAAGGGGTAGTTTCCTGCAGCGTAGCTTCGAGGCATGGCCGATTGGGATCCAGACGACTGGTCTACCCGGCGGCACGTCTCGGAGCAGTAGAGACCCCGGTCATCGTAGGGGACGAACTGCTTCTCGCAAGTCATGCTGCGGGAGCTGTTAGCACTCGTTTCACCGAGATAGTTCAATTGGAGGGAATGGCCCGCTCGGACTCGGACTCACCAATACTGGGGGAAGCTTTCGCGCTCGTCGTCCCACGTCTCTTGCCATTCCTTCTCGCGCTCTCGGTGACTGCGTCCCAGCTTCTGGGCGCTGACGGGGGTCTGGCGGCGGGACATGGCGGGGCGCTTTGGTTTCGACATGTCGGAGACGGTGACCGTCTTCCGCAGGTCTGTGGAGGAAGTGTTGGCGGAGATGTGCCCCGACTTTCGTCTTTGGTGGTGAGGCATCGGATCTGGCGAGCGCGGTGGAGAGTGGTGGGGAGTGGTGTCGGAGGGTGCTGGAGGGTGTTGGAGGGTGTTGGAGGGGACTGCTGGAGCTTGTGTCGAGGTATAAGTGTGCAACTGTGCAGTGCAAGTGTGTACGTTGATATCGGCGTATCAAGGTGCTATGCTGCTATGGTGCTCCTCGTATGGTGCCAGCCTGCAGTGCAGGGGATCTGGTGACCTGGAGATAGCGATGCAGGTAGGCACACACTGGCAGAGACCGAGACCGGCGCCGAGGGGGAGACCCTGCCGCAAGCGATGGGCAATCGTTGCCAATTCAGGTGGGTGGTGGATGGCGATATCTCAGATATCGCAGATTCCCACGTCGTGTCCGATGACGAATTGGGCAGCAGCTCTTGTTTTTTCTTCCTCATCCAAACGAGTGTCTGTGTCACTTATGACTGACGAGTCTCGGTGGTGGAACCGGGTATGACTGGTGGTGGTACACTGCTGCTGGATCTGATAGTGTTGGCCGAATGCGGAATGGCCTGAGGGCAGGTCCAAGGGAACAGGGTCCTGTTGTGTAGGCGTGTATATGGTATTTTGTGCAACGGCTTTGGAATTGGGAGGGAACCAGCGGGGGGGGGTGATCCTGCGCGGGTGGCAAGGACTATTTCAAGTCGATGAGATGCAGCCGGGAATGGTGCGGTGGACTGGCGTAACAGTGGTGGTTGTGACCTCTGATCGACAGGGTCTCGTGTGAGGCCGGTAGGTTACAGGTACCAGCTGTGCCAGGCTGTGCCAGGCCGCCAACTTCCAAGGCTGGACGGGTGCCAGACTGGGAAAACCGGGCGTGAGACCTACGTAATGCCCGTCGTTGCGCGATGCCGCAATGCCGTAATGTCCGCAAAGGCCAGTGCAATAGCGCCAGTTGAGGCCAGTAAGACCAGTACGGCCAGCAAGGCCAGCGAGGCCAGCAAGGCCAGTAACAACAAACTTCCAGGGCACGGGTGGCCACCAGAGGGCGATAGAGTTTTGCGCTGCCGTCTCAGACCCGGACGGGATGGCGTAACGTCGACGGAAGCTACTCAGATCGTGCTTGTACCTTGATGTGCGCGCTTGCAAGAGGGCTGACGCAAGGTACAAGTACGAAGTATTTTCCGTGGTATGCAGTACGAATACTGGCAGCAATTAATTGGGAAGAGAGAGTGGAAAAGTCTGCTCTTCGTATTTCCAACTGCCTTGTGATTATTGATGGCGCTGACCACAATAGATAAGCCGTCCACGACAACCGAAAATTTTCAGTGCTGCTGCCTCCCGAGTCCTGCGTGCTGCGTCCCTGCCAGCGAAGGGCAGAAGTGGCCTCTGCGATCCCGGGTCGCTGGCGTGTGACTCTTGTCGGTGTCGTGATTGATCCAGCGGACCCGAAAGCGGAGTAATTCCTGGCTAAGCGGCGTTGTTGGTTGGCCTTGTACGGAGTACTATTACTCGCAAGTTGGTTGCTGCGAGAACTCCGCTCCAGGGCTGTCGCCTATACTACTACTAGTATTGCCAGTGGGTTCCCCAGTTGGTTCCCACCCAGCCTGTGGAACAGTGGAAGTCTCTTTCAATCAGGTGGAGGACGTCGTTCACGTCCTTGTCCCCCAACGTCCGCGAGGACCGTGACAGTGCTTCTGGTGGGGATGTTGCGGCCAATCGCCAGGCGTCAGTCGAGGGCGTGTGTTCAGTGACTGCCCGAGTGGGCCGTGACAAAGGTGCGAGGTGAATGAAAGGTACGAGTAACGAGTAATAGCTGGTGAATCGGAAGACAGCCGCCTGCAGAGCTGTCGTAGCACGAGGACAGAGGCGCTCAAGTATTAGTCCAGAACCCACGTTCTGGAAGCTTTGACGGGGCCGTTGCGTTTCCGTTGTAGTAGATATTATATAATAGGCGGTCAAGCACAGAGCACAAGTAGGTACTGAGAGTCGGATGAAGGGGGTCAGATGACAGGCGGGAGACGAGGGACTGAGACAGGAAACTGGGGAGTGTGGCGTGGTCTTTATTATGAAACCCCCGCAATAATAACGTATTATAATAACGACATGTCGTGTCGGCCGTGGAAAGGATTTCAAAACACGACGGGATGGAGCGGTACAATGGCAATCACGAATGAATGCACCTGGATGATGGATCAGTGAGCTAGGTACGTATTACCAAGTACAAGTAGCTGACTGTCAGGCACGACACACCCAGGCGGCAGGCCGCAGCGGGGCCTGCCCCTGCCCTGCAGCCAGCCAGCCACCGCTGGGCTTCTGGAGGGGGCCTCCTGGAGGGATTGGCAGTGGGGGAGGGGCAGCAAGGTCACCTGCTGCACACGCCCTGGTGGTTGGTGGTGCTACTACTGGATTTGCTGCCATTTTAGCTGTCAGCAGTCATCAGGTACCAAACCTCATCCACCCTCCTGAGCACGTTTCACAGACGCCATCGATCGATGGTCTTTCGTCTTTCCCAAGGTTCTTTGCAAGTCTTTTTTCGCAAACCCTCGTTGGACGACTCAGGAATGCCATTGGCCCCTGCTCCGGCTCGCGTCTTATTGCGCAACCTGGCGCGAGAATTTAAAAAGGCCGAGAAACTGACCCCACAATCTCTGGGTAGGCAAGGTACTCGTACGAGTACTGACTGCCAACAGCCCGTCCACAGAACGGGGCAAGCCGATCAAGGTTTTCAATTTTCGCTTTTTTTTTTTCCCGCCCTCGATGATGATGGCTGGTTGTTTCCGTTTCCATTTTTGGAACTGGCGGCCCCTTGGACCGATTCAAGTTCCCAGTTTCCAGAATCAATCACGCCGGTTCCGCCCCTGCCCGCTCAGAGTAATACAGAGCACTCGCCCTTTGGCAACTTCCGTCACCCGTGCTGCACACTGATGGTAGGCATTTCCGGAAGGCACAAGTACCGGATCCGTGAGCCACGCACCCACTTTACTGGCCCTGCAGCCTTGTTCCTGCCCTTAATGCCCTTGATGCTCTTGCTGGCCTGTGACTTGGGGGACATCTCTGACAGCTAATTCCACTGCCAACCTCAGCCACCAACAAATTGCGCGCTTCACCACATCTCATCTGCGTCATCGTTGCGGGGTTCCCTGTTGACGCTGCGACGCTGTGATGCTGTGATGCTGTGATGCTGCCAACGGCCTTTCGCTGCCGACTTTTCGCATCGTGACCGGCCTTGCGGGCTTCGCTTTGCCCGCAGAGCTTCCTATCCCGACCGACCAAGCGTCACGGGAGCCGCAGAGGACTTACATTAGTCCTCATAGTCCGTACATGATGCCTTATCTACCGGTACTCGGCCTGCGGAGCCTCGCAACGGGAACGGGGCGTGGCCGCGTGGGGGCTCATATCACCCGGAGTCTCACATCCTCATTCTCTATCCGCACCTAATATTATCATTATCTCCTCCTCTCTTAATACCAACCGCTGTTCCCGGCCGCCTGCCGTAACTGCATCGCTCCCACCAGTGTGGGTGGAGGGTTACTTTGCAGCCTGGAGGAGACCCCCCTGTGGCATCTTGATCGCAGTCGTACGAGTAATACTGCAACAGTCTGTGGTCGGCTCCAGCGATGAGGTTGACATGCTGCGATACGCGTCCATCTGTTCAAGGGGCGGCTCTCCTCGGGTTACCCTCTTCGGCCACACGAAATGCCACCGTGTCGGGTGGACCACGCGGTTTCGGCGCGCCCCTCTTTTCGTCGCCCGATTCTGCACCAGGTACGGATAGTATTATGCACAGAGAGTGCAGGGTGCAGAGTACAGACGGGACTCGGGCAGGGAGACGGCAGAGCGTCAAGCCCAACGGGTTCCACCGTTCCTCCGCCTCCATTCTCCAAGAATAATAATACTATGTACTCCATGGCGGCGGCTGCCCTGCCCACAAGGCCTTTGTGGCCCATCCAATTTGTGAACCACGGACTATTCGAGCCCAAGAAGGCCGTGCGCCCATCCTATTTGCTGGGGCCCTGTCGAGCTCGGCAATTTACGACTCTAATAGAGATTGCGACAGACTGTGAGGGGAAATTCTCATTGATATCACTCGTACTCGTAGGAAGTACCATGGTACTTCCTACGAGTAGTAATAGCCGGCGGTCAGAACATCTCCGCCCGGGAGGCCGGAGCGCGGTCGAGCCTCTCCCCCTTGCAGCATGCAATAGAACTTCAGAAGAAGGACGCTGGCATCTCGAACCTCTTCCTTGGCCTTGGCCCACACCATGATATATGGCCACGCCTCAAGGCCAGCGATGCAATCATGCACTCGTCCACAACCCATTGCGAACCCGGTGGTTGACATTGGCTGGGTACCCTCGGTTCTCTGATAATACCGGGATGGGGAATCCGGAAGCGTCCAGCGGGCGGGGCCGATCTCAGCTGGCTCTGTGCGCACAAAAACCTTTCAGAACATCCATCCGGGCGCGCGCGCGTAGAACAGAAAAGAGACGGTGAGAATAGCTGGGAAGGGGCAGGGCACGGACAGCCATGTTCTCCGAGTCGCTCCGACCATCACGATAGCCAGAGACAGATCCGTCCACCGTCTTCCAGCTGTAATATCGCTGTCACCCTTCGGTGGCAAACACTGCGTATTGCTGCTGCGCCCGCGACAGAGTTTTCAACCTGCAGCAGCGCGCCTCGTCTTGCCAGACATCAACTCACGCCAATTGCGGAAAGGCTCGGTTCATGGCCATCTCGCCGGCGTTGTGCAATATGGCCCTCTGTTTTGGTTCGTTGACGTGGCATGCTGGCGTCTCACCGTGCCCTTGGGGGACCTTTGTCCACCTTGGGGAAAACCCCGATGACCTACGTGATATGCGATCCCAAGGGCTTGAGTGTCGTAATAAATCGCTCGCCAAAGTACAAATTCCAAAGGATCCTTGTGTGTTGTGACTCGCTTCATGAATCAGTACCTGGTGAGGAATCATTGCAGATCTCTCCAAGGCGCTTGTGGGATAACCACTGCTTGGAATATCCAATGTCAACTTCAACCGAGTAACTCTGATTAACATACATAGCAGTACCTAATACTACTGTCGTCTAGTTAAACACGCATGATGCTTACTGGTATCAGGGCAGATCGCTGCAAGTGTGAGCCGCTAATGCAGATAGTATTGTACAGACAAGCCCGTCACGACCACCTCTTGACTCTCTCAAGCCAGTCCTTTAGCGGAAGGTCCATCATCTTCATCAACTCTAGGCGTTTGACCACGGTTAGCTCATCATCCGCATCTTTAGCTTCCACAAGCTCAGGGGCCTCGAGCTCAGCCCCAGCATCCTGGCCACGGATCGAAGACCAATCCATGACTGCACGGGTTTCAAAACTCTGTTTGCGCCCGGCACTCTCGCTGGACAAATCGGTCATCCCGACGAGTCCCAAAATCGATCTGTGAAAGCAGCTAGTGATATAGGATAGGAGGGCATCTTTCTGCTCGGGGTCCTCTTCCTGGGCTGCCTCCAGGAGCCTCGAGACTGGTTTCCATTCCATCCACACCGTCCCGGATGCTTTGAGGCTGCCAAGCATCTCTATGTATTGGCCAAAGACAGTGAGGCGCGCAATGTTTGGATTCTCCCCCTTGTGGCTTCGCGGGTCCAGGATGAGGCTGCGTAAAGAGGTGGATGTAGTCACGCCAGTTTCCCCGAAGCCTGTGAGGATACTGAAAAGGCTTCGTTGCCCATGTTGCGTCTGGAGCACCGGGTTCTGTTGGAGGTTCAGACTCCACGAGAACATGGCAGCTGAGACGTCGTTCATCACATCAACGCTGCTGTCCCACATCTCGGAGGTGATGCCTTGCTCGAGCTGGGCAATCGTGGGCTCCAGGAGTCCCATGCCAGCCAGTGCTCTCAAACGGAGCGAGAACAAAGCGGCAGCCATATCCCCGTCTCTGTCCGGCAGCCTCTCTGCAAGATTGTTGGCAAAGGTCAGGGCATCAAAGTGAGGGGGGTAATTGTCCGCGAACTTATCGAGAACCTGCGCAATGGAATCTCGAATCGTCAGCGGCACATTTCTTCCCCTGGTTCCATCAACGCGCAAATCAGCTCCAGCAGCGAGACTCTGGAAGATGATGCGACGGATGCTGAAAATGTGCCTCCTCATCACATATGGGGACGCTAACGAGTTGATGGCTTTCACAACTTCCACCCGGCTTGGAGGGGCGTGCTTCTCCATTTCCCTAGTGTAAATGGTGTTGTACTGGCGTAGTATAACCCAGCGTATCAACTGCTCGTCGTTCTTCGAGGTGTACAGTGGGATGCCATTGTCCATACGGAGGTTCCTCATATAGTCCGGCCTCTTGCGCGGGTCGCCTTCCGTAATCAGATGCTTGATGGCTGAGGCGTCGCTGCTCGAATGCACCAGTTCCTGGGCCGCGGGTTCAGCGGCAGTTGGTATGCGATCTCTAACCCTCAGGTCCATCTGCGAGAGAGTCGTCACGACGAGCCTCCCTGGCTGGTCTTCCTGGCCCAACTGGTCGTGCTGCTCCATTTTCTCCGCCTGCAAACTGTTCTGTAAATATCTCGCCTTCTCGCCGGGGAAAAGATCCTTTCGCTCCTCCATGCCTATTGTCAGGCCCCTCAGAGCAGCAGACGTGATGTCGTAGTCCGTGATGTGCATGGGGTCCGTCTTCTTGGTCTTCATCTCCAGGGTCCTGCTCCGCGAGGTGCCGACGTTGCTCAGCATCCACGACATGCGAGCCCTGACGGCCTTGCGCCTCGGCGTGTGGTTCCACCTGTCCGCGAGGCCAGCCTCGTCACCCTTGTCGAACTCGCGGACGTGCTTCCCACCGGCGGCGTCGAGGTCGAGCACCAGGTTGGGCATCTCAAACAGATTGTTAGACCGGAGCCGCCGGGGCAGGTCCTTGCCCTCCTCCTTGGTGGCGACCGTGTAGAAGACCTCGCCATCCTCGTCGACGTGCCTGACGAATGACTTTGTCCGCTGGGGATTGGCGTATGCGCGGGTGAAGTTGAGGCAGGCGACGGTGGTGGTGGACAAGCGTCGTCGGCATGGCGCGATGCGACGGCTCATGCTTGTGGTGGCCAGGTGAGCTCTGGTGAGGCTCACTGCAGCTGTCATGAGGGGAATGAGTGGGCGCGTCGAGGCATAAGTCCTGCAGGCTCAGAGCAACAATGTTTCACGACGTGGCGTTGAGAGGCTCAATGTAGGGGGTTCAATGTGTCTAGTGTGAGGAAGGGGGAGTTTGGCCCAGCACACAAGCCGTTGAACGGGTCGGCCCTGAGCTGGACCTGTGCCTGTCAGCTGTGCCTGCCAGGCAACTGTAATATGGAAAGTTGGAAGGTCGTCTACAGCGGGCCAGCAGCCCTTGCCAGGGGGCCCGCTTCCCCAAACTCCCCTAAGATTTAGCGCATCGGGGCTCGATGGCCGCTGGACTGACATCTGGGGAAGTGGAACGCCCAGCCAAGCAGTCAACAAAGGCCAAAAAGTCGATGTGGCTGTGCACATCCCCAGCCACACGTATTTCTCCTCCGTCGGAGCGCAATGACTTATGCCCGCGCCCCCACGTCACTGCCAACTAGATGCTGTTGCTCCAGGATTTGTTCACAAACGACGACGACGAACATCGAACGATAAACAACCACCTAAACTTGGCACTTCCGGCGGAGTTTTTTTTTAGTTTTTTTTTATGAACTAGGTCAACTGCACATTTCAAATCCCAGCCAGAACATCATCAGTCCCGATGGCCCCGCCAGCAAAGAAGCGCAGGACTTCGCCCGAGGCGGAGGAGGACCCCAAGGCCGACACCGAAAGACAGGAACCCACTGAGGAGACACAGACTCAAGATGGCGGTGCCCAAATAACAGACGACAAGGCAACGGAGGAGGATGACAGAGCCAAGAAGGCAAACGACCGCATGGCCCGCTTCAAGGCGCTCCGGGCGCGAGCCAAGAACAGCTCCGAGACCAACCTCAAGGAAGCGACGCTCGAGTCGCAGAGGCTGGCGTCGGACCCCAGCCAGCTCAAGGCGCTGCACCGCAAACGCGACATTGCATCGCACAAGCTGCTCAAGGCCGAGGTGGAGGACGCGGGCGGCGACTTTGAGCGCAAGCGGGCGTGGGACTGGACCGTCGACGAGAGCGAGAAGTGGGACCGGCGGATGCGCAAGAAGGAGGCGCACCGCGACAACAACGCCTTCCGGGACAACCACCAGGAGAGCAACAAGGTCTACAAGCGGCAGCTGCGCAACCTGGACCCGGACCTGGAGCGGTACGAGAAGGACAAGATGGCGCTGATCGAGAAGGCGGCCGCGTCCGGCGGGCTGGACATTGTGGAGACGGAGACGGGCGAGCTCATCGCCGTCGACAAGGACGGGTCCTTCTACTCGACGGCCGACTCGACCTCGTTCGCCCAGAACAAGCCGGACAAGGCCGCCGTGGACCGCCTCGTCCAGGACCTGCAGCGGGCCGACGACCAGAGGATGAAGAAGCGCAAGGAGAGGATGGCGCAGAGCGGCGACGACGGCGACGTGACGTACATCAACGAGAAGAACAAGCAGTTCAACCAGAAGCTGTCGCGGTTCTACAACAAGTACACGGAGGATATTCGGGACAGCTTCGAGCGCGGCACAAGGATATGAGCGAGCATACTTTGGGAAAGATGATTGGTTATTACGGGGCGTGTCCGCTCAAAGCAGGGTGGTATTGTACAGTCTAGCGTTGTCTATAATAAATACTCGAACACAACAAGGATACAACTTTTGTTTTCTGGCCTTCTGGCCTTCTGGCCTTCACAGCATGGTCTTTCGCCAGGCTTTCGCCGCCAGCTCCTCGAGCTCGGGCACCTCGATGGGACCCTGCACCTTCTCGTCGGCGAGGGCCTCGACAATCGCCTCGGCGACCGTGTCGACCTTGAGCGGCTTGACGCCGGCCGCGCCCATGAACTTGTCAAAGTACCCGCCCGTCAGCTGGTTGACGATGGTCCCGCCGCCAGCCATGGCCGCCGTGGCCATGGTGATGGGCCGGGAGGGGTCGTACATGAGAGGCGGGCGGGGGAAGACGCCCCTCATGCTGGGGAAGGTCGAGGCAATGGTGCTCTCGGCCTCGCGCTTGGTCTTGATGTAGCGGTGGGGCAGGACGGGGGCGCCGCCCGAGGCGGAGACGTAGCAGAATGCCTCGGCCTTCTCCTCGCTGGCGTGCCTGGCGAGGGCGATGGCGCTGTCGCGGTTCATGACCTCGTAGGAGAACTGGTCGTTGGCGTTGGCGGGCTTGATGTCCTCGCCGGGCTTGCTGTCGAGGGGGTTGACGCCGCGGTCGCGGGAGGCGGCAAAGACCTTCTTGAGCCCCGTCAGGGGCGACTCGCGGCCGGAGACGAGGCCCTTGTAGTCGGCCTCCATGAGGATGCCCATGCTGTGGACGACGTAGTCGGCGCCGCGCAGGAGGGGCGAGTAGGTCGAGGGGCGCAGCATGTCGCCGCGCTCCCAGGTGACCTTGCGGGACCAGGTCGGGGGAGACGGCGACGAGGTGACGTTCTCCCAGCGCGGTTCTCCAGAGCGGCTGTCACGTGTATGTGGTGAGCAAGATGAAGCTCGAGGGATGGGAGATGATATGTAGGGCAGAAAGCTACCTACCTTATGGAGGTGACGTCCCAGCCCCGGGCAACGGCATATTTGCAGATTCGGGAGCCCAGGAAGCCATTGCCTCCGCAGACGACGACTTTCTTGGCCGCGGCCTTGGACATTGTGAGTGAGGGTGGTGGAGGGCGGTAGAGGGCGGTGGTGATGGTCGTTCAGAGTGGCGTGATCAGTCGCAAGAGAGCTGGGTCTAGGTAGATGTTTGCGCTGCGATTTGAATTGAGCTTCCCTCAATGAGGATAGGACCCAGTACAGCTGCACAGACGTGATGTTTATTTAGATCCCAGGTCTGAGAGTGACGAGCGAAGTCGCCACGATATTGGTGATGTCTCAGTGTGGAGGGTGGCCCCGATCATGAGAGCTTGATGAGATCATCATTTTCTCTCGAGGTCGAGCCTCGGGGACGCGTTCAGCCTCAGGGACCTGCGTTTGGCTGGGTGGGGCCTGCCAACTGCAGGTACCAAATCCGGCATTTCTGGACTTGGCCTTGCTGCCTTTGGGCGACATGGAAGAACATGAGATAACTTCTCGATGGATGCTAGCCGTTAATTCGACACGCTGCGTTTTCACATCAAAGCATATGAGCAGTCTTTTGTTGCCACAATGCGAGCAGTGTATTGTGAGGATCGTCTCGCATGATCAACTGCACCAGGTTCACCATAAGTAGCGGTCCAGTGGTGAAAGGCGAGAGCAGCATACGTACGTACAATTATACAAGAAGAGAAGGGTCTCGTAAAACTACTAGTACTTACGCGTCTGTGTACGAAGTATGTACAACCAAAGTACCAGATTCTGGATTGCTGATGGTCTTTATCTGCACTAACTAATTAATAGGTACCTATTTCGTACCCGGAGTCGGCTTGCGGCGGTGGTCCCTGCATCTCGCGCCACCGAAAAGCGACCGACAGACACTGTTGCTGCCATCTTCGCGCGCTCCCAAACTTTCCATCCTCCCGCCACTTCTCCCTGGGGATGTCACCACCTCACCCATGGATTCTTAACGCACAACATCCATTCGCATCGCATCTCTGCGGGCATCCCGTAATCATCCACGCCGCCCGCCATGGCGCCATCAAATCAGCTGGGCAAGCGCGTCAAGCTCACTCAGGTTCGCCGGCCCTTCATCGTCGGTAGCACCGCGGTGCCCTTCTCCGACACCAACCCCAAGCCCGCTGGCGTCCCCGACGGTCACACCCACTCATGGCAGGTCTTCGTCAAGGGCCTCGAGGACACCGACATCACATACTGGCTCCGGCGCGTTCAGTTCAAGCTGCACGACTCTATCCCCAACCATGTGCGAAGTAGGCTCTTCCCCACCCCCCGACCCCATCGAATCCATCGACCGCGGCTAACCTGATGATTCTCAGTGGTTGAGGGCGAGCCGGGCAAGCCCTTTATTGTCAGCGACACTGGCTGGGGCGAGTTCGACGTCGCCATCAAGCTCTACTACGTGAACGACTCGGGCGAGAAGCCGCAGACGCTCTACCACTACCTGCGGCTCCACCCCTACGGCCGCACCGAGGAGGAGAAGGCCGCCATGATGATGGAGAACGGCGAGGTCCGCTCCTGGAGCTACGAGGAGCAGCTGTTCAACGAGCCCTACGACGCCTTCTACCGCATCCTCACGTCGGGCGCCGTGCCCCGCGGCTGGAAGCCCCCCGGCGGCGGCAAGGGCAAGGGCAAGAACCGCGCGCCTCCCCCCCTGCCCGCCCCGGACAGCGGCGAGGTCTGGGAGCGCACCGCCATGATCCCCAGCAGCAACCGGCCTGGCCAGCCCTTCAGCCGCGAGACCGAGGCCGCCGAGATCAAGAAGCTGCGCGAGGCGCAGGCCACCACCGAGGAGTGGACCCAGAAGGTCCTGTCGGAGCTCAAGGACAAGGAGGAGCTGCTGGCCAAGCTCAAGGCCGAGAATGCTGCGGCAGCGTCGGCGTCGACCACCTCGTAGAATGGGGGCGGGGACACCATTGGCAGCAGGCTGGCCGCCGCGCCCGGGAGGGGGAGGGGGTTTCGGAAGAAGTGGAAGCGCAATTTTTACTAATGTGAACGCTGACCAACCCTCACGCCCCGAGATCGAGCCGCCCCGGGAGCCACGCGTATCACAGACTCTATCCCCTCCAGCCGGGGAACGGGGAGCTTGCACGAGATCTCTGGATGCGACCGAGTACGCCGCGCGCTCAGAGACAGCGAGGTCCCTTTGGGGGAAGCAAGGACGTTTGGGCGAGATTTTGACGAGGCGCCAGACAGACTCTTACAAATAGCCCGACATACGACTTTGCCAGCAGCTGGGGAACATCCAAGCGAATCAAGGTACCAACGAGTACTCTCGCACCCCGGCGCTATGTAAAGACTTCACGAAACAAAATAGAAATAAACCATGTCTTGAACCAAGCAGGAGTACATACCAGAAAGGTCGGGCGGCCTTTTGCCATCACGGCCAAGAAAGTCCATTCTAGAATCATGAATCGAGAGTATTTTCACGTACCAAACGTGGGAACTTGGAGTTTCTTTGGTTATAGTTGATTGGAGTGGTCTTGTATGAGCGACCCCTGGTCGCCAGGCTTATTTGCTACTGCACACATATTCTTCACAACAGCCCTTCTTTCCCGTAAATCCAAACCCAAGCGCCAGTCCCGGTTCCTGATCTCGTCCCAAGCCTTCCGTTATAACACACACAATCGTCGCCGCACATCCTCCCAGGACTGGCTGTGACCGACTGACTTCAAAACACCAAAAGTACATAATCATCGCTCCCAAACCCAAAACCCATTTCTGACTCCCTGAGCGAGGGTGTCTCTCTCGTAACAACAAATCCCCGCTAAAGCTTTTCCCGGCCGCAACGACGACGACGACGACACTGGCGACAACAACAACAACAAACGCCGTAACTGTATATACATTACCAATAAAGCAGGAGGCTGCCGGTTAGAAAGGAACCGAAACGCCTGTACATGGCTGCGAGAAGCAGAAACAAAGAGAAGGCTGTAAATGAGTGTGTCCGCATGTACAGGGAGTATATGGTGCTCCATGTGCTGATTTCTATTGCGTCGCGGCTTCGTACGCTGGGGGTGCGTCCCCCTGCTCGCTCCAGATGCTGCCGCCAGCACCGGAGTCGCCCTGGCGCTTCTTCTCGTCGTACACGCGCCGCGCAATCTCGCCGGCCATCTTCATGATCCAGGCCTGCTCGAGAATGACGGAAGAGGTGTCAGAGCTGGCGCTTCCCTGCTCGTAGGCAGGGGCAGCTCGCTTGCTCGCCCGCATCGTAGCCTGTCTAGAGAGGGGTTCCGTGGGGACCGGAGGCTCCTTCGTGACCGGCACGGTTGGAGTGGAGTCTTCCGGATCCAGCTTCAGCTCTGACATCAGCTGGTGGCGCAAAGGCGCTGCAGCCTTCTTCCCATCTTTGGTGAAGTGCACCCCGCCAGTTGTCACAATGTCCGAGTAGGCCTCCTCTAGCTCAGGCTCTTCGGGAGCAGAGCTGGTGGCCAACGGTTCCGATAGCGGAACATCGACGGAGACGACGTCCGATCCCGCATCTGTGGAGACATCTGATGAGTCGACTTGGACCTTGGACCGCCGGAGGTTGACGACCCGCGTCTTCTTCTTGCGGCCCGTGCGGGAGCGCCCGCTGGAAACAAGCCCCGAGGTGGCTGAGTTCAAGCCGAGTAGAGAAGTTCGCAGGGGCAAGTGGCCGTGAGCAGTGCTGCCCGAGTCCGAAAAGGTGTACGTTGTGGTGGACCCAGCCGCGATAGACTGTGTCTTGGCAAGGCTGGGTGTCCCGATCACTGGCGATGTGGGATCGGAGCCGTCGGCACGGCCTGACCAGGCACGGAACACAACATCGCGGATGCCTGGGGTGAAAAGCGAGAGCGTCCGGTGTGAGTCGGTCAGCGCCGCCAGTCGAAGAAGGTTCTTCTGAGAGAACAAGGATTGCATCTCCCCGCCGCCATTCAATGTCAGCTCCGAGAGTGCGTTGAGGTCCAGCGGATTGCCATTGGCATCGACGGGGTCCTCAGGTGGGCTTTGGAAAGGATCAACGCCTTTCTCATAGTCATTCTCTGGCTGGGTCTCGGCGCCCTTGTTGACTTGGTCGGGGCACCATAGTTGCAGCGACAGCCGGTGGATAATGGCCGGCAGCTCATCCATCATCAGGTTCCGCAGCTGCTGCTCGATCGTCCTCTGAAGATAATCGCGGACGAACTGGATTGAGTCAAAGGTCGAAGAGACCTTGAGAGACTCGAGAGGGTCATTTCGAAAGACTAGAGTGAGACCCTTTTGCTTTGAGAAGACGAGGATAATAAACGCAGAGAGCTTGATCTCTGACAGAGTAATGGACAGAGGAATGGTGAGCCCCGAGGCCGCAGCGAGGGGCTTCGGGGACGTGAAGCTCGGTTTGGAGTCGAGGTAGGTGTTCAGGGGGTTAGCCTGGTTGTTTCCATGTTAGTCCCATTCTAGCCGCAGGACAGGCTTGGCAAAGAGAAATTTATGCGCAACGCGCAGAAAGGGCACGAAAATCGCGACACGCGACGAGAGCGCATGAAAATCAAATATCCGGGGAAACGAATGCGTTGTTTTGTGAGCAAGCATGTATGAGGGGGTCCCTGGAGTAGCAAGGGAGTCATTTCCCCATGGGCGCGTTGCACAGCGGGCGCATCAAGCATCAGGCATGACGAGCTCCTGTTGCGCAACACGACAAGACACCCGAGGCGCCAAAGGGACCAAGCACTCGCTCAGGCGGGGCGGGACGCACAGATAGCTCGATTCCAGCTTCTCCTGGCCTTGAAGGATTGCAGAAGGGCGATATCTGGGGATATCTGGGGTACTGGGAGGGTGGGTGGTGCATTTCGGGCGTTATCGGGACTATGGCAGAAACACGGCGATGCCTCGCGAGGAAGGCATGGAGCGCAGAGAAAAACAGCGCCAAACGCACCTGAACCCGCGTCTTCAGCGTCAGGTATGCATCGCCAGAGTAGCACATCTTGAAAATGCCGCGGAATCTATCCTCGGCCAGGTCGCCGATTTCGAGGATCTCGAGATCCGGGGGCACGGTGCCCAGGTTGAATTCGCTAACGAGGATGTCATCGACGATGATGGGCGGCTTGGGCGATTTATTGAGGGCCGTGGTTAACAGGTCGCGCGCCCGGGCGTAGAACTCGGCGTCGGCCGTGAGCGGCGACCAGTTGAAGTTGAAGGCCATGTTGGAATGGCGATGCCGCTCGCGCGACCATGGAGGGAGGATGGGCCGCCTGGTTCGGTTCGATCAATGGGCGGGTGGCGAGGCACGTGAGGTGGCCGGCAGGCAGTTCGGGGCCGATTGAAGCTCGTCGGAGGCGTCAGTCTCAATACCAGTCGAGGGTCTGACGACGTCGAGCTCGTGCTCGTGAGGATGTCGTGGGGGATGGGGGTTGGCGGGTGGGCGATGAGGTTCGTGGGCTCAAGGGAGATTTTTCTTCGGGTTCGGGTCTAGGGAGAAAGCGGATGACGCTATTTTGCACCGGAAGGGAAGGGAGGGAGCCACAGTGGTCGCGTGCACTGAGTGCGCCACTGGAGCTGGCCTCGGCTCAGGGCACCTCAGTGGCTTCACCTCGAGCTAGGACTACTAGTACATCAGTACTACATACCAGGCGCCTTACATAATCATGTGTGGCACAGCGGCGCTGGAGGCTGGAGCTGGGCAGTGGGAGCTTGGAATTCCCCAGGGCTCTCCCGACTTTAGCGCCAAATTTCGCTCTCCCAAGGTCTCTCCCTGCTCATCAGTCTGCACCAGTGCACTGTCCCCGAGACGCGAGGACCTTGGGAGCCTACCTACCTTAGTAGGGTGGACTCGGATGGACGTTGGATGAACGTTCCCTGGACTCGGTGGAGAATGGAGATTGCGCCTCTATGCACCCTCATGCACCCTAATGCGACCTCTTTCAGAACGCTTGGTGGATTGTTCTCTCGTCGACAAAGCCGCGTCACGCGCACCTTTCTTTGTCGACGTGACTCGTTGACGCCATCGTCAACCCGCCCTGTGATGAAATCATCAAGGGCTTAGCGAGGCCTCTGCCGCTCTGCACTTTGCTGCCCGAGTCCTCGTACTCGTATCATACGCGGCATGTGCCACACGTTGTTCACACCGTTCACGTTGTTCGTCCAACGGCCGCCACTGCAGGCACACGGCCGAGCCAGCTTCCCTCATCTTGAGTTCTGGACGATAATCGGCACGTTCAGCGTCGGTGCCGTGATGCAACGGAGATGCAGATGGTGGGGGGGGGAGCCTTGTTTGGATGCCTCGGCCTTACCACCTACGTCTCTTTACGGTCTTACCACCAGGGGGGCGCCATGATGACGCGCTCCCTGTTACCAGTGAATCCGGAGCCACCAGGTCAAGTGATGATGGATGGGTATGCACGATCGGGCACCCCACGGAATGCGCTGTTCGAAGCAGCCTAGAAGCTCAGAGCAGCGGTGCGTGCCCCTCCACGCCCAACACTACTAACCTAGGTAGGTACCTATCTAGGGGCATCACCTGACAGTGAGATTGCTCGTATAGGTTACAGCAACCGTCGTCGTGACCTCCCAAAGATGCACAGTCTTGTTCTCGGGACCCTACCAGTATTTATTATGTACTAGGTGTTGGGATTAAAGAATGACAACTCCCCATGCCGTCCGTGATGGATGGCCCCCATTTCCCGTGAGCTACACTGGTACTATGGTGCTGCTCTCCGTCACACAAATAGTCCTCAAATCCGCTACATCTTCTCGAGGGTTTACTATCAGTTTCGATACATATATGGGGATACTACATCAATACATCCGTACTATCTAGGTAATTAACACGAAGTACGAGTAGTAGGTATCGAGAACTCGGATCAACAAGGATGCCCCCGCCAAACCCAACCCATGACTAAAGTCCCGCGATACCATGCTAACACCTACAGATCTCTCCGGGCCGGAGACGATAAGCGCGATACTCGTTGGTCCTCTCGCTGACCATTTCTGCCAAACTTGGCCGTACACGACGCAGCCAAGAGACGCGGGGGGTCTCAACCTGAAAGGCAGGATGTCATTCGTGCAGCAGCTACATAGTAGCAGCGGCCCCCTCGGACTCCTGGAGATTGCCTCTGGAGGAAACTGTCTGGATTTTCCCAGAGGCCCAGGTCCTAGAGGTTGCCTACAACACGGTATACTACATGGTACGAGTGCGAGGTGAGTCCGACGGTTGGGGGCCCCCATGATGACGCAGGCTGATATCCGGTGCCAACGGCCTGGTGGGTGGCCCAGGTGGTGACCGGGTGGCCCCGGCCCTGTTGCCAGCCCCATCCCACATCCCGCAGCCTGCAGATCCCGGCGCCCGGTGTGTCAGTTGAAATAAGCTTCCCCCAGACTGCCTGTTGAGACTTGAGACTTGAGAGTTCAGACTTGAGACTCGGGCCCAGAAACAGAATCCAATACGAGTATTACCTGGGCCAGCTGGCAGCCTCTGGTTTGCCTGGATGTCTGGATGTCTGGGCGTACTTCGGTCTCTCCTCTGCAATCTAGGCCCGGCGAGTAGGTAGCGAGTTGCGGGAATTGTACTCCGGTCGTGCAGCACAAGAATTCCCAGTGCCGATCCTGCGGCTTGCCGGCCGACCGGCGGCCAGCCATAATAGTATGTACTATGTACTATGTACGTGCATTGTCATCGGACGAGTTGCGTGACCCGAGAGATCAAGCAGCACCGTTCGTGTGAAACAGCCGAAATTGGGGTCGAGAAAACATTTCCCACGAATACTACTAGCTCATAGTAGTATTGCCTGCCACACTGCAGGCTTGGAGCGCAGCGCGGCGGCGACGGGCTCTGCGCCTGGCACCAGCCTTCAAGATAAATTCAGCTGAATCTGCGCCTGGGCCACTGACGTCGTGCGGGACCAGGATCTTCCCCCCAAGAGACCCGGTGAGCCGCAATTTGCCTCGCATCCGCTGGCTTCCCAGGCCGAGTTTAAAAAAAAAAAAAATCGGTTGGCCGGTCACATACCGCGTAGGGCGAAACGTCAAAATTGAGGCGCAAAGTCGTACAATTTGAGCACCTGCCTGCAGCTGCAGGCTCCCGTTGCTGCTCAGCAGACTCGGCGAGTTCCAGCACGCTGGGCCGCTCCCTGCGCACCCTGCGCTCCCTAAGCTCCCTACGCTCCCTAATAAGAGGGCCACTGAGGTCACTGAAGTCAGCAAAGTCAGCTCGCTCGGCGTGTCGCTAGCCCGCGGCGCTGATCGCTGGTCAGGAGAAGGCGCGACCATTCAGCACGCCTCCTCCTGCCCTTGTTAAACCAGACTTCTACTTTCGGCCTGCAAATAATGGCGGCAAGCAAGAGGGTGTGGTCTACTAAAAGAGTCTACCTCGCCTTATTAGTTGGTCGCGCTTTCCACGACCGTGGCCGCCCTCTTGCCATTTGATGACTCCCGGCCTATCGTTCTACCAAGCTTTAATATTACACGTACAAAATCTGATGGACACCCTCTCCTCTTTTCCCCCTCCGCCATCCTCACCTCGAACATCCCGAAGACCACATTTTCCTACGAGGCCACCACTTTTCTCCAGGCCGGTTCGTGTTACCCCAGTTGCTCGTTGTCACCGTCTCCCCATGGACTGAACCTTGCAGGCTTCCCCCGCCGTGCCTTGCAGATTGATGCAAGGCACCCCTCCTCCAATCATGGCCTGGGAGAAATCACCACCCAGGCTGGTGTCTCCGGTTTCTGCTCCCAATGGCGCCGCCCTCGATGCTCGCTCACCGGTCTCACCGTTGCCCGGTGACCCAAGGCGGGTGCCCTCCAAGTGTTTAGTCTACGCCGTCAAGGGGGGCGAGCCATGGATCTCCCACCAGGACATGGACCACCTGAGGCAACTGCAACTGGTCGGGGGACATGATCTCACAAAGAACGGCGACCAGCGTGACCGCAGCTTCAAACTTCTGCCCAAGGGTTGTAGGCTGGGCAAGCTCGTTGGCGAGGGTGCCGCCAATGCCGTCTTTGAGTTTCAGCTGCCCGATGGCAGCCATCTTTATCACCAGAACACCCGTACGTTGCCACCCCCCCTGCCCTATCCATGCCGCGACAAGTTTGTCACACGTTGCTTGCTCCCTGCCTGGAATCGACGGATCGGGTTTTAACCACAATTTAGGCCTCCTTCTACGGGTTGCCAAGGAACCAATAGAGGATGATCGTCCGAGGTTCAACTATATTGAGCAGCAGAAATACTATCGCACACGCATCAAACCTATTCTCGGGTCCCATGTGCTACACCAGGAGCTCGTCATCATACGAGGTTCGGGTATCATTGATGCGATCAACGAGTACCTAAAATGCAATGACAAGAAGCGCAAGGACAAGTTCATGGGCACAACTATCGGGCAGAGCGACTGGGGGTTCCTCATCGAGGACATGCGCGCAGAGGGTGAGCACTTCCCATCACACGCACCAATGCATGGATCCCGTAAAACTCACACATGCAGATGAGAATGGGCTGCTTGTCGAATTCAAGCCCAAGTGGCTCTCGCAATCACCCAGCGCCCCGAAAAACGCTATCCGCTGCAGGCAGTGCGCCAAGGAGCTTTACAGTTACGTTATGGAACCAGACCTCGAGAAGCCGATCCCGACCATGGCGAAACCATGCCCCCTTACCCTTGGTCGGGATGACAGTAACCGTGTCCGCGCGGAGAGCGCCTACAGACTCCTGCCGCTGTTGGACAAGCTCGGAAATAGTGAGCATTTGAATGCGACCCTGAACGATGTGAGGGACGAGTCCGCATTCAAGCAGCTCAGAACAGCCCAGGAGGAGCACGACAAAGTTGGGCCCCTCCGAGCCGACGTATCAGACACCAACTTTTCCCTCGCCATGACGCTCAGAGACTGCACCTGCTTCGCGCAAATTACCCGCCGGGCCTCACGTCTCCGCAATCCAATGCAGCCGCTCAAGGTCCGGTTCGGGGACTTTGACATGAAGAGCCCCAGCTACAGGCTGGACTATTGGCGCAACGTCGAGTACGAGCTCATCAATGGGGGCTTCTACACGGCGGATTGGCTCTGTTGCGGCGGTTCCTATTATAGGCCGCCTACAAAATGTGTTCTTGAAATTTCCAGCAACAGACGGCGAGAAGTCCCCGAAGTCATGCACGTTCACGACCAAGGCCCGGGAGCCAATGGGTCCGTAAGCAACACGAACGAATGCGCCCACCAGGGGCCGAGGGTGTACGCCGTCAACACGGACGCGGAAAAGCTACAAAAATGCCTGGACGCTCACAAAAAGGACGCCCCAGGGCCAACACCAGATGAAGAGAAACGGCTCAGGACGAAATCGAATGGCATCAAACGCGGCGCCTAGCATGTCATATATTCCCCCAGGCAAGGATCGTTAGAGAGCGCATTGGGACGATCACGGAAAGGGAGGGGATCTGGGATTTGGATGAAGGGGCGTTTGGCGGGTTTAGGCTGGCGTTCAAAGGGAAGGGGGCCGGCTGCATGAATGGTTGAACAGGGGGAACGGAACAGGACGGGCTAAACTAACTACCTCTACTACTACTAGCATTGGGATACTGGGTGGCCATCAGTTGCATAACCGCGGACCCGCAGAGGGGTGCCGCTTCAGAGTTGGAGTTGTCGAGCCAAAGGCATGGGAAACATTGGGCGTTTCTCACATCATCATCATCATATGTTCTGCATACAATTATGAAGTCATGACCATCTTTATCCATAACCAACCTCCAAACTCCATGCGAAGATTTCCAAATCCCGTAGGCTTCCATCTAGTCAGTTACATCGTGTGTACTATCTATCTATAAGTTGCCAATGCTAAAACTCAAAATGCTGCCAGTTGTCAACCCGACGACCAGGCACAAGCCCATGAAGCCGCCCGCGACCTCACGCTCGCCGTCCTCGACCCAGTCTCCCGACGCCATCATGCAACTGGAGCCCAGCCACCCGTTGGTCAGACCGAAGAGCAGCTGCACGACTGCGAGGTAGAAGAAGTCGGACGACACGGCCGCCCCACGCCCGCCAATGTTGCACAGGAGATACAAGGGTACCATGCCCGCTCTGACCAGGGAGAGAAGGAACAGCACCAGCGGCCTGTCGCGCAGTGAGAACGGCAGGATGGTGGCCACCCTGCCGCCCAGGTCGCCGAGGTTCCAGAAGAAGAAGGCGAGGGGGATGAAGGCTGCCGGGTGGAGGAGGAGGGCGGCGTCGGGCCCGTCGTTGACGGACGTGATCTTGGAGGTGAAGACGGGGAAGAACATGGTCTCGGCGAAGGTGAGGACGAGGGCGAGGGCCAGCCAGCGGAGCTTGAGGAAGAGGCGGGGGATGGAGATGGATTTGCGGGCGGCGCGCTCGGCCTCCTCGACCGAGGTGATGGAGTCGACCATCTGGGCGGCCATGCGGTCCTCAGTGATGCGGTTGTGACGGCGGTGGAGAGGCATGAAGGCGACGAGAGTAACGAGGGAGATGGCCACGGCGGCGAGGAAGTAGAGGAACGCCGAGGACTCACCAGCGCCTAGGTCGGTATCCCCACCGTCATCTCTGCCGTCCTTATCGGCCCCGGTCGATGGCGGGAAGATCAGGACGGTGCAGACCTGGGCGAGGGGCGGGAGAACGCCCGCGATACCCTGGCCGGCCATGAGGGCCTGCATGTACTCGGGCCGGCCGAAGCTCCCGGCAAAGGCAAAGGCGCCGTTCTGGATCAGGCCCGTAGCCCAGGAAGAGAGGGCGACCATGACGAGGAGGAAGGCGAGGTAGACGCGTGGGGAGGCGCCGAGGCCGACGACGGTGGAGGCGGTCAGGAGACCGAAGACGGCAATGTTGATGATGAGGGCGAGGTTGATACGGAATGGGTACGAGGCCGTGTGCTGGATGTGGGTGAGGAGGAGCATGGCGCCGAGGTTGGTGACGGTTGAGACGGCGAGGATGGAGGACTGGAAGTTGGCCTCGAGCCAGGGGTCGCCGGTGAAGCGGGAGGCAAAGTAGGGAGCGGCAGCGAGGAACATGTTCCTGTGGTGGTGGTGTTAGCCCAGCTGTATAGATGCGAGAAGAGCGGAGGGTGTTTCTGAGGGACGGCGTACCAGGCCCAGAGCATAGCCATTCCGAGGAGGGCAAATATGGAATACTCGATCCTTGAGAAGGGCAGCTCCTCTTCGACTTCGAAGACAGTCGAGTCATCGAGAGGCGTGGATTCGTCCGGCGCCGTCAGCGGTTCGTACTCGGAGTCCTGGGTGTCCTGGCGCCTGAGCGCCTTCCTTGCTCGATCCATTGTCATAATCTAAGGGAGGGCAGACTCCCCTTGATCTTGCAGTTTCTCTTCAGGTATGTGCAAGAGAGAGGAGAGCTCTCATCGGATGGGTTGGTGTGGCGATGATGCTGGCGATGATGCCTAGCGATGATGCCTGGCCGACCTGGGGCCCCACGGGGCTGCCGCTGGGTAGATAAGGCAGGTTAGGCGCACGTGAGGGATCAGCCAGCAGGAATCGACTCTGCGGGAGCTCAAGTAGGCGTGATGGGATGCAGAAGGCTGCGACGCGGGCGCAGACGCGGATGTTCAGCAGTTGAGGTCAGGTGCCTGGTGGTTGGCGTCCAGCGTGACGTCTGACGACGGGGGTCTGTCTCGCCTGCGGCAGGTACGGAGTAGTGGGGGCGGGCGCCTGCACTAACAATTATCGATGTACACCCATAGATGGTCGTGGTACGGATATCATCAGCAAGTGAATAGTACTTACCTGTACCTACTAGGCAGGTAGGCACAGCCCATACCCTCACTGATCGTGCAACATGTTCCATGGACCAAAATCCACAGCCAGGCTACAGCCATCACATGAAGCCTCCAGCCCAGCAGCTGGAATTAAATTTAACATCTCGATGCCCTAGGCCGTTGACGCCATCCAACCGTCCGTCTGAGACAAGATGCCTCCAGCTTTCCAAACGCCATCGTGACACAACTGGCGCTGGCTATCCCCGTCAACAGCACCAGCTCACTTCCCGCCGGCCAGGATATCCTCCACCCTCTTGACCTTGTCCTCGGCCGTCTGGGCCTTGTCCGTCCGGGTCCCGACCCTCATCGACGTCTGCACCCTCACCGCGCCGCTCTTGTGCACCACCGAGTGCGCCTTGCCAATCGCCGCCATGACCTCGTCCCACGCGCCCTCTGATGATGCGGGCCCGCCATCAGCGTCTTTGATTCTAACCGCGCAGGAAAGAAAAAAAAGAAGAAGAAAAAACTTACCAACAGTAGTCCCCGCAGAGTGCATCGTGTGCTTGAGGCCGCTGGCCCGCAGCACCTTCTGCACCTCGGCGACTTCGGCCGCCACGGAGAGGGAGCCGGTGCCGACCTGGTGGGGGGGGGGAAGCAGTCAGAACGATCCCTGGTAACCCTCTCGAGTCCGAGGCCATCAGACTTACCGGGATGAGGCAGAAGTCGGCGTAGCAAGAGGCCGGGGTAGAGATGGATTTGTAGTCCATGGTGTGCGTGTGATATTCGTATGAGTCTTGAGTCCTGTGGGGGAAAATCACTCTGTCGAGTCCTGTGGGTGTAAGTCTGTGCGAAGAGCCGGGGAGAATGGTTGGTTTTTAAGAACGGCAGGGCTTCACAAGGCTATGCTGGCTCTCAAGGGACACTGGGACGCAGAAAGTTGCCGATGGTCGGTCGCATGAGGTTGATTTGAAGTCATGTACGACGTACGAGCACGGTACTCGTACGAATACTTGCTCCGAACACGGATAACCCCACCACGGCGAGTACTACTACTCGTACTAGTTAGTATCCTGTCTCGCCCGCGTGTAAGCGAACTGCATTCACATGCAAGACAGGCAACCAACTCAAAAGGTAGATGCACGGTACTCCAAGACATATTATGTTCTCCATTGCTAATAGCTATCGCTTTGGCTTTACGTACGCAAGTACGAGGTATGTAGTTGCTTTTGGTGCGGCGCTCTATCCAGGTCCAGGTCCAGGTCCAGTCTATCTCAAATATCACAAATGCCTCTTCCGGACCAGATTTGAACCAAGAACGCCTTGCTATGCTCAATCCAAAAATAAGAGCAAAAAGAGGAAGAAGAAAAAGTGAAAATGTGTTCCAAGGAGACCACCCCGTCCCCCTTTACACCAGCAGCATCGCAGCCGAGAGAGCCAACGCCGCAAGCGCGCCGTACTCCATCGTGCCGGCGCCCACACGCCCAGCAGCACTGGTGTCGTCGTCGCCAGACTTGGCCTCGGTGCGGCCCGTCGCATCCTCGACCTTGTTCATGCTGTCGACGGCAGCGAGGGGGTCGCCCTTGTTCCAGAAATCAATCAGGACAAAGTTGGGCACCGACTTCCACTCCTCGTTGCACTGCTGGAGGTGCAGGCCCAGGTTGCCCTGGTCCTTGGTGGACGGGCTGTTGACCGTTTCGATGGTCTCGACGTCCGGCAGCTGGATGTCGCCCATGACCTGCTGGTACTTGAAGTGGTTGGCCAGGCTCAGGTAGTTGCTCGAGACGGCCGCGGCGCCGTCGGTGATCCTGGAGGGGCGGTCGACGGTGCAGTTGAAGCCGCTGATCTCGGTCACCTCGTAGGCGGTCTCGAAGACGAAGTCGAACTCGGGCAGGACGGAGGGTGCGTCCGCGCTGTAGTCAATGTTTGTGACAAAGAGGACGAAGCGCTGGTTGTCGTCGATCATCTTCTGCAGCGTGGGCCAGCTGCCGCTGGGAGTCCCGGTCGTGGACTTGTAGGCCTTGCTGGCAATTCCCGAGGACTCGAGGACGCGGTTGAACTCGGAGGGCGGGGCCTTGTCCGAGTTGACGACGATGACGGTGACCACTTCGTTGGGGTTCTCGTCCATCCAGGCGTTGACCTTGGTGAGCCAGTTCTCGAGGGGCCCAGCGTCGAGCATGTCGCAGGAGCTGTGGCAGAGCTCCAGCGTCGCGTTGCCCTTGTGGGTCTGGGTCTGCAGCAAGCGGAGGCCGGCGTCGAGGGCCAAGGTGGCGTTGAGGTACTGGTTCCCGAAGAGCGAGTCGTCGGTGCTATCGTCACGCAAGGCGTAGCTGTTGTGGGCGCCCAGGTAGGTCACCTCATTGTAATGGCGCTCGCATAGAGTCGGCGAGTTATTGCAGGCGTTGGCTCTCTTGGCATGGCTCTGCGGCAGGGCACTGGCAGTGACGGCGGCCATCAGGGCTCCGGCCACGGCGGAGGCTCGGAACATTGGGAAGTGCATGATGAGAGTAGATGTGCGGATTTTTAGGGGATAGGATATTCGTACAAAGACACACACACACAACAAAAAACAAAAAAGAGCCTACGTATCTGACAAGAGGGAAGGGTTGAGCGAGAGATATAAAGACAGTGGGAGGCAAGAGAGAGGTTGGGGAAAGTGCGGAAAACTGGAGAAGGAGAGAAAAGCGAAAGTCGTCAGACTGGGAATCCGGGAGGCCGTGGAGACGGCCAGCCTCGTGCTTAAGATGGAATCTACTCGTATTATGGGTTGAACACAAAGGAGAGTGGTGGAGTTGGTGCCAGGTGGAGTGGCAGAGTGGTGGTTCTGAGCCTTTGTGCGCTTCACAGTGGTGGACACTGCGCCTCCTCCAACGTCAGCAGTGGGGATCAGCCGCTCATGCCGGATATCCATGGATCCCCTGGCGCCTGGCCAGAGCGCTGATGAGCCCTGATTTGCGCTGATTTGCACCAACTGATTTCATGCCTGAAACCACTGGCGGTGCGTGGGTGCAGCGACCGCTATCTCTTTGTCCAGTGATCTGCCGCCGAACGGGCCATGCCAAACGGCCAACGCGTCATCATCGAGACGTCGACTGGCACGTCGACTGGCATTGTCTATCTGCTCCATCTCAGGCCGACCTGGGCAGTGCGCCCAGGCGCCCGTCCAGGCGAGGGATAGTATCTACCCCTAGCAGTAGTCCATCCACGCGCGGCGCCAACAAATCCAACATTTGGATGGAGGCTTGAAGGATGAAGGAGGATTCTGTTGCCTTCTGTTGCCTTTGTTGCGACTTGCGAACACGGACTTCACGGTTGGAGGCGGTGGAGGCAGTGGAGGCAGTGGAGGCAGTGGAGGCCAAGCTTTCGGGGTCCGGCGAAGGGCTTGGCAGGGTCAACGACTCCCCTGAAGTTCTGAACCAATCTTGCCACATGGGGATTAGCGCCCCTCGACAGAGGCAGTGCCGAAGTTGATCATTTCGATTTTCACCGTCTCAGAAGCCAAGCTGCCAACTATTTTCATCCCTGTAGTACATAAATACATAAGTAGGTATGAATACGAGCACAAATCATAGGCCTCGTCATTCATTCATCTGCTCGTATTCAGCTCATGCTTTGAGCCACTCCACGATGCCATGATGCTTTCTACGACGTACCACCCACCCCGCACCAAACACTCGTCCATTGTACATCGTACTCGTCGTACTCGTACCAGCCTCCAGCATTTTCTTCGGGGAGGACGCGGAGGAGGTCAAGCCGCCGTTATTCTCATTTCACTCTGGATCAACGGCTGTCACGCAGGCACGGCCTCGCCCATGTGGTCCGCATCAAGCTGGGTTCATATGATGCATGTCTTACCTTAATACTACTACCTACCTACGAGTAGTAAGCGTATTAGTGCTCGGATTACTCCGTACAAGTATCATCTTCCTTTCTATAGAGCGTTCCGCAGTGAGAAAAATCAAACTCTATTGTCCCGTTAGATTCTGCTGCGTGCGTGTTCTCGGATATCTACGCCGGCGGTTAACCATTGTAATCCCAATGGACAATTCGCGGCCAAGCCCTCCTCTCACAGAGTCGATTGGGAAGCGTAGACAGGGTCTCTAAAGGATATCAGCATCTTTCCCGGGCTCCTGGAAGATTTTCATCACTCAGGAGGCAGGTAGGGAACTGTAGCAGTGTCAAGTGTTTTGCTTGAATTGGCAGCGATGGAAACGAGAAGGCCTCGGTGCGCTTTAGACTCCTGTGAGGTAGTACTCATGTATGTGAGGAAGCGCTCGCAATAGGTACCCTCTTTATACTTGTGCTCACCCCCAGAATCCCCAGCCGCAATCCATTATCCTGCTAAGATGACAGTCGCGGCCTTCCCAGCTAGCCATTATTCGACAGTTCACCGGCTACCAGAAACCGTATATTACCTAAATCCGCACAAGCTACGTCAAGTCAGGGGGCTGGTCCCTCATGTCGGTGTCCGTTTTGTTTTGGCTACCTACCTAGATATCCTGTTTGGACGGCTCCTAGACGTACTGATAGCTCCGAGCCCGTTTCAGCGGGTCTCGACGACACCTCTTTACCACAAAGCCACGCTCTTCCCCCCTATGTTGTCCCACTGATATCGCGTTCAACATGACACAGTACATGGGACCTTCTTACTCAGGATCGCCCGCAGCCTGGCTCTCCTCAGCCGCCGCCTTCTCCATTTCCTTGAGCTGCTTCTGCCCTTCCTCGGTTGTGGCGTCGATGATTTGCTCCTCGAGACTCAGGATGCCAGCCTGCGTGGGCACGTGTTAGCTTTCAAGTTCGCCGTAGAGACAGACCTGTTCCCCAAGGAAAAGATGGTCGATAGGAGGGGACCAAACAAACCTCTCCAAACTGGCTGACCAGCTCCTCGGCATCCGGCACCTTCATGTCCCCAAGAACCTTGTTAACCTCATCAAGGCTCTCAGATTCCAACGCCTTCTTCATCTCGGTCGAGAAGCCATCGAATATTTCGCGCGCCCTCTTGCCCTCCTGGTCCTGCGCGTCAGCCGGCGGGATCCGGATCTGGATCACCGTCCCTGGCTCCATGGCGTGCAGCTGGATCTGCTCCACGCCGCCGGCAGCCTCCTCTTCTGCCCTCTGCTTGATGATCTCGCGTGACCGGTTCCTGATTCGCATGTACGTGTCCTGGACATCCTTGTAGAATACCTCCTGCGCCTGGTGCCCCTTTGTCGTGATACGCTTGAAGAACAGCCCCACGCCGTCCCGGCCGAGCGAGCGGCAGTACTGCAGAAGCAGCGCCTGATGCACGCACTGGCGCGCGTACTCGTCCTTTTTCTCCAGCGCAGCGTCGAACGCCATGACCAGAATCCCGTCCGTCTCGCGCTCCGTCAGGATCTGCGGGTGCTCGGCGATGAACCTCGCGCTGGCGGCGTAGTCCTGGGACTTGATCTGCGCAAACCGCTTGCCCTCGGGTGAAGCCTCGATCTCCTCGTCGTCATCCCCAACCGAAGCTGTAGCTCCGCCCTGCGCATCCTTGCCCGAGCCCTGGAAGCTTGGGTTCAGCAGCTCGACCTGGGTGGAAGACGACGGCCCGGAAGCCTCCTTGGCCTTCCCCTTGTCCTCGGCCTTGGCCTTGTTCACGTGCGAGCTGTCGAAGCCCGTGTGGTACGCCTCACTCGTGATCTTACGGTGCTCCTCCTTCTCGAGCTCCGCCAGCTTCTTCTCCAGGTCGCCCTGCAGCTTCCTCACCTTGTCCTCATGGCCCTGGACCTCGTCCACCATGGCGCCGTACCGATCGTCGGGCTTCTTCTCGTCCAGCGCCTTGTTTACCTGGTCGAGCAGCGTGGCCATCATCTTGGAGTAGGTGGGCATGTCCTCGCCGTCAGCGCTGTGGACACCCTCGGGCCGCGGGGGCGGGCGGTCGTCCTGGGGGTTGCCGGCGGCCTCCATGACGGCGCGGAAGGCGACCTCGCCCGGGTTGCGGCCGGCGGCCTCGGAGGCGTGGGCGCGCAGGGCGGCGAGCAGGGAGGAGATGCGCTTCAGCAGGCCATCATTGATTATGCGCTCGTACTTGAGGGTCTCGATCTGGTGCTTGCGCTGGAGGCGCTCCTGGTGGATCTGGTTCTGTTTGGCCCGGATGAAGGAGCGCTTGTCGACGTTGGGATGGACCTCGATGTCGGAGTCATCGCTGAGCTCCAGGTTGTCCTGTGCCAAGTGCGAGGCTTGTCAGCTACACGTGTGTCTCTATGTCTCCACGTCTCCGCACCTCCATCCCTCCGAGGCAGGGCGGAGCTCAAGTCACCACGCACCCATTTGCTGTAGTCGACGGGCATCTTGAGGGAGCTGGAACTGCAGCAGCTTCCAGTTGAGCTTCAAGGTTGAGCCGGATTGAGGAATCGGATCGGTGAAGGAGAGTCTCTTCGTTATTCCGGTCTCGAGGTCCCAGCGATGGCCGGTAGTAAATATGGGGGAGAAGCAGATCGAACCAAGATGGAAAGTTCTGGACTACAGCAGAGCAGAGGATTGGCGACGCGCCTTCGTCACCGTGATGAGGGCTGTTGAGATTGGCGGGGTACCTCTGCACTTGAGGAAGCTACCCCACTACCTGGGTACCCGCCGAAAAGTTCCTCCTGACTTATATTTCTTAGTACTTCGTATCCGCACATGCCTCTCTTATGTACGAACGCCCCCAAGGTACTACTAGTACTACCCAAGTAGTGCTCAGGTAAGGATCCGAGGTAAGCCTACGCGCCTTTACCAATCCACAACTGGGTCACGATCATTGCAGCCTCTATAACTTTGGCCGGCCATGTCTTCTTGTGGTACCTACTACCTAGGTAGGTACTAGTAGTACGAAAAACACTAGCTGAAATCGATACAACCCCCAGCCGGTGACCAGAACGCCCACACCGACCCCTTCGCTATTGAAAAGCATCTACTATACACAAGGCTTGCTTGGGGGGTCAAAGCCTTGCGGTCTCTGCCCTCCCTGTAATCGTACACCCTCGTACATCTCTTGCTCATCGCTTCACACTCTGGACCCTGGGCCTAATCTCGAGCCTCCGAGGCCTCCTATGCTATGAAACCGTCTTCATGAAATCGTCTTCATGAAATCGTCCAGGTCAAAGCTCTCCTCGTACTGCTTATTGTCCCACAGCTCTTCCAGGTCTTCCATCCATGGCTTCTTGCTTGGCTGCTGGAGCACGTCTCCCGTCTCCAGGTCGACCATGTCCTCCTCCCGGCCCTCGATGCCATCCTCCTTCCTTGGTTTGTCAGATATGAGCCCAGGCCCCGAGTCGCCCAAGCTGAAGAGGTCTAGAATCTGGTCTGTGTCCATGGTCTGCAGGCCCGCATTCTGCTGGTTGACAACCGTCGAAGCGACGTCAATCTTGAACCGCTGGAGGTTCAGAATCTTCTCCTCGAGGGTGCCACGGGTGATGAGGCGGTAGACATTGACAACCTTCTTCTGCCCAATTCGGTGTGCGCGGTCCATGGCTTGCAGGTCCTTCTGGGGGTTCCAGTCATGCTCCACGAAGATGACCGTGTCGGCACCAGTCAGGTTGAGCCCCAATCCACCCACGCTCGTAGTCAGAAGCAGGACATCGTACGACGGGTCACTGTTGAACTTGTTGACAATGTCTTGCCTCTTGTTTGCCTCGACAGACCCATCAAGTCGAAGGTGGGACACGGACGGTAGCATGTGCTTGAAGACCTGGTCCTGCACCATGTCCAGCATCTCCTTCATCTGGCAGAACACGAGAGCCCGGTGCGGTTTGATCGGCTGGTACAGCGGGTCGTTGCTGTCTCCGCCCTCCACGCCGATGCCGCAGTCCACCAGGAGATCCCTCAATGCCTGGAGCTTCGGTGCGTGCGCCACGTCTTCAATCGAGGTCCCTTGCTTCTGCAGGATCCGCTGCGTATCCTCGTACAGGTTATTCCCGGGCTTCATGACGAGCGCTGGTGAGTTGCACAGCTTGCGCATGTACTGGAGTGCCTGGAAGATGTGCTGTTTGCTCTCTTTATCCTCTCGCCCAGCCTCCGCTTGGATCTTCTTGCCCTGTTTCTTGGTGAAGTCCTCGAAAAGCTTCTTCTGGAGGTCGCTCAGATCGCAGTAGTAATTCTGCAAAATCTTGGGAGGCAGGTCGTTGAGTACTTCTTCCTTGAGACGGCGCAGCAAGAATGGCAGGACTTGCTTGTGGAGAGCTTCGATAGCAATGGCCCCGGCTTCCTGTTCCTTCGAAGATGCTTTGCTGAATCGACTTGCAGCGATCGGCTTAGCAAAACGATCCGAGAAGACCTTTTCTGTCCCCAAAAAGCCAGGCATGAGGAAGTCAAATAGCGACCAGAGCTCCAGGACATTGTTCTGGATTGGCGTACCCGTAAGGATGAGACGGTGGTTGCTAGCCAGTCTCTTGACAGCCTGGGTGGTCTTGGTCTTGGGGTTCTTGATCAAGTGCCCTTCATCCAGAACAACGTAGTTCCAGCTGTGCTTGTCGAGGACCTCGGTGTCATTCCTACACACGTCGTAGGATGTAATGACAATATCAGTCTCGCCCAACTGGTCCTTCATCGCCTTACGCTCGGCTGGCGATCCAACGTAGGCTGTCACGCTGAGGAACGGGGCATAGGTCTTGATCTCCTGCTGCCAGTGCCCTGACAGCGTTGGCGGACACACGATAAGAGACGGTAGTCGCCGGACATCAGGAGCCTGCGTCTTGGCGTATTGCTCGGCACGTTCGTGGTGGTCGCTTGCCACAATGCAGAGCGTCTGAAGCGTCTTCCCGAGACCCATGTCGTCGCAGAGGATGCCGTGCAGGTGATATTTGTTGAGGAAGTGAAGCCAGTTGACACCCTCCTGCTGGTACGATCGCAGCTCCGCCTTGATAGCCACAGGGATCTTGAACGGCTCGATCTTTTTGGGGTCCAGAAGCTGCCCGATAAAGGTCCTCTCACGGTCACGTCCCTCGAGGAGCTTCTTAGAGAGCCCCGGCGGGTCGGGAATGCCAGCCTCAAGCGGCACCAGCTTCACCAACGTGGCAAACGAAGTCGTCGCGAGGAGTCGGATATCATTGTCAGAGTCGCTCATCCGACCAAGAACCGGCACGATGAGCAAGATGACGTACGGGAGGATGCCGTCGCCCATGACAGATATCAGGTGGTAGATGGCCTCGATCACGCCCTGGCGATAGTTGAGATCGAGCGGATTGGTAATCGACGGGAGCACGTCCTCGACCAAAGAAGTCATGCCATCGACAGTAATGACACTACATATAGTGGCCAGGCATTTTGCCGCCATGTACCTGAAGACGGAGAGCTCAGAGTGGAGGGCCTTGATGACCAGAGGCATCATTCGCATAACGAACGAGTGGAGCGCAGGGTCCAGCGTCGGCGTCATGGTCCTGATGACAGACAAGGCGTCTACAATCTCCTGGCCAAATGTCTGCTCAGGGTCCTTAGCCTCGGCAGGCAAGGCATCTTGGCCGAAGGCCTTGGTCAGCGGCTCCTCCATGAATGCTCGGAGCTTGGGCACGGTCTCCAAGAGGGCTGGACCGTAGGTCCGTGACAGAATCTCCAGGGCCTCCTTTGCACCTCTCCGAGTGACTCGCGCCGCCTTGGATTCCTTGGCCCACTTGACTGCATCAGCGTGGTCCACTCTGTCTTCCTCCTTTTGCATGGAAAGAATGCAATTCGTCTTGGCTGCGTGCACGGGGAACTCGGGAGTCTCGGCAACTTCAACACATGAAAACTTAACCAGATTGGCCACCACCTTGTCCGCAGGGCCTCTCCGCCCTCCTTCTGTGAATAGCTGCACAAGCTTTGCGATGGTTTCAGATGACCGGCTTTGAAGCTCGCGGTCCTCCTCCGTCTTGACCGAGTCCATGATGCTCTTGATCAACGGGCTAGGCTTCTTAGGGAGTTGCTTCATCGCGACCATGGCACACGCCGCGCCAGCCTTGACCCGGATGTCCCTTGCTTCCTTTATGGACTTGGCTTCTTGGATGGCATTATTGGCCACATCCCGTGCCTCGGCAAGCTGCTGGCTTGCAATCAGCCGCTGGCCTGGC
Source organism: Amphichorda felina (assembly GCA_016490725.1). NCBI lineage: Eukaryota > Fungi > Ascomycota > Sordariomycetes > Hypocreales > Bionectriaceae > Amphichorda > Amphichorda felina. Next base: position 73,871 of record JAEMHR010000021.1, on the reverse strand, counting down.
GGCATGGCCCTCTTAAGCTTTTCATAGTCTTCGCCGACACATTTCTCAGCAGTTGCAATGGAGAAGGCGCTAGGCCCAGCCTCAGGCTCGCCCTGCACGACGACAGGAAGGACAGGCAACTTATGCTGCGAAACCTTGCCATGATCTCTGAAGAGGTGGATCAGCTGCTGGCACTGGGTCCTCACACGCTGTGTGTAGTTGACCAGATCCCGGTAAGCGGGAGGGCGTTGCGATTCCACAATAGGCTGAACGTGTTCCAAGTACCGGGATGCTTCATCAGCGGCCTGGCAGCTTTTTGCGTATTCGTCTGCCACTGCACAGGCGCTGAGCTGCGATGATGAGAAGGGAGATGCGAATCCAGGAACAAGGATGCTGTCGAAGTCCTCAAGCTTCTCTGTGGACACACAGGACATTATGAAGCCCATGGCTTTCGCTGCAGAGACCCGGGACCGTATCAGCACGTCCATTCCCACGAGGTCGACATCGCCCTGGATCATGTGGCCATCAACGTCATGCGTGTGGCTCGTGGTTGGAGTATCCTCCATCTTCTGGGACTTGCGGCGGCGTTTAGGTGTTCTCGTGTCGGGGACATCGGGTGAGGACGCCTTCCTCTGAGCAGGCTGGACAACGCCCGGCATGGAATAGGTTCCACCTGACGGCTTCTGGAACAAGGAGGCATTCATAGGGATAGGGTTGCGTGAGATACCGATAGGGTGGAGCGTCAGGTGCATCAGAGGCTCCACGTGGGACGCAAACTCGTCGGCCAAAACAGCCGGGTCCTTTGCGAGGTACTGAACGAGAGCTCTCCAAAGCTCAAGAGACATGGCAAGCGTCTCCCTGTCCCTCTCAACTAGAATGTTTTGAAAGACAAGCCTCAGGATCCTGCCATTAAGCCACCCTTGCGAGGTAGTGCCCTCCAGCTTTGCAAATGTTGATAGTGCCTTTAAGACGGCGAGGCGAACAGAGGTGATGGTGTGTCGCAGGAAAGGATAGAGTCGGGGGACCAAGAGGGTGAACGAGCGCTCCTCGTCCTGGGCCGCGTTGGCCTTCATTGCTTCCAGTACCTCCGGGAAGCTGCACAGGGTCGCAAGAAGGTCCATGATGCGACCGGTGCTAGCACTCAGATCATCGCCCAAGTTGGACAAGCTCTCCCATACTATGTTGATGAGGCCTTCCAGAGCACCGGGGCGCATCATGACGAACTCCTTAGCCATCGGGATCAGGGTAGCAGCGCTAACCGAGCGAACGTCGTCATCAAAGTCGCCAAGCCCCTTCATCACTGCCTTGACCACGCCATCTATCATATCACTGTCCTCGAGCAGTAGGTCCTTCCGAACGGCAACAACGTACCTCAACCCAACCATACCGCCATGACCAACAGCCCACGCCGGACGATCCAGAGTAAGACCTTCCTGCATGACCATGACATAGAGGATGCGATAGACTTTGTGCACGGATTCTGGTGACAGATGCTTCAAGGCCGATCCCAAAGTCTGGCCAACGGTCTCTCTAATAGGAGCCACCGATGTGTCTGAGCTGTAATCGGTGAAACGGTCAAGCATGAGCACACAGCAGAGCCGACATGCGAGATCGTCCAACCATACGCGATTCAGAGCATTATTCTCAGCTCGTGTCTTATTTGCTAACCTCCCGGCCCCAGCACCATGGACACGGATCAGCTCTCGAAGTCCCATGGCAGCGCCATGACGAGTCTCCCAGGCAGGATCGAAGAGATCAACCTTGAGAAAATCACAGAGCCTCTCGTATGGCCACTCCGCTCCATCCATCGAGTCACTGGCCTCCAGTTCGGATTTGATGGGGATGACGGGCCCCTTGAATTCGCTCACGACCTTGGATTCCTCGTCGACATCAGCTGGGCGATCAAGATTGAAATAGTCGTTCATCTTTCCGCCCTTCTTAGAGTCTGAATCGACCATCGGAGTATCTTCTGCGCCGAATCCTTCTGATCCCGCCGTGACCGATCGCCTGAGGGAAAGGTCGCCGAATCCGCCTTTTCCATGAGAAGCCTTCATAGCTTCTCTTTTCCGCTTCCTCTTGAGGACGTTGAGCTGCCTTGAGCTCAGCTGAGACTCTTCCCCGGGCTGGCTCCCAGATATGCTGTCACTCCGGTTGACTCCATTGCTGCCGTTGGCATCAAGAGGGGTCACGGGGGGGGGCAGACTGTCGGTGTTGATGGGTATCTCATCATCCTCGAATTTTCGACCTAAAAGACCTAGACGGCCTTTGAGTGTCTTTTTCTGATGGGCAAGACGAGCTTGGGGGTCCAAAGAAGCAAGACCGTATGCAATGTTGCCTCCCCGCAACAGCTCCCGCCCGTATTTAAGAATCATGTCAACATCGAGAGACTCAAGTTTGAAGACGTCCTCTTCAGGGATGGGAGATTCGTGTTGATCTTCCTCCTTCTTAACGCGGTCCTCGTCGGTTTCCGGGTCTTCCTTTTTTGCTTCGGTTGACTCGTCCTTGTTCGGGCGTGTCGAATCCTCCGATTTTGATTCATCCTTCTTAAGATCTTCTGATTCATCGGTGTTAGGGTCATAGAGAGGGGCGTTGTCGACGATTCTACCGATAGCCTTGGCAGCGGTACTCCTCGTCTCCCAGTCCTTGTGTCGGAGGTAGGGCACAACCCGTGAGAGAAGATTGAAGAGCTCATCGGGGTGTTGCTTTTGCCAGTCGGCGAGTTGGTTGACGGCTGTATCGCGAATGAGACGCGTACTGCCCGTCTCCAAAATTCTGTCATCCCACTGTCAGCAGATCGTCCAAGCAAAGAGAGGGCGGCTGATTAATGCCCCCAGGCCCGTTACGGCGCTGCACGATGAGATGATTACAAGAACACTTACGTGACTAGGCGATCAAGTCTGCCGAATTGTTAGCCGAGCTCATGTAGATGCGGGAGTGCGTAAGACGGGTGAGTACTTGCCTTGAAGCCATTTTGTTTGGGTATTAGATGCCTCTTGACGCAAGTGTTCATCGCATGACCGACCCTGCTTATGATGTAAGCTTCTGTAGATGTTAAGCACAGCTAATGAGGGATGCGGGCGATGCAAGGGAGGTGGGTTGGACTGGTATATAAGCATGCTAGGAACGATATTCCCTAGCAACGAGGGTGCAAGTGTCATAACAGGTGGGAACAGCATGACGTGCATGGAAATGGGTCAATGTGACCATTGTGAGCCTGACGCGGATGCTGCCTGAAGGCAGCCATGATGAGGCTGAACATGATCACCTTCAAAGCCAGCATCCATGATACCGAAGCAGTACAAATAAGGAGTGGAATGCTTCAAAAGGGTGATGATGATGATTCTGGGCGACAACGCAATGCAGAAATACATAGATTCCGATGCAGAAGGCCAAGGGGGAGCAATACAAGGGTGTTGGATGAGGACGGGGTGTTGTATGGAGTACTACTTACTCACTAGCGACGGTGCGACAGTGGGTGGATCGGTGCAGCCTCACCGTGAAGCGCGAAGCGTGAAGCCTGAACCCACTCCCAAGCGACGCAGCGGATAGATAAGATGAAAGAAATAATATGCGAGATGGTTCACGAGGAACAACGCATCACAGACGTTCCATCCGATGACCGGGATCTCCAATCTAGGCCGGCGCGCCTGGTTGCGATGGGGTTTCGTCGTCGATTCTTGGGCTTTTGGAACAGGGAGCCTTTTTGGGTGGGAGTGGATCGCACAGGGTGAGTTTGTGGCGTTGGATGCGGAAGGCGTGGCTGAGGCAACGGCGGCTGGGGAAGGCGCGTTTGCGGGTGCAGGTGATGCAGGTGGTGCAGGTGCGCTGTGCGGCAAGTGGCAACTGTGGAAGTAGCAGAAGTAGTGGCAGTAGTGGTGGTAGTGGTGGTAGTGGTGGCAGTGGCAGCAGCGGCCGGGCAGCACTCAACTACTTAGTTAGGTGGGTGGGAAAAAATCGGGTGGAGGGCAGGCCGGGCCTTGTATACGATGTAGGCGTGTATTTTTATACACGCAGCACGCGTGCCACCAAGAACCCGCCCCGGCCGGGCACCCACCACGGCCGGCCCAACGGTTGTCCTCCATTCGCCTAATTTCCCTCTTTGCCTTTGCTTAGTGTCATCTGGCTGAGTGGGCTGGGCGCCCTCCCCTGCTCGCCCTCCCGTTGGCTCTCACGACCCTCCAGGCTGGCAGACTCTATTAACAAGCTCTTTTAACACTGCTGATTCTCACCTCGAACCCATGGCCATCGGGTTCGAGAGCCCCAGAAGCCTGGGCCCTGAAGTTCTACCCTAATAAGCAGGGCGCCCGGCCAGACGCGTGCAGGCTGGCCAGCATATGTGGACTGCATCATCTCATTCCATACCTGCGCACCTCCCAAAAAGACACTTACATGGCATAAGCCATGGCAAAAATGAACCTATCAATCATCCCAAAGCAACCTACTCCATGCATCAAGCTCCCAGACCGTGATCAGCGACACTTCCGGCAAAGGCGCAAACTGGCCTTTTTTGTTGGTGTTGGTGTCTCACCCAGCCATCAGGACCGCACCGCACCCATGCGTGATCGACCGCCAAATCTTCGAGCGTCATGGATGCGCCGGAACGGCAAGGCTAGGCCATCCCAAATTCCCATTTCGACGCCTTCGGAAGTCGGATGCTCCCAATTCCACCCGCCATCCCATCTGCTCTCTCGACCCAGTGTGCATCGCCCTTTGAGATGCCCCTCTGCAATTCTTTTTTGTCTCTGCCAAGCTCGAGGGCGTGCTCCAGCGCCCGGGATCTGACCAGACTCAAAGTCTGTCCATTTCGCGCTAATGTGCAAGGGGCCCTACGCTATTCCCGGGAAGGAATGGCGTGCCGCGACGCACAATCAATTGACGTTTGCTTAGCAGCCACCATCCAGTATTCGAGGAAGGAAGAATTGCATCGCCAGTTAACCGGTTCTCCATGAAAGAACCAAGACCAAGGTGGGAGCAAAGGGTATCCCGACGTTTTCAGTATCCGCTTAACCCGTGACTCGGCCAGCTCAAGTGCTATTACCAGGTGTTACTTGGTCGACTTGGGGAAATTCGGCTTCATTGTTGTCTATAGGCGGCGATCAGGGCATTCGTAAGGTTGGCCCAGTCCTAACTCCTACCAAGCACCTTCTGACTATACTATTAGTAGTAGCTTGGTCGACCTTAATCCTATTCTCCACCCCGCTCGTGCTAATGGCGGAGCATTCCCGTTGGTCGTCCAGGGAAGGTAAGTAGTTATCTTCTTGCTGGGTTACTGCACGATGTAGTTCACATCTCGTGGCTTCAAGGGGACGTCAAAGGCTGAGGTTTCGTGTTTCATGCCACACTCGGCGTAGTATGTACCCTGGGGGAGGACAGCATCCACTCCTGGTGTGAAAGATATGCGTAAGAAGCTTCCATGGTGCAGTAGAGTGTGGAATAATCAAAGCACTAGCTGGTGAGTATTGACTTTATTCGAAGAAACATTTGTGCACGTGGTTAATGAGACGGTCGCTTTCGAAGTGAAGATCGCGAATTGACTTTGCCCTATTTGGGAGGTTCCATACTCTACAAGTAGGTACTCGTACACCTAGCCCATGACCGTCACTACTACTAATATGATTTTGTCCATAAATGGAAGGCCGATTTGTATTTATCCTAAGTCTCACCAGAACGACGAGCAGATGGCTGATTTGAAGGAGTTGGATGAGTCGTATTCGTACCTGCCTGCTAAGTCTGGTGATGGCTGTAGGGTAGCTATCACATAGTAAAGTTACCAGTACGTAGGTAGGTAGGTTGTAGAAGGTGGCACGTGCACACACAGTCCTCAGGCACAACCTCCCAGAACGCGCTCACAGCCCACCTAAGCCGGTCCTTAATCGCGGGTGTCGAGAGACGCGTATTCCAGCTGCTCCTCACCGCGAACTCCCACGCTCGACCGAGCGCCTACAGATCTCAGCCCGCATGTTGCGCGCCGGCGCCAGCGCAGAACACTATGTATATCAAACAAATTATCATCCAGGGCTTCAAAAGGTGCGCCCCCCCTTGACACGCTACGCTGCCGAGCGTGTTCCCCGCTGACCCATCTCGCAGCTACAAGGACCAGACCGTCATTGAGCCCTTTTCCCCCAAGACAAACGTCATTGTTGGTCGCAATGGCTCGGGAAAGAGTAACTTTTTCGGAGCGATTCGGTTCGTTCTCAGCGATGCCTACACCCAGATGAGTCGCGAGGAGCGCCAGGGTCTTCTCCATGAGGGCTCTGGCTCGGCCGTCATGTCGGCCTACGTCGAGGTCATTTTCGACAATAGCGACGATCGTTTTCCGACTGGAAACAAGGAGGTTGTTTTGCGACGCACCATTGGACTGAAGAAGGACGAATACTCGGTCGATCGCAAAGTTGTCACCAAGTCCGATGTCATGAGCCTGCTCGAATCTGCAGGATTCTCACGGTCGAACCCCTACTACATTGTCCCTCAGGGCCGCGTCACGGCCCTAACCAACATGAAGGAATCCGACAGGTTGAATCTTCTCAAGGAAGTGGCTGGCACTCAAGTATACGAGACCCGTCGAGCAGAGTCCCTCAAGATCATGAACGAAACCAACAACAAGCGCGAGAAGATCGACGAGCTACTCGAGTATATCAAGGACAGGCTGGATGAGCTCGAGGAGGAGAAAGAGGAACTGCGTGGATACCAGGATAAGGATCGCGAGAGACGCTGCCTCGAATATGCCTATCACTACCGCGAGCAAGTCACGATTCAGGATACGCTGGAGGAGATCGACAATGCCCACCAGGACGGCCTTGACACAACAGACTCGAGCCGCGCAGACCTGCTCGAAAGCAAGAAGGCTATTGCGAAGCTGGACGCCGAGATGCACAAGCTACAGAGGGAGATGGAGCTTTTGCAAATCGACCGGCGACAGCTTGAAGAAGACCGTCGCGAAAGCGGCAGAAACCTGGCCAAGGTGGAGCTACGTGCCAAGAACATCAAGGATGGCCAGTCGGCTCGGGAGCATTCTCTCGCGCAGCATGCTGCTGAGCTTGAATCTGTCAAGACCGAGATTGCGGCCAAAGAAAAGGAGCTGTCCAAGATCATCCCCAATTACAACAAGAAGAAGGCGAAGGAGGATGAGGTCAGGCGAAACTTGGATGCGGCAGAGGCGGCACGGTCAAGACTCTTTGCTAAGCAGACGCGTGGCTCCCGGTTTAAGAACAAGCAAGAGCGCGATGCCTATCTCAAGGAAGAGATCGAGGAACTTTCAAACACGATCATGACACAGAAAGCCAACAAAATCGACGCGGACGAGGAAGTTGTGCGGGTCCAAAAGGTAATTGCTCAGGCTGAGCAGGATGTGGTAGACCTAAGGGCTCGACTCGCCAACTGGAAAGGGGACAGGTCGGAGCTCGTCGAGGAGGCAACCGAGGCCCGCGACCAGCTCGACAGGCTTAATGATGAGAGAAAGCTTCTCCGCCGAGAGGACGAGAAGCTCAACTCGCATATCTCCAACGCTCGACAGGAAAGAGACCAGGCTGAGAAGGAGCTGAGGCACACGATGGATCGCGAGGTTGCTCGGGGTCTGGCCACCATTCGCCGTCTGAAGCAGGAGCGGGACATTCCAGGCACCTACGGCACCGTTGCGGATCTTATGGAAGTGAACGACGCCTACAGGATTGCTGTTGAGCAGACTGCTGGGGCTCGCTTATTTAACTACGTTGTCGACAACGAGGAGACGGCCACCAAGCTGCTCAACACTCTCCACAGACAGCAGGGGGGACGTGTCACTTGCTTGCCTCTCTCGCGTCTCCGCCCTCGCCACGTCAACATGCCCAAGGCTCACGACGCCGTGCCGCTTCTTAGCAAGATCACGTACGATGCGAAATTTGAGAAGGCCTTCCAGCGAATTTTCGGCAATACCGTTGTGTGCCCCAACCTGACGGTTGCGAGCCAGTACTCCAGAAGTCATGGCGTGAACAGCATCACTCCCGAAGGTGATACGACCAACAAGCGCGGTGCGCTCAGTGGTGGCTGGCTCGATCCACAAAAGTCTCGACTCAAGGCAGTCCGGGCTGCGAATAAATGGAGGGACGAATTCGACAATTTGATGAATCAGTCTCTCGATATCAGGAAGCAGATTGAGGCCAAGGATCAGGAGATCACTGGCGCCATGTCGGAACTGCAGAAAGCAGAGCAGAAGCTGCGGCAAGCCGATGATGGCTTCGAGCCCGCGAGCAACCAGCTCCGAAGTATGGTTGCTCATCTCGAAACTGAGAGGAACCATCTTGATGCGGCCATCAGACGTCGGGACACAGTGGACAAGAACATGAATGCGTTTATTGATGACCGCGACGCTCATGAGGTTGAGCTGCAGACTGATTTCAAAAAGAGTCTGACATCGGCTGAGGAGAGGCAGCTCGAGGAGCTTAGCAGCCGGACGCAGCAGTTGCAGAAGGAGTGGAACGAGATCAGCGCCGCTCGTAGAGAACTGGAAAGCCGCAAGCAGATCCTGGAGGCTTCTCTGCGACAGAACTTGCAGCTGAAACTGGACCAGCTCAACAGCCAAGCCTTCGAGGACTCGGCCTCGGGAACAAGCTCCGAGGGGTTGAAGGAGGTGCAGCGAGAGCTCAGCAAGGCGCAGAAGGCCTCCAAGGCTGTGGAGGCAGATCTGCGTGAGATCGCGACCAAGACGGAGCAGTTGAATCAACGTATGGAGGAGATTGCCGCCGACAAGGCAGACCGCGAGCAAGCACAGGCCGAAATTGCGACGCGCATAGAGAAGCAGCGGAAGCGTGTTGAGAAGAGCTTGGCCAAGAAGAGCATTCTCACGACACAGCTTGCTGAGTGCGCCAAGAATATTCGGGATCTTGGAGTGCTTCCTGACGAGGCGTTCGATAAGTATGAGAATATGGAGACGAAGACGGTATGCCGTGCTTACCTATGGAGTTCTCCGTGCGTGGCTAACATGTGATCCAGATCAACTCCAGGCTAAAGAAGGTGAACGAGGCCCTCAAGAAGTACAAGCATGTCAACAAAAAGGCTTTCGAGCAGTACAACAGCTTTACCACGCAGCAGGACCAGCTTATGAAGCGGCGGAAGGAGTTGGATGAGTCGCAGCGTTCCATCGAGGAGCTTGTTGAGCACCTTGACCGTCGCAAGGATGAGGCCATCGAGCGCACTTTTAAGCAGGTATCCAAGGAGTTCGCCACTATCTTTGGGAAGCTGGTGCCTGCCGGCCATGGTCGTTTGGTCATCCAGCGCCGAACTGACCGACGCCAAGAGCCCGAAGAGTCGGACGAAGAGGCGCGAGGAAGCGTGGAGAGCTACAAGGGCGTGGGTATCAGCGTGTCGTTCAACTCTAAGGACCAAGACGAGCAGCAGAGGATACAGCAGCTCAGTGGCGGCCAAAAGAGTAAGTGTTGGGCCCCGATCTGAGATGGAGAACCTATGTGATGACTGACTGATGTGCGCCCCCGCAGGTTTGTGCGCCTTGTGCCTTATTTTTGCTCTCCAGGCTGCGGAAAGCAGCCCCATGGTTATCTTTGACGAGGTTGACGCCAACCTGGATGCCCAGTACCGAACGGCTGTAGCCTCACTGCTCCAATCCATCTCGGATGAAGTGGGCACACAGTTCATCTGCACCACTTTCCGTCCAGAGATTGTCCACGTCGCGGACAAGAGCTACGGTGTAACATTCCGCAACAAGACGAGCTCCATCAACTGCGTGAGCACGGAAGAGGCCCTCGAATTTGTCGAAGGTCAGGCTAGGCCCGTTTAAAAACCACGTTTGCGTGTAAGAGGTCGAAGATTGGAGTACTGGGAGTCTGGCGTTGGGATGTTCGAGATGAGCTCCGGCTCCGAGAGGAGGACTGGGTCTGTACACAGATATGGTACTGGTATTCTGCCGATGATCCGAGGATATGATGGAAACGCGGAGGAGCCCTTGGTGTGTGATATACCTGGCAGTTTAGGATGAGGTTTATGAGCTCGGGACACTGTTACGGGGTCTTCTTTACTACTAGTGCCTTTATAGCCTTATTATGGACAATAAAGTACGTGACTATCACTATGTGTACCTCTATACTTCTACCTAGTGCTAAGGACTACCGGCAGAGGTGATAGAGGCGATTCCAAGGTACTCCAACCCGCAGTATTCCGAGTCTACAGTGAACCTGATTTGGCACGGGCAAGCACTCGCCACTACCTAGTACCTTGCCGAGTCGCACCTGGCTACCTAGGTACCTAGTAGTAATTAGGTAGTACCTGCCTGCGGAACTGCGACTTCCCGTCTTCACCAGTATCACACTCTCTCCACACACCTCGCCCACGCCTCCTATTCTCTTACTCCCTCACTGCATCTTGACCGATACCATTGCACTACTGCAGTGATCTGGGCCAAGGCTGAGGGAAGCAGCCATCATGGACGTTACCGTCGACAACTTCTGGGAGATACTTCCCAATATAATGCTCATCATCTCGTGCAGCGACTATATTGCCCTAGACATGGAGATGACGGGGATCAGGACCAAGGACAACCCCTCCCAAGGACCGGTCGCATCTGCAGAACGGGTCTATGACAGAATCAGATCTGCAGCGTCGACATTTCAAGCTGTTCAAATCGGAATGACATGCATCCGTTGGACCGGAAGTGAGTTTGCCATCCTCTGTCTATTGGGGGACTATGGTTCGCATCTAACATGCCTCCTTTGAGCAGTCATGTATCAGTCCTTCACCTTCACAATACCCATCAGCCCCATGTTCCCGGCAGACACCAAGGTGTCCAGGAAAATGGCCGAAATTGTTGACCGCAAGCTCACTCTGTCCTACCAGTCCCTTCTCATGCTACAAAGCCATGGGTTCGACATGGGTGAAGCGCTGGGACAAGGCGTGCCCTACCTGAGCCGCGAGGAGCTCAAACAAGTCACCGAACAATTGTTGCAACCCAAGAAGTATAAAAGGATTGATCCCTCGGCCATGGAAAAACCAGCCAACGGTTCCAATACGGGTCTTCCCGAGGAACTGACGATATCAGTCGAAGAGTTTTACACTGGTCTCGCTGAGAAATTAAGGGGATGGCTGGAGACTAACCCAATTGTTGTGAGTCTTCCCTGGTAGTACAATGGATAATATTGACAGTCTAGGGGGCTAAATTCCGAGTATTTGAACCGCGTGGCGGGAACTTGAGAAGATCAACTACAGCGATGGTCTACCAGCTTGTCCGCGAGGAGTTCCCGGTGTGCCGTTGCTGGCGCGATTCTGATAACTGGGCCATGAATGTCGTGATCAAGGATGAGGAGGCAGAGCGCCAGGTAAGATACGTCGTCAAAAATATTGAGGGCTGGACTAAATACATATCTAGAGGGCAGAGAACATTTCCAAGGCTGTCGAAGCCGCCATCAGGAAGCAGCTTGGTAGGTACTAGTATGTCATTGACGTACGGTTGCCTTCCTTTAACCTTTACGTAGCTTTAACATTGATTATCGAAGCTTTGGTCAACGATGGGAAATCCAAAGACACCGGAGACCACAAATTTCCGGCCGTCTTACACGGTGTTGACGATAACATCCTGGAATCATTGGGTCAAGATCCGACTGCATGGCCTTGCGATCCCCAGGCGCAGTGGGTTGAAATATTTCTGAGGATCGAAGGCAATAAGCCCGTTTTGATAGGGCATAACGTTGTCTACGACTTGTCCTTCTTACATTCCATGTTTATAGGGCCGCTTCCCGACAATCTAGAGGGTTTCCGCCAGCGGACTCACCTGCTATTCCCCCGGGTACTGGATACGAAAATGCTAGTCTCTCAAGTAGTCGATTCTGATATTGTTGACCAAAGCCTCGAAGAGCTCCACTCCAGCCTCGAGTGCCAGTCTTATCCCTTGGTAAATAGTGAGCCCGGATGGAGATACAATCGATACAGTCGCTCGATAGGTGCGAAGGTGGGCTCAGCCCACAATGCCGGTTTTGACAGTGGGTGCCCCCATGGACTATTATCTGGACTCTATAATGACTTCATCAGGCTATATGACGGCGATGGTGTTCCTAAAACTTGCTACGCGGCAAGTTCACTTGCAGGAGGTGGCCTCCCAGACCGGCGGTGGCGAGACCATGAATAGGGAAAATATATGGCAACGTCGTTGGTTGGACGACCCTGACCGACACGATCCTTATATCCTCAGCAAGAGCAGTCCCGAATACTCTCGTCTGCCTAGCTTTGAAGCCGACTTTTTCGAACCCGTGAGGAACCGCCTACGCCTGTCTTTCCTAGGCATCATAAAGCTGGACGAGGAGCCCATGAAGGCTTTGGCATCAAGCGATTGCCCGGGATCGCGTACTGTTGACGAGGCAACCAGATAGCCCGGGCGCTGATGAAGACATTTTTGATGATGTGGTAGTTGAGATTGGTAGGTGGCGTCTAGCCCTCGTAGAACATCGCTTATCTAGCCAAAGGGGAAGAGAGGGGAGCGGGTCGCGGTTTGGGGGGTTTGGAGGATCAAGAACACCTGTGAGGTGATAGGTTGCCATGGACGGCAAGGTTGGAGAGATGCGAAATCATCTACCGGGCTGGACAACTGGGTGCGATAGTTGTACAAGGAGTATACAAAAATAATTTTACAAGCTGGGCCTCATCCGCTGCACTCTAGTCTCATCTATCCGACATCATGTTGCGCACCCCCTTGAAATACTCGGGCGACAGCTCCTTCTCGAGTTCCTCCCTCGTCAGCCACTTGAAGTCGGTGTAGCCAAAGGGGTTGTTCTTGAGGTCGGCCTGGCCGGCCATGATGCGGCCCTTGAGGAAAAAGGTCTTCTCTCCCTTCTTCTCGACGGCGCCATCGGCCTTCTGGACGGGCTTCTGGACAAGGTGTGCCACGGGGACACGGCCTACGATCCAGGTGTTCATGTTGACACCGGCGGCCTCATCGAGCACCCTCTTGGCGCACTTTTAAATATCCGTTAGTAAAAAAATTGGCACCGTTGTCGGGGTGTTTGGCATGGCGATACTAACCTCGTGCAGATTCTCACCGGGGGGGACAATGTCGGCCGGGAAACCCCAGCCATTCTTGCCCTTGACAACCAGATAGAGCGTCCGGTCCAGCTGGCGGTCCAGCCTCCGGACGTCGCCCGTGCGATCAGCCTCCGTCTCCCGGCCGCCCGGCAGCTCCACGGGGACGACGTCGGACTCGGGGATCAGCTCGGCGTCGTCGCTGACGCGGGCCTCGGCGTCCTTGAGCAGGCTCTTGAGCATGTGCTCCTCGGTGCTGAGCGTTTCGCCGACCTTGAGCTCGTCCTGCCACGCGGCGGAGCTCTTGCCGTTGTACACGCCGAGCTCCTTGGCGACGGTGCCCTCGCGCTCCTTGACCTTGAGGTCCCACTCTATGCGGCGCGCCGTGTCGGGCTTGAAGTAGATGCTGGGGATGAAGGTGTTGTTGAGGCGCTCCTCCAGGCGCTTCTGGTAGAAGAAGAAGGACGACTCGAAGGGGTGCAGCGGCCGAGTCAGGAGCGGCGCCCGCGTGAGGATGAGCCCGGAGCGGATGTCGTACGCGGCCGAGGGGTGCGCGGCGAGAGGCGGAGGCGGGGTGGTGTTGCTGGAGACGCCGCTGGCTGGCGAGCTCGGTGTCGCCGCTTCGGTAGCCGTGGCGGCTGAGTAGAATCGCGCGGGAGTCCTGGCGTAGCTGGTTGCGCATCTAGAGCACAGGCTGTGGGGAGATGCTGGGAAGGGGGGGGGACGAAGAGCACGAGGTTAGTTGCCGGTGCGGCATTGGCGGTCGATTGGGAGGTAACTTACAGAGTACGGTGCCCCGGAGGACCCGTCCTCCCCTACTTGAAGCTGTCATTATGGCTGATGACCCTCCGTGGCTGGCTCGGAAGACTCAAGCAGCACTGAGCGATGATGGATTGTCGCGTCTCCGAACTTTTTTGATGGTCCGACGCTTGGCCCCAGCCTGCACGCAGAACGGTACGTACCTTGTGCTGACATAATGCACCAGAATTCTTGCCTCAGGCGGCAGGCTCCGCTCTGCCGCCCACAAACTTATCCCGCCTGTGGTTCTCGCTTCTCTCCTCTTTCTTCTTTCAACCAAGGCGCTCATTCCTTATCGTCAAGACCTGTTCCACCTCCAGAACGTCCTGATCATTTACGAGTGCCTAGATTGAATCCTAGAGCAGTCTTTTTCGCTAGCGGCACCTTACTTCTAACCTACCGGGTTCTGTTAGATAGATACTGCTGACATTCTCTCTCCCAATTGCTTGCTTTTGTGCCCTGATCTCTGCGCCTGGCGCGGCTGAATGGTAGCAGGTCTGCCTGACCCCTCCCCACGGCGTCTTTTGCGCCGTGGGCTCCCTTCATCGCACCTTGATGACTCAGTCCTTGCCCTCGAGACACGCTTTGGAGACTTGCGCGGTTCCGATCTTACGATTGATTACCGGTACTTCTCCATGAGTTCTCGGGGATACATGGCTAAACATTTTCTGTCAGGTGCGCAAGTGTCCACTCGCGACGACTATTGTGACAATAATGGCGTTCGATATTCGCATTCGTCCCCGTCTCATCCACATCTACCTACTTTGTACAAATGTTCCCCCGACCTATCGAAAAAAAAATACAGTGCAGCTGGCCATGTCGCCCTGGCCAGTATGATAATCAAATCCCTATTTCCCAACTCCTATTGCGACGCGCCGATGCGAAGAGAAAACAAGAGTCCGCTCGCTGTTAATGCTGGGTATCATGAATCCGTATGAACCGTCGAGTATGCCATGGAACGCCCGACCCATCATGAGATAAGACAAAAAGAACCACATTGCGTGTGCGGTGCGGGTCAAGCTGGCAGCCCGGCGAGAGCCTGGGCCACCTCCTGGGAAGCGCGCATCTCCCATGACCGTCGCGTATCCTCGTCGAGCGAACTCGCGTCTCTCACTTCTTCGTAAAGTTTTCGAGAGATGTCTCGATTGATCGTCGCATATTGTTCCGGTGTCAACTTCTGGGCACGCCAGTGCGGTCTCAGAGCCGTCTTGACGATATCGTTGATGCTCTTCTTTTCTTCCTGGGTCATTGTTGCCCGAGTTGGTGAAGTATCCTCCGCACGTGATGTTATCGGTTGTGCCCTCCGCGGCCGGGGCTGTCGCAGCTCTAGTGTCCGGCGCTCTTTTCGTTTCGACCGCCCTTCGGAATCGCTATGGTCGCTACCACTGCCGCTACCACTGCCGTTGCGGTTGGGAGAATAGTTTGCAGGCGGGTACCTCGGCTCAATGTGCGTACTAAGCGACAGAGTTGGGGATGTTGGCCGCCCGTTGGTTGGGAGCATCGGAGGCGGTGTCATGGACATGGCTCGGGGGCTGCTGAGGTTGGAAGGGGAGGGTGATAGGACCGGCGAAGAGGCACCCGGAGGTATGCGCCTCCCTGAAGTCGATGGGTTACCATTTTCGTCCTCAGAGTGAGCATGGGGCTCTAGTTCTTTCAGCAGAGACGACACCAATGCCGGCTCATTCTCGTCTCGAACTGCCGCGCCGTTTCTGGCCGTCGAAGTGCTGTTAGGCCACCCCGTCGAGGGTCCGGCTGTGACTGGAGACGAAACCGAGCCTGAAGCTTCGCCTTGCTGTGTTGGCAGCCGTCTGGTGCGAGGGCGCTTGAGTTTGCGTTCGGGTTCTTGCACCGGTTCTGCGGGAGAAGCCGTCACTGAGCGGACCTTGCGCTTCCGCGTGGCAGGAGCGGGATCCTCGGCCTCGCGAACACGTTCAAGGGCCCCCCAAGCTCGCCTTTCGTCTCTTGTCTCTTCGATGGGCTGAATCGGCTGTAGGTGTTCGGTGATTTGTGGTGGGATGTTATTGGCGAAGGCGTCTTGGGCACCCAAGCGATGAGCAATATTCATCCGCTGCTGCCACCGCTGGAGTTCCCGCCGGTCCAGTTGTTGGAAACGTCGGAACTGCTCGAGTTCCTCGTCCTCGTCATCGAAATTATCTAGGTCGACGTCGCTCAGGTCGTAGAAACGACCGGCGAACTGACCCCATGCACCCTGCCATTCGACGTTTCTTGCCTGGCGGCGTGCCCTCCTGAGGCGGGCGCGAGTGCGGACATGATGTCCACGGGTGTCTCTTGGGGTTGGCCGAGAGACATATCGAGGACGGGCTAGCCGTGATTCCTCGTCGAGGGCCTCGGGCTCGTCTGTAAGTTGAAATAGGTGGCGACATTCCATGCAATACCAGTCGCCCTCGGGGATGCCTTCGAGGCCGATGCAGTGGGTGTGGTAGGCTGCATCGCAACTGTCGCAGAGCAGCAGAATGTCCTCGCGCTCTGCCGAGTTGCATATGGGGCACGGGTGGTTCTGCTCCTGCTCTTCCTCGACATTCTCCCCGAGCCACTGTTGGAAGTCGAACTCGGCGACTTGTTTCTTGTCTTCGACGTCGTAGGTGGAAATTGCGGTGCCTGTATGTGGAAAACCATAATAGTCAGTTACTGGACGCGGTTGGGATGGAGGCTTGGTGGGCTGCAGGGGGGCGTTCTTACCATCTACACCGTTGAAGACGCGAACGGTATGAAAGATGTTGCGGCAGATGGGGCAAGAATTGGTCTTTTGGGCCCATGAGCGGATGCACGCATCGTGGATGATATGGTCACAGCCATCGAGGGCTGCCACGATGTTGAGATGGCCAGCGGCCTCGTCGTTGTCGGACTGGATTGTGGATGTGGATGTGCCTATGGCTGTGGTGGTAGTGGTGGTGGTAGTAGTGGTAGTGGTAGTGGTGGTGCTACCGTCGCCTGCAGGTACCTGGGGAGGGTCTCCATCCGCAGCGAGGGTGACAGTCGAGGCCAGAGAGCGCGGAAGGGGAAGAGAGTCCAGGCATATTATGCACTGCTCAGGCTCAGACATGATGCCGATTGCAATGATACAGACGAGGCCTTGATGAAAACATGTAAAATGATGGCTCGGGGACGTGGTACTCTTGACAAGGCGCCGATGGACCGGTGGCGCCAACGAGGGCGCTGCGCGGGCGGTGGCTGTTGGTGGTGGCTGTTGGTGGTGGTAATAGTGGTGGTTAGGTGTCGGGTGGTGCTGGCGGGAGTACAGTGATACAGCGGTTGCACTGGGGGCCCTGTCGTTGAGGTGCTGAAGGTGGGTAGGTGGGAACCTTGGGGGGCGGGGGGAGAATTGGTGGAAGTGAAGGAGGGAGAGTTGAGAGGTGCGGCCGGCGCCAGCAGCTGGTGGTCCTGCTGCTTGGAGGCAATGGAATAACAATAGCGGGGCTCCAGGTCCAATCAGCGTGTCCGGCTAGTGGCAGTGCCGCCTGTTCGCCGCTGTTGGTGCTGAGGTGAGGTTGCCAGTGCTCTACTCGTACGTAGTACAGCGGACAGCCTCGTTCCGGGGCCTCGTAGAATGGCTGATCCTTTGATCCCAGCGTGATCCTCTGGAAGATGTCTCTGGGGCTGATGCCTGGGGCTTCTGATCTCAAGTGGTTTCTGGGCGAATTTGTGCTCCCCTGGTGGCTTGTGGCTTGTGGCGTGGTCGGGTGTGTTTCGTAGGTAAGGTAGGTTTGTGACCAGTGGTTTCCAGACTTGGTCGCTCTTAGCTGACGATGATGAAAGAAGTCCGATGAGAGCAACGACACGCTGAGGACAGTAATAAAACGCCACTCTGACAGCAGACTGCCATTAAAGCCACCCAACAGGGGGAAATGGATTGAAAGATGTGCTGCCAACAAGGTCGATAAGATCAGGCCGATGGCAAGTCAACTCGTCTCACTTTGGGACCCAGGTATGCACTCGTATGGCTACTGCCGGGGAGGGCCAGGGAGTGCGGCGGTGGATGCGAGGGCGGGTGAACCTTGTTGATGGGGAAGAATGAGCTGCCGCTGCTGGCGAGAAAACAGCTCGCTGCGGCACGTGTGACCAGTCACGAAGGCGCCCCCAGTTCTCCAATCCAGGCATAAGACATCTTTTTTAGGGAACTCTTGGAAGATAGGTCGGGGCCCGTCTAAGTAGGTATTGGGGGTGCGTGACCACCTCTCACAGGTGCATACGAGTCGTACTAAATAGTACTAATACAGGCAGCTTCTTGACCTTGTTTTCGTGGCTGGGTGGGTTGACTGAATAGGCAGCCCGCCCTGGGTGACGTTGATAACGGGCCTCTCAGGTGGATGTGCGTGGGCGAATGTCGGTATCGGTTGTGTATCATCAGATTCATGACGAGTGGTTTCGTCGGTCACCCGAGGCTTGGGGCTTGCTTCACGGCCCTGTCTCTCTGGTTCTAATTCGAACTAGGTACGTACTCGTAGTGCCTACCACTTTGACTACGGGAGTCGACGGGCGGGCAGAAACCATTCAAATCCCTGTCCTCTCAGGCCCATGGGGTTCAACTGTTACGAGTACGAATCCCCATAAAACGGCAACCTGACGCATTCATCTCGGATGCGCGGTTAGCAAGTTCACCGTCATTTCATTTACTCGTGAATGCCAATTTCAGTGACTCATCCCTGGGGCTATCGAGGAGATCTCGGTGCTGGTCAAAACATGGGGCGAAGGAAGCATGCGCACACCAGGTCAAAGCACACGTAACCAACCAAAGGTTGCGTGCTGACCTTATGACAAGGCTGACGTGCCGAGCTGTTTCTCGTGTGAATGCCCAACCACCCACATAGTCTCGCCAAATCTTAAGGCGTTCTGGCTTGCGCGCGTTAATAATGGCTTACACCCTGCCCTTGAGTGGGCTTGGGCTGGATGAGTTGGCGTCCCCACTCCCAACAATGCGCGCGGCAAGGCGTTGGTAAGGCTCGCGGTGTTACGCTCCGTCAAGTGAGCGACTCACAAGAACACGCGACTCACAAGGGCACGTAAACCAGCTCGCCAGGCCTGGATACGTAACCTCCAATGACCAAGAAAACCATTACTAGTTAGTCACACCCGTGGCTGGCGTATTTTCGCCTCGCACTCACTTGCGAGGCCGTTGACGCTGGATAAGCGCAAGGCACTAGGGGATCGGCGTTGCAGGCCTCTTATCATCACGTTGTCGGGCAGGGACAAGGCCAAGAACGCATTCGTCCGAACCCATGCAGAATTTTTGTTTTGGTCCATTGCTAATCGACCGGCCTCTATGAACCGCAGACCGAGAGGCTGACGTTGCAGATCGTCAACTCGTAGTGTAGGAACGAATACCCGCCATGTCCCTCCCCAATGCACCAGTCCGGAAAGCAAAGCCGAGAAATTTGAATGCTCTTCGCTCCAACACCACCTTAGACCTCCGCAATCTCCCTCAGACGTCGCAGGGTGGAGCGGGTAGCGGCAGCGGCAGCGGTACTATAGCGATTCCCGTGTTAGCATTTTTCGTCACCCAAGGAGGGGGATGAGGGCGCCGCATCCGCGTGAGGATGTGATGCCGGCGGGCAGACGTACGAGACGGTGTAGGCGCCACCAGCAATGGTGCGCTTGCAGCCACGGCAGTTCCAGATGCCAACAGCCTGCCGGCGGACGGTGACCTTTCCGCAGAAGGTGCAGGTGTACTTGGCGTGCTGGGTGATTTCCATCTTCTTCACCTGCTTACGCAGGGAGGCACCGTAGCTGTAAAGGAATCAAAAGTCAGTCTTCGTGTGTTCCACCAGGCTCCGCTCGTCGTCTGGCGTCTATCGTCTTGCACGTAATGGTCGATTGGCGTAGGTTGGGAATTGAATTTCACGAGTTTGAGACGGCGCGACCTCAGTCTTGCTGTTCGAGGTTCTCGGTTCACGGGCCCAACCCAAGACGGGTCGATAGTAGTCGTAGATCGAGCATTTCCGTGTCGAGATCGAAGACGAATTCGGACGAGGCGGTTTGGGGCACGACTGGGAACTCACCGGGTACCATATTTACCGCTGCAATCACAGGTTAGCAAGAGTGTCAACAATCCTTTTGAATGTGAGGAATACGTACGTCACGCCGACCTTCTTGGTGCGCTTCGTCATTTTGGCTGGTTGTGTGTGGTTTGACGGTGTCGGGGTGGAGGATCGGTAGAGTGCGGTTGACGATGGACCACCGAAAATGTATTGCTGGGTTGGAGTTGTGAATTTTCCTTAGGGCAAGCACGTGAGTGGGGGGAAAGCGAGAAGTGCCAGTGCGCGCGGTCAAAAAGGTGTTGCGGGTCCAATCGAGTGCCGCCAAAACTTCGGGTCAAGGATAGGTAGGTAGGAGCTGGGAGCTGACAGTCTTAGACTAGAGGTAAGGTCACGTGAACCGCTGATGATGGGAGCAAACCATTGTCAAGCTACCTACGAAGTAGTACCTGTATCATGACGACAACTTAAATTGGGTCGTCCATTGGTGGTGGAATGCTAGTATCTCATCGATACAGAGGTTGTGAAGCCAAATTCCTATGGGCATGATACCCGATTGCCACCTTGACCAGACAGTTCTTCACGCAATGGTGCGTGGAGAGGAAGACGGGGGCGGGGAGTAAACTGTCAACACCTGTGCCTCGGCAGTTGGAGAGGCGGCGCCCTGATGATCCTCTGAGGATGGTTGTTCTATCCGTACTCGTATGTACTCGTTCAAGTACAGGGGGTACGGATACTAATGAGACACAGCATTCAAACATTAAGCTATGGTATCATGACTTAGCCTGTACTTTTGAAGAGGCAGCATTCGTACTCGTAGTACTCTTCATCTCGTTCGTAGTGTGGATAGCCACCAGCTGTTTTCCCGAGTTGGTGATGTTGTTGGTCGCCTGCCCCTGTAGTGCTCAGGTTGAGCGGAGACCACCCGGGGTACGTTAGCTGATGTCACCACTTATCTCCCCTTCCACGCAGCTACCTATAAAACCAACTACGAACTCCTCATTTTCAATTGCAGTTAATGTTATTGCTGGCCTCGATTCAGTCTTCAGCTAATTAAGCGAGAATTTTTGGTTCCATCATGCCTTTGAAGCAGCATGGTCGTCGGTACGACCTCATTGTCTTTGGGGCTACCGGTGAGCTGCGTACTGCTTGAAACTGTTTGTCTCGGATGCTCACACAGGAACCAGGTTACACCGGCCTGTTGGCTTCGGAGCACATTGCAACTCACCTCCCAACCGACCTGAAGTGGGCCGTTGCAGGCCGCTCCGAAGTCAAGCTGCAAAATGTGGTTGGCGAGTGCAAGAAGCTGAACCCCGACAGGATCCAACCAGGTACGAATATGGGGAAACCAGGATAGAGTGCTTACATTATCCGTATATGCACTGTCATCTGTAAGGGGGGGCGCTGACCAGTGTGTTCATCTCAGCTATTGAGCTCGCCGATGTGAACGATGAAGAGAGCCTGCGGGCTTTGGCTGAGAAGACGTACATTCTCATCACCACCGTTGGGCCATACTGCATGTATGGAGAGAAGGTCTTCAAGACATGTGCCGAGACCGGCACCCATTATCTTGACTGCACTGGTGAATTCCCCTGGGTCGGCCGCATGATCAAGAAATATGAGAAGACTGCCCAGAAGACCGGTGCTCTCATGTTCCCGCAGATCGGTGTCGAGTCTGCACCCCCAGATCTCTGCACCTGGGCTCTGGCCCAGCATGTGCGCAAGAACCTAGGGACATTCACCAAGGACATTACCATCAGTATTCATGAACTCCAGTCAGTTTACAAGAGGGCCTATTTCAAATCACCGTGAAGCTGACCGCACCTCTAGCTCTGCCCCCTCCGGTGGCACGCTCGCAACTCTCCTCTCTATTTTCAACTACTTCACTCTGAAAGAAATCCAAGATGCCCAGAAACCTTATGCCCTATCCCCTGCTGCTCATAAGAAACCCACAAGGCCTAGTGTTTCTCTATTGAGTGGTCTCTTTGGATCTCGCTCCATCCCCGACCTCGGCACCGTCACCACCTCACTCGCAGCTTCGACCGACGCCTCTCTCGTGGAGAGGACCTGGGGCCTGCTTTCTGTGACACCGAGCCGCAAAGATGAGTTCTATGGTCCCAATTTCACGTGGAACGAAGTCTTCAGGGCCCGAAACTGGCTCCACGGAGCCATGGTGCATTGGGGCCTCTTGCTGGGAGGCTTCTTCATCGCGTGCATCCCTCCTGTGAGGACTCTGCTTCGCAAGTTCATCTACCAACCTGGCGAGGGCCCACAGAGGGAGGATATGCAGAAGGAATCGATCGAGTACTGGGGCATAGCGAACCCAGAGGGCGAGGTCAAGGGTAACCAGAGGGCCTTCTGCAAGGCCACTTACAGCGGCAGCATGTACTACCGTGAGTGCTCTCTCTATTCCTTAATTGGGGGGATTTTATATGCTCACTGCGCACAGTTACGGGCCTCTTCCTTTCTCAGGGGGCGTTGACCCTCCTGGAGGAGGACACTGGCCTGGATGGGGGAATCTACACCCCGGCCTGCCTGGGTCAGCCCTTTATTGACCGTACCTACAAAGCTGGGTTCAAGGTCGACGTCGAGACACTGGAGGATTAGGGGAAACGAAGCAAGCGGCCTAAATTAGTTGGTGCTTTTTTGTTCCAAAGAAAAAACGCACTTGCTTGGTAGTTATACTTGCGGAGACGCTTACTATAATAGGTTGTCTCCTTCGCCTTGCTAGATGACGCCGCATATTGCTGGACCACTTCTTAGAGCAATTTATCACAAATGAACTACCTGGTGGAACGGGCACAGGTGACACCTAGATCAGCGTGGTGCAATTACCCTAAGTAACTGTATGCTCGATGATCTCATGGCACGGCACTGGGCCTGTGTAGCACAAGAACTGCATCGCCGTGGGGCTCTTTCCCTCACAGTGCTATACGTAACTCCCTGGTACTAAGTAATGTAGGACTACCTAGTAGTGTACACAGGCGGAGACGTTTTGTGTGCTGCACCAGAGTATGCCGTCAATTTTGTCTTTCGGGGTGTCTTAGAGTATTCATTAAGAAATAAAATCAATCAAACAGGCTGTTGAGGCAATCTGAGTGTGGCATGTGGCACAGGAGGGGCAGTTGTTTCGCCTGTTTCCGGATTCGGGGGATGCGCGATCGGCTGTGACAAAAGTTAAGGTAGTACGTAGTAAAGTGCGTAGCTCCAATAGCTCTCCAATTGGGGACGTCATTGCTGCAAAAGTCGAGTGCACATCAACAGTCCTCCTCCCACCGCATTGCACACTGCACACCGCACACCGCACCACGCCCATCGACTCCTCTAGCACATCCGTTTTCTCCGATCCAACAGTATCCCCGTCGAGGCCCCGAAGCACTCTCGGCTGACGATCGGCATGTGCGACATGTGCGACACGACTTGATATTCATTGTGGCGAGCTAGCTAGCCCAGCGTCTCAGCTACTTTGTAACCAACAATGGAGGCATCCCAACCCGACCAGACAGGCCAGGTTGGCCAGACTGGCCAGACTACTAGTAGCCAGACTGCCCAAAGCAGCCAAAGCAGCCCCAACGGCCCCAACGGCCCCGGGCCCAGCGCAACCGAGAGCACACCGCTGCTCCAGACAGGAGACGGCCGCCCCAGGAACCCGCGGACCGTCACCTTTAGCTCCAACCCCGTCACCAGGACCATCGAACCTGTCCTCCAGCGCACACCTTCGAGGAGCCCCCATCATGTGCTCAGCGGCACCTCCGGAGCAGCCACCTCCAGTGCCGCTGGCCAGCCCGTGTTCGCCGCCCTCAATAGCAAGCTGCGGAGGCGCAATAGTCACAGCGCCGTCCCCCCGAGCTCCATGCCTCTGGGGCCCAAGATTGGACCGCAGCGAAGCACCAAGAAGATGGAGAAGCTCAAGCTGCTGCCGAACCCAGAGTTCGACGAGGAGGAACCCGACGATGAGGATGGTGGCCGAGATGTATACTCACAATACGCCCGCATCAAGGACCCCAACGCCAGGAGGGACGCAGCGAGACTAGGCAAGGCCGACAGAGATAGGTTACCGCGAGTGACAGCGTACTGCACTGCAAACCGGTACGATATGGAGGCCCTGCAGCGGTTCTTCAAGGGCAAGGCCAAGGCCAGAGGCACGAACCCGAAGCTCATTGACGAGTGTCTGTACTCGCCATACAGCTACAGCAAGGGGCTACCCCAACCACGGTCTCGCCCGGATCCCGTGAGGGTATATGAACGTAGGCACTCTACCGGCGGCGAGTCCATCGAGGAGGGCCAGCAGCGCCGGGAGACTCTCATGGACGCCAGTCCAGATAGCCCCGAAGATGGGTACACACAGCGACCCGACATTGACACCGGCCCTCTTCACAGCGAGGAGCTCCTCGGTCCTAGCATTGCCGACGATGACCGCCCCATCACCGACAGCATACCTGACTTTGACATAAATGTCCACACACCCGAGGTCTTCCTATTCGACTACGGCGTGGTGGTAATATGGGGCATGACCCAGGCTCAAGAGACTAGATTCCTCAGGGATATCTCCAAGTTTGAGCTCGAGAAGCTCTCGCCCGACGATGTTGAGACGGAGCACTTCAACTTCTACTACACCAGGGAATACCAGCCGCGTATATACAACGACTTTATCACATTACGCGACAAGAACAACTACATGACCAAGTTGGCTATTTCCCACGCCCTGGCACAGAGCGTCAAGGTATGCCCTCCAATGTCGACTACATCGGCCTCGGAAACTATGCTGACATGGGGATTTCGCAGACATCTCTCTTCGAGGAGCTGATAGCATCGACCGTAGAGACATGCAAGGATATTCCGACCCAGATTGCCATGACCGGCAAGATTGCCCTGAGCCGCTCCCAGATCAACATGCAGATTGGCGAGCTGTTCATCCTCCGCATCAACATCCACCTCAACGGCTCCGTCCTCGACACCCCGGAGCTCTTTTGGGTCGAGCCCCAGCTCGAGCCCGTCTACCAGGCCGTCCGGAGCTACCTTGAGATGGACCAGCGAGTAAACCTGCTGACGGAGCGCCTCGATGTCATTGCTGACCTGCTGGCTGTGCTCAAGGACCAGCTGAGTCACGGGCATGGCGAGATGCTGGAGTGGATTGGTATGTTTCCCCTTGGAAAGAAATGGCCCCCTGGTTGATAGTATGCTAATGCCTGATAGTCATTGTACTCATTGCGGCAGAAATATTGGTCGCTGCGGTCAACATTGTCGTGGATCTCTATGCGGGGGAAGTTTGATAGCACTGACTGAACTGGATGCTACTAAGGAAGACGTACGTATCGAAACAACAGCATTATTTTTGTCATGTATATGTATTTGTACAGCTCGTAGATAGATGAAAGGCTTCACAGCAACTTGGAATAATAGCATACGAGGATCCGGGATGTTGCCTTTTTTTTTCTTTTATTTTTTTTCTTCTTTTTTGCAAGATGAGAGCAAGTAAACCTCAAATGTCTATTAATATGACCCAATTCTGTTCCGCAGCCCAATGCGCTACTGGTCATGTCCTGAAGCACCTATTCCACCGTAGAACGCCTAATCATGTCAACACCCGATTTGATACAAACATGGTTTATGTCTTCTTCAGTCGCCACCCCGGTCCTTGTCCGCTGAAGGCTCACGCTCCTCGGCGTCATTGTCCTTCATCTCCACGTCCTCGTCTCGTGCCTCGTCCTTGACCTCTTTGTCCTTCTTGTCTGCCTGCTCCTCCTTATCCTCCTTATCCTCCTTGTCTTCCTTGGCCGGGGAGGCAGTCGGCTTCTCACCACCTTGGCTACCCTCGAGATCCTTGGCCTGGCTGGATGCCTTGTACTGATCCACGTACTTGTCCTTGTCAGACTCTGACAGCTCCTTCCAGCCGCGCTCCAGCTCCTCGTCGACGTTGACGTCCTGGTCCGTGCTTTTCTCCTCCAGCTCAGGGCGGCGCTCCTTGGCATAGAGGCTGAAGGCGCCCTTGGAGAGGGCATCCGGGTCGGCAGGGCCAGCAGCGCCCTCGTCGGCCGAGTGCCGGCGCTCGGAGCCGGCGGGGGACTGGGAGGTGCGGCGGTTGGCAGAGGGAGACTTGTCCTTGGCGTCAGCATCGCTGGGGGCGGTGGCCTTGCGGTGGCCGCGCTTGATGCGCAGGGGCTTCTCCTTGGGCTTCCGGAGGTTAGCATCCGCATCTCTGAGTAGGTTGCTGTGGGTCTCGGCGTGATGCTGTTCCTAGGACAGAGCCCACAAATATCAATACTGTAGAGGTGAGAGAGCCCCAGAGGGGTGGACTAAGGGGAGAGGGACAGAGAGAGAGGGAGATGGAGAGAATGGGAGAAGAAATATTGTGTGATTCGCTGTCGTACCGTTGGTGGCGGGCTGGGGCTGCCCTCCGAGTCCTCGACGTTGGTGCTGGTGCGCTTAGCCAGCTGCTCGAGCAGAAAAGCTCGCTCGATTCTCAGCTTCTCGACCTGGCGCTTGATGCGAGAAAGGCGCACGCGGGCGGCATCGTTGGCGTCTTCGACCTCGTTGGTGCGGTTCTTGAGCTGAACGCATTTGCGGCGGTAGGCCTCCTCTACGGAGGGAGGCAGGGAGGGAGGGACGGCTGATGGAGCGACGTTAGCTTCGGGGTCTGCGAGCTTGCGCTTCGGGGGCATCGTGGCTGGCGTATGGGTGGTGGTGGTGGTGATGCGTAGTTGACCAGAGGGTTGGCAGGGTGTCGTGGATGCGGATAATGGGGGTTCGAGGGGAAGACGAGAGATGGCAAGGGGGAGTTTCTGCTGTCAAGAACGCGACTCACAAGATTGGGGCGCCATGACGTCGGGCGCGTTCGCTGGTAGGGAAGCGGAGGGTCAAGGAGGGAGGGAGACAGAGTGCGAGGTGCGCTGATGGCGCTGTGGGAGCTCCCTAGCCAGGGAGGCTTAGGGGGGTTGCTTTACTGCGCAAAGCCGCTGTGAGACTGGCAAACACTCCCGGCCAACAGACGTATTTGCAACCGGGGAATGCGACTATTGGTGATGGATGGTCTGGTTCGTGACGGACGGCTGCGGCTCCAACATGGGGAAAATTGAAGCCAGACGCGAGCGAGGCTGACCGGCTTGCTACGATTCAAGGCCAATCGCGTGTCTCCGGAGAACCCTGGGGTCTGGTCGTGGGTCAGTTTCCTGTTAGCACGGTACCTGCCGCTATGTCATCATCTGTCACAAAGGGAGGTACCTGCCAACCCGTCTACGCCGCCGAATGACTTTAGGAGCATTAGGCCAGCACATGTTGGTGTATTGGTGTATTATCGCAGTATGTTAAAGTTAGAGAAGAGCCACACGAAGATCATGACAAGAACGGGTCGGGGCGAAAACTGAGCTTCACCAAGTGGCTTATACGTGGATGGCATGGCACAGCAGCAGTTGTTCTACCACGATGCAGTACCGCCTTAGCAGGTATACCATTGTGTCGCTTGCTGCCTTCAGACCACTGCATTACAGCTCTTGTGTCTGAAGACACAAATTCCAAACCATCTCCCTCAATTTCTGTGTTGGACATCACCTCGAGACACGAGTGGTAGCAGGTATTTGGGCTTCAATGATAGGCAGCCTTGGAAGTCAGACGTGCCCATGGAGAGCGTCTGGAGCGCAGGCGGCAGCTGCAGGTACCTGGCAGGCCGGAGCGGATCAACCTCGCCCGGAGGGGCCCTGTCCCATTGGCCAGCGGGGTACCTCCAAACCACACAGCCCAAGATTTTCTAGGAGCGGTGGCATCAAGTGATAACCTAGCAGCTCCTGGATCTCAAGGTTGGAAGGATAATCATCTTGGTATTCCTTCTTTCCGGAGCGCCCGCACATAGCAACCATGTCGCTCAACATCCCCAACGCGCCCAACGCCAACTTGTTTAAGCAGGGCTACAACAAGTGAGTATACTGCCCGCCCACCACCCCCCACTCTCCTGGCCTCCTGGCTGGGGGGAGCTTGGAAACCAGACCGCTGACCGTGATACCAGCTACGACTCCGAGGATGGCGCCGTCCTACGAAACATCGAGGCCTGCCGTGCCATCTCCTCCACCGTCCAGACCTCTCTAGGTCCCTACGGCCGCAACAAGATCATCATCAACCACCTCCAGAAGATGATCCTCACCTCCGATGCCGCCACCATCCTCCGCGAGCTCGACGTCGTCCACCCGGCCGCCAAGCTCCTCGTCATGGCCAGCCAGCAGCAAGATTCCGAGATGGGCGATGCCACCAACCTCGTCATCATCTTCGCCGGCGAGCTGCTGCGCAAGGCCGAGGACCTGCTGCGCATGGGCCTCAAGGCCTCCGACATTGTCATCGGCTACGAGAAGGCCCAGAAGTTTGCCCTCGAGACCCTCGACGAGCTGGCCATCGACAAGGTGGAGGATATCCGCGACCAGGGTGAGCTCAGCAAGGCCATCCGCACCGTCGTCGCCAGCAAGCAGAACGGCAACGAGGACTTCCTGGCCGACCTCGTCGCCGAGGCCGTGCTCGCCGTCCTGCCCAAGAACCCCGCCAACTTCAACGTCGACAACATCCGTGTGGTCAAGATCATGGGTGGCAGCCTGGAGCAGAGCAGGGTGGTCAAGGGTATGGTCTTCCCCAAGGAGCCCGATGGTTCTGTCAAGAAGGCCCGCAAGGCCAAGGTCGGCGTCTACACCTGCCCCATCGACAACAGCCAGACCGAGACCAAGGGCACCGTCCTGCTTCACAACGCCAAGGAGATGGTTGATTTCACAAAGGGCGAGGAGTCGCAGCTGGAGACGGCCATCAAGGAGCTCTACGACTCGGGCCTGCGGGTCGTTGTTGTCGGCGACCGGGTAGGCGATCTGGCGATGCACTACCTCAACCGCTTCGGCATCCTGTGCATCAGGATTCTCAGCAAGTTTGAGCTGCGCAGAGTCTGCCGCGTTGTGGGTGCTACGCCGCTGGCCCGGCTAGGAGCCCCCATGCCCGATGAGATGGGCACCATCGACGTTGTCGAGACCCTCGAGATTGGCGGTGACCGCGTCACCGTCTTCCGCCAAGAGGACGAGGCGACGAGGACGGCGACGCTGG
This sequence comes from Amphichorda felina, assembly GCA_016490725.1. Lineage (NCBI taxonomy): Eukaryota > Fungi > Ascomycota > Sordariomycetes > Hypocreales > Bionectriaceae > Amphichorda > Amphichorda felina. The sequence continues at coordinate 45,042 of JAEMHR010000021.1, read as the reverse complement.
TCCTCCGTGGAGCCACGCAGAACCACCTCGACGACATTGAGCGCGCGGTCGATGACGGCGTCAACGTCGTCAAGGCTATCACAAAGGACCCGCGTCTCGTACCCGGTGCCGGCGCCACAGAGACTCAGCTCGTGGAGAGGATACAGGCCTTTGGCGAGAAGACGTCCGGCCTGAGCCAATACGCCATTAAGAAGTACGCCGAGGCGTTCGAGGTTATCCCCCGCACGTTGGCTGAGAGCTGCGGACTTGACGCCACCGAGGTCCTCAGCCGTCTATACGCCGCTCACCACAAGAGTGACAGCTGGGACACGGGCGTTGATGTCGATGTAAGTTCGCTTTCACCCCCATCCCCGCCCAACAGATCGCTGACCAGAAACCAGAACGTCGAGGACACTGGCATCCTGGACGCCAAGGAGGAGGGCATCCTGGATCTCCTCGCCCCCAAGCACTGGGCCATCAAGCTTGCCACCGAGGCTGCCCGCACAGTTCTGTCCGTCGACCAAATCATCGTTGCGAAACGCGCTGGTGGGCCCAAGCCTCCTGGCCCCAACCCGGTAAGCCCCCCACCATGACCGTTGGCACAACGTGCGAAGCCACAGCCGGCAATTGCTAACCAGCCCCTGCCACAGAACTGGGATGAGGACTAAGCCGTTTCCACAATTCATGACAAGTCATTCACAGATACCGGTCGGGGGGGGGGACAACTGCCTCAAGGCCCCCAGGTGGGGAGGAGGGCTTGCATTAATGAGATGAAGAGAAAAGGGAGAACTCGTGATGCAGGCTTATTCTGTAACCTGCACAGGATGTGGGCGGGCTGGGTGAATGACCTCAAACGAAAAAGCAAGCAGAATCTGATGAATAGACTTGAGGGGACCACAATCCATCCCGTGATCCGTCGATAATGACGGGGCCAACGCATTCACTCACGCAGGTGCATGGTCTATTGCCCTCTTGAGGTACCCTGTCGAATGCGAAACATTTACCCTGTCCCAGAAAAATGACAAGTCAAGATGAACAATATCAACTAGAGATTATGGATACGGATACAGGGTTATCACATGGCCCAATGGCCCAACCTTTGAACCAGGAGACATGACAAGGCGAAATGGGGCATGAGTACTCTGTACGGATACTCTGTATGTGATAATAACTTCGTAAATCTCTTGAAATTCGTTTGTATACCTCCTCATGTCAACCACCTCCGTCCAGGGCACTCTCGATGCCTATAGATCCTGACCTAATATTCCTCCGCCACATAGGTATCTGACTTGGGACCCTTTAAGTATCATAAGCCAAAAAAAAAAATGAAGAAAAAACACCCGTATCCAAGCAAACCTCTTGGTATCTAGCCCCCATCACCAGCAACCAGGCAGGGCATGTCTCCACTATCATCAAGTAATTGAAGCCCACACACTTGGTCGATCCTGTCAGTACCCAGTACTACTCATGTACCTCCAAGTACATGCTACTCGTCACACCCACTTCCCCGCTGTAAAAGGGGGGAAAGCAACCACAAGAAAGAAAAAACCATGGCGAGTAATATTCGGCCTCACGCAAGAAGCACACTAGGATGTGATGCTGAGCAAAGCGCGGTGGGTATGAGAAGGAATATCAAGAAAAGAAAAGACAGCTCTTGAAGCTGACAAGGTATCATGGTTTTGTTCTCGCGTACTCCGGCCAACGGAGGAAAATATGCAACAGACACCAGAAGTAGTAACCGACACACGCGTGCCATGTGAAGATGCTGAATTCGAGTCCCTCTTTTTGAGGTATACGTAGCCAACGCCGTTACTGTGAGACGCCTTCGCCATATCAACAAAAAAGCATGGTAGAGATGGACCACGGGGAGACGGCTTAGGCCTCCTCGACAATACCACCGGCCTCGCCCCCGTCTTCACGCCACTCACGGCTCCTCTCTGTAAGCCGCTTGACGCCGCTCACGCGGCTTGCCCAAAGGCTCTCGACAGGGGTACGGAAGGTGAAGGAGCGCTGGGAGCTGATGACACCAATGGCCTGGAGCACCGCCTTCCGGCTGTCTCGACCAAACACAGCAGGGTGGTTGATCCACTCAAGGCTGCTCTCGAGCTCCTGGTCCAGAGCAGACACCGTGTTGGCATCAATTCCAGAGCTGAGGCCCAGGGTGTCGTTGGACCGGCTTGTGGGGAGTTGGGGGGCGGTGGTCCCGGAGGGCGTGGAAGATGCTGGGGGGGACGGGCTACGCTTTCGGTCTGGTGTGCTGGATTGACCGGAGGAACCGTCGTTGGCAGGATGCGGCGTGGAGTTGCCGGTCTTGGTTCCTCCCGCAGGGGGGACGGGAGGAAGGCCACCCTTTCCGAGACCCTTGAGGATGGAGCGAGTCTCGTTGAGAAGGGTGTGGGCGCGCTCGTGCTGGCCGCGGCTCACCAAGGTCAGAGCCCTGGTAAGCATGTCCGAGGTGAGGAGCTCCATGCGCCTCTGCACAATGTGTGGGTGAGGTGGGATGGGTGGGGAGGTGCCCCAGGACTTCTTTTGGCTCGTGCCGACGGGCAGCATTGTGATTGCCAGGAGCGATGGCCGGGGCATCTGCATGGCTGTGCCGTCGCGGAGGATATCACCCCAGGACAAGTCAGCCTGTATGAGGGGCACTTCCTCCACAGACACAGTCCGCTCGGCCTCATTGTCCATTGTGCCGCCAAGGGCCTCCAGGCCAGACACAATGTTGTCCCAGGGGTCCTGGGGAAGCTGATCCTGGGTGATATTGTCGGGAAGGACCACCAGCTGGACGAGGATGTCTCTCTTGTCTCCAAAGCGCAGGTCTCCGAGCGCAGCTTCGGCATCACGACCAGTAGCCCTCTTCGTTATCTGGAGGGCGCCGCTGATCTTGTGGAACTTGGCTGGCGAGCCTTCGGGGAGTTTGAGCTTGAGCTTGACATTCTGGTGCGAAAGAGACTGTATGGACCCGAGACATCCCGCCAGGCACTCCCGAAGCATCATCCAATCCTTGACGTAGGTGTAGGAGGCCTTGGTCCGTGTCGAGAGCTCGATCATGGTGTCGGGCTTGTGCGTCATGCCCAGGCCAAAGGAGTGGATGGCTATCTTGGCGGCCTCCGCTCTGGAGACGACAAAGTCAACACTGTCTGCGTCCGAGGTCGATGCGTCGCTGATGAGCATGATTGTGGCGATCGGGTTGTTGTGCTTGCGCTGCATGAGGAGATCCATGGCAACGTTGGCACCCTCAACCACGTCTGCGCGGTGGCTCTTCTGGCCGACAGGCTTGATGGAGCTCAGAATGTTGCTCCAGCCGGGCCACGCCTTGGTGGTCATGCCAACGATGGGCACACCTCCACCCCCAGATCCAAAGGTGACAAGTCCCATACGGTCCCGCTCGCCCAGCATGTTGACCATGAACTTGAGTGCGTCGCGCACAAGGTTGATCTTGACGCCCTGCATGGATGATGAAATGGGTACAACCACAACGACATCGATCGGGACGTGGACGGAGTTGGGGATAGGAGCGTTCCTAACCATGCTCGTGGTGTATTCTGTAGCCGCGGTTGTAGCCGACTTGGTAGGACCCCAGGACGAGGCAACAGACGACACTCTCTGGGGTCGAGACCGTTGCCATTCAGCCTCCTCATCCGTTTCTGACATATCGCGGTCATATTCGACGTTCCGCACAGGAGAAGTCTCAACAGCATTGAGATCCAGGAGAGCTTGCTGCCACAGCTTGAGCTGGTTGCGATTCTCGAACTGCAGATGAAACTGGGGCAGCTCAGCAACGGAGAGCCCCAGTGTCAAGACATTTTCGTCGATGCTGCCCGTCTCCGTGACCTCGTTGAGATGCTTCTTGATGAGGATAGACCCCTTCAGTGTGCACCGAGGTTTCCGGGGGGCACCATTCTCGTCCCACTGCTGCTGGGGCTTCTTCTCCTTGACACAGATGAGCATCTCGGCAAAGAGGAAGCATTCAAGCTCCTGCCAGTTAATCTTGTCCTTGCCAACGCGCAGCGAGCCGTACAGCCGCAGCTTACCGAACCTATTAAAGTCGAGCCCGTGCCAATTGTCGACGCGGTTGCGGAGGCTTTCAGTCATGTCCTCGAGGACATCTTGAGACTCATAAGGGTAGAATTTGGGCGCGCTTCGAGTAGGGGAAGGTAGTCTCGCGGCAGCGTCGTCGGGCCGACCATTGCTTGCTGGGGCCAAGGGAGGCGCTTGCGGTGCCGCCGCACCTAGATCCTCGGGGTCGGGCCTCCACTTGTTGTCCGGGACCTCGATGGTCACAAGACAGGTCAAAGTCTGCTGCTGGCGGGAGCGGTTGAGGGTAGGGAACTCGGAGCGAACCGTGACGCTGGGTGGCGGGATCGGGTTACGGGTGATGGGACGCGGGCTTCCGGGAGTTGTCTCCATGGCCTGGACGTCGTAGTCATGGCGCCGGGTCGGCCCGCTCTGGGTTGTTTCAGGGTAGCCAACAGACGAGCCCATTCCCGTCGCCCCAGTTGCCTCGCTATCGCTTCGGCCATGTCGTGATCCATATCGGTCGGAACCCGAGAGAGCATCTCGACTGTCGCGATAGCTACCGCGAGCAGCACTCTCTCTGCCGCCGCTATAAGGGTGTTGCATCTGCTGTTGCATCTGCTGGTGATGCCTCCTCTGGCCGCTTTCCAGGCTAGGTGGCCGCACCGTCTGAGCGTCCCAGGTTGGTGTAGGCGTCGGGCTGAGCATAGACCTCGAGTCACCCACTGACCGCACCATGTTGCTGATTTTCTCTATGTCTGAATTAGTCCGCCCGCTCATTTGATTGATGCCATTGGAGGACGAACCAATGTCAATAACATTGCCGCCTCGACTGGTATCGAGATGCAGTGGTGCGTCGCATGTCGGGCAGTACTGCGAGTCGAACTCGCGAATGAACTCGTAAAAGCAGGCCTCGTGGGATACGTGGGAGCAGGAGAACTGCAGGACGCGCTCTCCCCGCAGGGTGTGCTCCAGTGGCTCCTCGCACACGGCGCATTCACTGCCGACAAAGGTCCTCTCGCGGCGGTTGCGGCTGCGGTCTGTAGAGGTTGCCATGACGTTGTTGTCGATGCCGCCGACCCTGCGCGAAACGTTGCTGAGGCCCGACCTCACCGAGCTTGCTGAGGATTGGGATCGAGGAAGGTTGCCACCGTGGGAGCCGGGTTGGCTACTCGAGTATCCTACATGAGCCCTGTCAGTCACAGAAGGAATCGAGAAGGGTTTGCAGCGCCAGGGCCCAGGACGTAAGCCCGTGTGGCTTCCAATAGGCCAGCGCAGTGGGATATGCGCAACGGGGGACACACGTACCTTTGTCGCCAAACGGCGTGGGAGCACCAAGATGCCTGGAACCAGAGGCAGGCCCTGGACGGCGCGACTCTGATCTCGCCGGGTAAGAGCCTCCGAACCCGGGTTCACCTACACTTTCTGGAGACTCGTAGACGGGGTGCCTCTGGGGGTTGGGCTGATATCCAGAGTTGTCGTAGCCGTAAGCGTGACCTTGATTTTGACCGTGGTCCCGATTCTTGTGAAAGCGACTGAACATTGAGAAAACCTTGGAGCAGGCTGACGGCGGTGACTGGTCCTTGCGAAAGGGGGGGAGCGGGCGACGCGGGCGGTAATCAAGGCGGGGAAGAGGTGTTTGCCAAAGGTGCGATTATCCGGCTGAAGACTGTATGCCGCCGTTTGTACTCGAGTCAATGGGCGTGTACGGGCGTGAGAGGCGGGAGCGAGCTGTGCATAATCGGTGCTGACGGGTGACGAGGGTGGCTGGCACTGGGTGCTATGCTATACGGCCTGGCGCAATCGGTCGAGAGGATGTTGGTGTACGGCGTGCGAGTATCCGTACCGAGGCGAGGCTCCGGGTCGATGAGCCCCCCAAAGTCCCAGACGGAGGAGGGAGGAGCAAAAGAGAAATGAAATGAGGCGCTCGCTTATCCAGGGTGCGCACCCGCGGAGTACCTTGGTGCGTACGACGACGACGGCACCAGGACGCTTCGTTTGTGGGAGGGAGCGAAACAAGTCGAGTTTGCGGATGCGAAAGGGAAGAATTGAAGAAGGAGGAGGAAAAGGATGGACGGCGAGGGCGATGGACGCAATGCAACGCAGTGCCAAGGAAGTCGCAACGGCAGCGGGACTGGGGACTGGGGACTGGGGATTGGGATTGGATTTGGGATTGGGATTGGGGATGCGCTCACCAGCGACCCAGTGACCCAGTGACCTCTGTGACCTGAACCTCTGTGACCTGAACCTCTGTGACCAGCCCCAGCAACGGGGGAAGGCAACCTGGGAGGCTGGAGCTCGGAAGCCAACGGCCGAGAGGAGAGCGAAGAAACGGGCGGTGGTGGTAGTGGTGGTGGTGGTGGTGGTGGTGGTGGTGGTGGCCCAGTCGGCAGATGGTGCTGCTGGTCCTGGACTCCAGGACTCCTGGGTGCGCCGATGCAGGAACCAGCGTGATAAAAGGGGCCACTTCAGGAGGCCCAGCAGGCCCAGGAGGCCCAGCAGCGCAGGTTGCTTGTGTGCCAGCGTCGGCGTCGTCTTCAGACCAGGCACACTCCCCTGCTCGCTGATGAATGGAGCCATGGACCTAAGGTAGGCCTAGCGCTGCATGTACCTGGGAGTCGCTGGGACTTGCAAGTTGCCCGCCCAGGTGCCCAGGTGCCCAGGTGCCCAGGTGCCCAGGTGCCCAGGTGGTCAGGGACTCGGTGCTCTTGGCACCCTGGCCCCTGCTGGGGTGCGTGCAGCCTGCCCTGCACCTTGCGCCGGGGGACTGGCCGGGGGGTTGATTGATGATTTGATCATTGATTTGCCTGCTTTGCCCGATGCCATTGCGAGCCTCTCTCTGCTTCTGAAGTCCTGACCCTCGGTCCTGGCCGCCTGGGTGTCAGAGCGTCGCAGTAGACGCAGCTCGTCGGGGAAGAAAAACGTGCCAAGCTACCTACTCGGGTACTACGAGTACGAGTGGTGGGCGCTTGTTGGCCGTCTCAGACTCCCATAGTCCGATAGCCGTGCCCGCTGAGAGACACCGCGTGGTCTGAGAGTGACAGTCTTGTGTGTGTCAGCGACGCCCGGGGAAAGGAATTGACCCACTGGGGAAACTCCTCATTGTACGAGTAATATCATACTCGTAGTCTGTACGGAGCAGAGTCGCAAGCCTTTCGGTGTGGCCGCGTAGCTGCCAAACCAGAATGTAAATGCGATGCGCAGACATCCTTTCCTCCTCAAGGTAGGTGACACCAACGTTTTACTATTACTCGTACGAGAACGTACTAATGTAATAAGATTAACACAGTGCCACCGCTCAGGCCGTTGCACGGGCCGTGGAAAGGAGAGGGGAATTAGCTTTCATCAACTATGAGTAGCGATCACCACCAATAGAGGTCATGGCGACGGGCCCAGGCGCCAGTTGAGCCCAACAGCCTAACTATTACTACTAGTCGTGAGCATGGAGGGGCATAACGCTTCGGTGCGATGACGATCCGTGACAGTGGCTAGAGCGGCCGGGCGATGGACCCCCGTTGGAAGCCACTTCACCAATGCCAATTGCAATACTAGCAACGAAGTAATCTATACCCCGTACGCATACATGGCTTTCAAGCGCGCAGATAGACTCCCTTCGCAGTGTCATGATTCCCATCTTGCGTTGGCCGCTTGCCAGCTAATCTCGACCCCACCCGCCTTGTGGGAAAAGTTCCGAGCATACGGATACGCTATGCCCAGTGCCCACAAGGTTATGCCCAGATACCTAATTGGTCTCGTTCTGAGCGGTCTGCTGCTGCCTTCTACTCGTATTACACTCTATACATTTCCATCTCCGGGTATCATGGAGGCAGTACTTGTAGTGCTGGTGCTGTATGTAGTACCACCTGTCGCTCATTGCATCATGGCATATACAAATTTCAATGGTGTCAAATTCCCACAGGACTTCCCAGGGTGGGTGGTTGTACTCCGTATGACAGGCATTGATCCTCCTCCTGCTTCCTGCCTGGGGTTGTGATCAAGTGCCAAGAAGCTACGAGGTCCGGAGTACCTAGGTACACAGTAGGTGCTAATATTCATGCAGGCGCGGATGCAAAGCCGACGGGCCATTGAAAAGGACAAGGCACCAAACTATTACTAGTAGTATCCGTACCAGATATCCATTAGATGGAGAAAAATGGAGAAAATGGAGCAAAATTCGTGTGATATGTGCTCTCGCTATTGCCGCATGGACAATTTGTTCTTGCCATAATAATGCTCGTAATCATTTGGCTGGTAATATTACTTCCAATCTCAGGACCCAAGGAGGTACGAAGGAAGCACAGGTCGGTCCCCTGGACCTTCCGCGCTGAACTCGTGGTCAATCTGCCCCTCCATCCAACCCCCCCTCCATTCCATTTGCCCTGCATTTACTTTGCCCGCCGCTCAACGGATAGCCCTCGGGCCGCAAAGAGCCAAGGAAAACTGCCGACCAGACTCACACCCACATCTTCTGGACAGGAGTACCTACTCGTACGGCAGTACCAAGGTACGAATACTACCTACTATGTACGTACTCCGGTCTCAACTCTCAACCCTTCGTCGCGGGCGACAGCTATGATACTGCGAGTACGTGCGTGTTGAGATTGGCACCCGCGCAATCGAACCGTGCCCCGCGCTCAGATCTTCCTCGGCCTGCACGTGCTAAGTTCGTTAGCAACCAGATCCCCCTCCAGCACGAACCGGACGGGAGCCGCCAATCGCCGGGACCTTTGAGTGGCTGGCACGTCAATGAGGCGCTCATTGGTACCAAAGAAGGGATGCCATGAGGCAGGCCCATGAGGCCCCTGGCACGATGTATCGTGGGGTTGCAGAGTGATGGGCAACTCAAATGTCAGCCAAGGATCGCCGGCGGCCCTCAACTGGTCAACTAGTCGCCAAACTGCAGCTGCTTTGAATCCCACCGCTTCTCTCTGCCATCCAATTCATCCATCCTACGAATCGCAGGCCACCACCAGCGCGCCCTCGCGGATATGGACGAGTTTCATACCGTCTTCTGGTGTGATCGGCAACTCGCCCGCCTGCTCATTGCAGGATCTACGACCACGTACTCGCATACGCACGCTGATATCTACGCCACAGCTGTTAGATCCGCTCGCGAACGGCTCGGCTCCTCTGCTGATCTGCATGTATGTATGACATGGTGGTTTAGTGGCGAACGTTGGCAGCCTGGATACCAAGGTAGGCTGGAGACGACGTCGCTGCTTCCGAGCGCCATCCTCTTGAGGGATCCAGGGAGCCGCCACGGCGCGCCACACAAAAGTGCGCATGAACCACATGCACTAACCAGCATTGCCATGTCGTCCCGGACGAGGGCCTTTCGTATCTGAATACGCCTTTCAATAGTCTCTCGGCTCTCTGGCGGCTGGCAGTGTTTTGGTGAGACAATCAAAGCGTTCTCTCTCCTGCATCGCCACCCCGAACTTGCTGCCTTGCAAGCGGTCAGACCCTGTATGGATGTCCCGTTGCGTCCGTCTTCTGGGGTGCCCGCCAACCGTCACAGAAGTCCACAAGTCTCGGTAGGGAAACCCGCCAATGCTGGGCCCGATGCCCTAGGGGCTTCGGACCGTTGCATCGGGTGTAAGTTTCGACAGGGGCCGGACGTTGAAGCGATTCCGCCGAAATGCAAGCAACGGTTGAGCGGACGGCACCGGCCCATGTGTTAAGTTCGAGGGTCAGGCGACGAGGCAAGGACTCAAAGCAGGATTTCAACCGTCAAAAAAGCAAATCAAGGGTCGCAAAGACGGGGGGCCTGCTTCGAGTCAGGCACCCTAAACTTCGTCACGTACCGCCATTGTACAATGCGGGATGGAGCAGCGCCTGCAAGCACTCGGCCTCGCTTGCGTCATCTGCATGTACATGCGTTCCTTATGCAAGCGCTCACTGCAACACAGGTGCATCCGCCTCCGCCTCCACCGCAATCCAGAATTCCAGATCCGTAGCGGGCGTAGTAGCGTGGACAAACCAGAAGCCCCTCGGAGCTGTTGCCTGGCCGTTGGTGTGCATAGTAATGCCGGTGCAGCCCTCCAACAGCTATGCCACGTGAAGTCCCACGCGGATGGCTGCATAAATTCATGTACATTACTGTGGACAAAGGACAAGCCTTCAGCCAGACAATCAAAATTCTCGAGGGATCGGGGTATTACAGCTGGAGCTCGGAATAGATTCGGCATAGCAGATCTTGCGGAAGTTGGAACAATCAGCATACCTGCCGAGTATATTGACAAGACCTTACGATACTCAAAGAGATGTAGCATTATCCTATACGCCATCGCTGCTTCCCGTTCTTCTACCGGAGATTATATATAGCTCTCTGCTTCTCATCTCACGATAGAAAAGTTCCCAATAACCACAATCGTGTGGGAAGATTTCGTTGAAGTCCCTAGTGGTTTCTGCCTCAAACGTCTCACCAAATGTTGATATGAAACAGATCGCGGCACGACGGCAATAGATAACGCCGCCCTCCCCCACATCCAGGTCAAGCAGAACCGCAAGGGACAGAGCCTTGTGCGTGGGGACGCTGGCCGTGCAAAAGGTCAGCTCAACCATGATGGCTGTCAACTTGACCTCGAATGTCGACTGGTTTCTCAAGCCGCGCAAGGCATGGTATCCTAGAAATAAATTGCCCTAGGCTGACTAGGATAGAAACCGGGCTCGCTGAGCGCTCCAGCTCACGGGGACCGGCGTCTAGGTGGTACAGTCTATCACTAAACTAAAAGTGCAGAACAGAATTATATCGTGGTCCTTTCCTGGAAGTCTCTGCACCATCTGGCCCAGACGGAGCCACTGGCGCCACGGGAGGGGGTTTCGTTGAAGGTTTCCAAGACCATGTGACCAAAAATAGAATATTGTAACATAGGAAGTATCTAGCTCTGCTATAGCGGAGGATGTTTCCGGTTTTTGGCTGTCCTCGTCGATAGAAAGAATCAGGGGAATCTTCCCACTTTCAAAGATTCCACAAAGTGTATCGAGATTGGCAACAACTTGGCCACCATTACAACCATTGGCATGTTTGATTCGGTACTCATCTTTCGTAATTTTCTATGGACTCACTCAAATTCGTGCGCAGTTGCGCCGAAGAGATAGTCTCTTGAGTACCTATGCTCGTTAGACTCGGGGGTTTTCCAGCGGTGTATCCCCCTGGGGCTGGGCCGCAGTAAATTGTACAAAAAGCAGATGCCAGCAGTATTGAAATATGAGAAGATGCGCGAAATATCGGATCAGGCTGGGCAATGTTCCACAACGCGATCAGCGGCCCTCGAGATCCAGGACTGTCATGGCAAACACCGATGATGCTGGAGAGTCTGACCGGCCTGTTCATGGGCGGGGGGAAGCCGTTCATCGAGGGAATTCCGGCTGCTATATTAAGACTAACCAAAAAAACGCAGTGGCCTGTTATGGATCAAGCTAAGGCAGGATGGGTGCAAGTTAAGGCCATCATAGAGCTCGGCGTCGCGTATCCAAACTTTGAGGTGAGGGTGAAGGGGATCTTTGGGGAGGAAAAGATCATCCATTGATCATAAGATAAATGACAGCGGGAGAAAAAAAAAGAAAAATAAAGCAATGAGGACCGGAATAGGACAGCTGGGCCTGTGACTCGCTGTACATATAACAGGATAAGCTATATATATATACTTAGTTAGGAGGGCCCCAGACAGATCTGAGTCCTGCCAAGTGCTGTAATATCGATTTAACTCTTTAATTAGACCATCTCATACAGTAAGATGTACGTCGATTTACTCCACTTTAAGCCAGATCGCAATCTGTCAATGACAATGGTTGCTTGGGTAAAGATATCGTCGCTAAACTGGGTCGGCTAGTAATTTGTTCCAGGGTCAGAGACAGCTTGCTCTCGGCCCTAGAAGTCTAACAAGACCTCGCGCGATTTCGGCAGGGTTTTAAATCACTCCCCCAAATAGCAAGATAGTCACCGTATATACCACATGCGGCATCGTCGTTGACTGCCTCATCACGGGCCCAGCACTGACTTGCCCTAGGATTTATAGCGTAACTCGCGATGTAAGATGGGCAGCCTTTGGCGTCCACGCCACATCACTGGGCATGGCGAGTCTATTTAGCTAGACAATTGCGATTATTGTCCTTGTTATAGCAACGGTGCTTGTGGCGAGGGAGGTTAAGACAGATCATAGGCATATCGGTAGAAAATTGGTTCTTGAATACGCCCATTAGGGGTGGGATCCCATTCGGCTTCATACCTACGTATGCAAGCCTAGTCCTATGGAATATATTTCCGCATCAGAGTAACAAATCATAGTGGGCCAAACATCAGAATTTACAAGAGGAGGAACACTGTTTTTTTACTTGGGATAAAATATTAGGCAACAGCGTTTAATGACTATTAACCCCCCATGCCGCATATGTGACCATGGAGTCCTCGCGATGCAAAACAGGCATCGACTCGTCACCCTGCACGCTGTGTTTCACATTCTCTTCCCCGGAATCCCCTGGCACCCCCCCGTCACGGCGAGAACGTCTCCCGAAAGGTTTCGGAGGGCTGCGAGGCACGGCTCCGTCCCGGGTACTATCGTCGCACGATACAAACCCGAGCACTGGGTACTCCTACGTCTCCCCTTGTCAAACCTGTCACCTCGCGGTAGTGACACCGGTCTGTGCTTGTTGGTGGCGGCTCCTCGGACCTTTGCGGTTTGACAGCGGGCAGATCCATTCGACAGGTCAATAGACGAGGATCTGGTCAATTGAGCACTACGAGTACGGGTACTTGTGACCCTGTCTGGAATGAAAGTCCGATATCTCAGATGCGCCGTTGTAAATGCTTGCAACCGAACAGCTCGAGTACTCCGAAACTGGGGGACGCCCCCAGGACCCTATTCCATACCATTTACGGATACGGAGTATTCATAATAACAATACTCGTACTCCTCCGTACCGCGTCCCTGGTTCCACTGTCTTGTCGCCATGCAGATATGCATAAACGCAGAGTTCTCCCAGGACCCTGCAGTCGTATATGCATCCTCTGATACGTGGCACCTAGGGCCTTTCGAAAGATCCCTGTGGGTGCTAAGATGCCTCCTCCAACATGGTGGCCGTGGACCTGACTGTTATTATGTGAGGGGAAGCCGTGATCCTAGCCGTCAGTTCAAGAAACGCCATGACAAGGTCAAGCCTCGTGTGTCTCGTAATAGTATGGTGTCTCGGAGCGATGCCCATCATGGGGATGACTAGGTAGTACTCGTAGATATGATCAGGATGGTTCCGAAGTTGTCTGAAATCGTTGTAGTCTATCAAGAAAGATCGCTGGACGTAAAATTCAATGGGTGACAATTGCGGTAATCGACGCCGGGGTTACTTCTTCAAGAAACCTGCACGCGACTTGACCGCTGTCGTCCGGTTCCTCTTCAGAAGCCCGACTTTGTGGTTCTTGGTGGACTTCTTCAACTTTGGCGGCAGCCTGTTCTCCGTCTTCCCGGCCACCCGGTATACGGTGGACCCAACCCTCTCATCCTGCGGAGCCCTATCCAGGCGCGTGAGCTTGCTCTCCACGATGGCGACCTTCCTGCGCTTCGGACCCGCCGCGGCGCCCCTCGCCAGGTCATCGTCGTCACCCTCCTCGCTGTCATCGTCGCTGGAGTCTGTGAGGAACTCCTCAGGAAGGACGTCGGGAATGACCATCTTGTTCCCCCGCCTCCTCCTGGTGGGTGCCTGTGTGGCACCGTCCGCCGCCGCCTCATCTTCCTCCTTCTTCCGCTCTTCAGCCTGCTTCTTGAAGAGGGCATCCCGCTGCCGGCGTTTGCGCTTCTGCGCTGCGGCTTGCCTGCGTCATTGTTAGAATCTAAGTTTCGCACTCTGGGGCCCATAAGGTGGGATAGGTGACACTGTGTGCACATACTCTTGGGCTGCCTTCTGGGCGATCTGGGCCGACTTCTTCAGACTGGAAGCCGCATTGTGAGTGGAAACGGCCTCTGGTGCCTCATCATCGTCGCTCTCCTCGTCGCTTGCTGACTCTGGCGGCGGCGGCGCTGGCTTCTCGATGGCTGATTGGGCGGTGCCGACGGCCAGAACATCATCCTCATCATCGTCGTCGTCAAACACCTTGAGCGTCCCCTGAGTCGGCTTCGCGGGTGCTTTTGATGACTCGGGCACCTCGTCCTCCTCCTTCTCCCTCATCGGTAGCTTCTTCTGCTGCTCAGCAACTTGCGCTGTGTCGGCATCTGAGTCGGCCTTGCGCTTTGTACCCTTCCCCGGTCGTGCCATCTTGAATTTGCCCCAAAGTGTGTGTGCGGCCCTCTAGTGATAATTCAGTCTGATCAGGGTATTAAAGGCGGAAAATTAGAGCCTTCAGAATGTCGCACGGTGAGGAATGTGAAGTTGTCGTTGCCGAGAGTGAATCTTCAGTCGTGAGTCGGCCTCGAAAAAATTCCTGTGGGTCGCTGCTTCCGCCGCTCGGTGAAGGAAGGTACTTGGGCGCCTTCACCTGGGGGCGTTGTGGGGCCTCCCATTGGCCAATCAACAGCCAAGCCATATGGGCCCAGGACAGACAGCCTTCACCTCGACATGGCCATCCACCAACTCATCTCAATAAAAGGCCTGCGCTGCTCTTCTCATCCGGGAACTCGACATGGGGAATATGAGGTAGCGAGAAAACGGCACATTATTAGCAGTGCTATTCCAGAGCGTGACGACCCAGCTCAGCCCCCAATATGGCGACTCGGCGCCTGTTGAAACCCGCCAGAGCTCTGCCTCTCACCACATTCGCGCTTTGGGGGACGAGGGCAGCATCAAACCCGCTCTGCCTCGCTCTCGCCGTCGGCCCATCATGTCACAATACACACAATGGCATTTCCTCACGAGGATACGCAACCAAGTCGATCAAATCCCCTAAACCGGGTGCGACGCGACAGTATTGGGGGCCAATGGACTTGAGCTCCATCAAGGAGGATGACTTGAAGACGTATCAGCAGGAGAATCCCGACAAGATGCGCCACGGCACTTCGGAGTATATGCAAGCCCTGGATATCCTAAGCAGGTCATCCACACAGGCCGGACATGACTGGCCACTGCGGGTGAAGCAAGGTAACTATTCCCCAATTCCTCCTCCACCCTCGACCCAGCAACTCACATACGGACAGAATATCGTCCATCCAAGGAGCTGCTCAACGACCTGGCCTGCTACCTCAGCGAGCAATTCTTCAGCCCCCGTAGACAGCAGATCCAGCACCGCGCAGCCATGGCCCTCTTCTCGGGCGCAAGCGCACTAGGCTGCGAGGCGTCCACCGTCTCCGTCATCTCCATCCTGGCGAGCAGTGCCGAACGCGACAAGGTCTTTGACCACCCGCTCTTCAAGCCCACCGTGGCGCGCTTCCGCGAGATACTCACCAGGGGCAGGAACCCCTATGCCCTCGCCATCGAAGGGCAGCAGCTCCTGGATCAGCAGAAGCCCCAGGCTGCTGTCAGGTTCCTCGAGAGGGCCGTGCAGCTAGGCGGCCCGGAGTTCCAATGGAGGCCTTCGTGCCAGTACCGCCTTGGTATGGCCTACCTCAAGCTCAATGACGAGGTGAAGGCCAGCGAGTACCTCGAGAAGGCCGCCGAGCTCGGCTACAAGGACGCTTGGCACCAGCTCGCCAAGGACGCGAGAAAGACTGACGAGAACCGGCAAGTCACGCTGTACCAGAGCGGCCTGCTCGGTGACTTGAACGCCTTCCACCATTTGGCTCAAGATTTTGAAACGCTCGCCCAAGCTGACGGTGTCACAAACGAGCAACAAAAGGAGTTGCTCGGGTTCGCCATGGAAGCAGACAGGCTGGCAAACCCCACCAGCCCCAATTGAGAGAGCTGGGCTGTATGATGGTTGTATAATATCTGTGCCATATCTACTTAAGTACTCATTGTCCTTTTACAGTACCTCGCTGCCGACTATTTCTTCTGCTTCTTAGACGTTTCTCCAGAGCCGACATGTGCACCACGCTTGTCACCAGCATGCTGCGCGTCCTCGTCCTCGCTGTCCGCATGCTCGCCCCCGTCGCTCGACAGCTCCCCCTGCACCTCCGCGCCCGCGCCGGACGGGAACAGGTCCCTCCAGCTTCCGTCGAGGACCCTGGGGTCGTCCCCGCGGAGCCCCACGTCGTACGCCGTCTTCATGGCGCCGAGGCACACCTTGCGGCGCTCCGCAAAGTCGAACATGGGCTTGGGGTACGTGCCCTCGGCCCTCTCGCCCAGCCCGTCGCCCGTGACGCGCACGCCGGCCCTCTTCTGGTCCACGAGGGGCGCCTTCCACGGCTCGTAGATGTACTTCTTGTCCAGGCCCCTCAGCTCGGGCACGTACCGCCGGATCAGCTCGCCGCCCGCGTCCCACTTCTGCCCGAACGACACGGGGCTGTAGCAGCGGTAGTACTGGGCGAAGAAGGCGGTGCACGACAGCCACTGCCAGTTGCCCGCGTTGCAGGCCGGCTCGTGGTCCAGCAGCCACTCCTCGAAGACCTCGGCGCCGCGCTCCCAGTCCACGTAGCAGCCCCCGCGGGTGAGGAAGCAGGCGACGCTGTGGCGGCCCAGGTGGTGGATCCAGCCCTCGAGGCGGAGCTGCCGCATGAGGGCGTCGATCCAGGGGAAGCCCGTGACGCCGTCGCGCCACCGCCGGAACCACACCTCGGCCTCGGCGGAGTCGACGCGGTACTCGCCTGTGCTGAGGCCCGTGGCCGGGTCGCGCCGCGAGGGCAGGTGCCAGGGCACGAAGCGGCAGTAGGGGTTCATGGCTGCCTGGTGGAAGGGCGCGCCGATGGCGGCCTGCGCGGCAAAGTACATGTCGCGGAAGAGCAGCTGGCCCGTCAGGCTCGCGGGGGGCGACGAGGCGCCGCCCCCGTACGCATCCACGACGTCCTGGACGCGCCAGTAGAACTCACGGACGGAGAGGGCGCCGAAGTGGAGGAACGCGGAGAGCAGGGTGGTCGACTGGGGCTCGAACTGGGCGGGGCTTGTCTTGGGCTTCTCAAACGTCGCCGTGTACTTCTTGTCCTTGATGATGTCCTCGAGCTGCTTCAGGGCGAGCGTCTCGCCACCACGGTGAGGTGTTGTAGCCGGAGGGAACCCCAGCTCCTCCATGGTCTCGATGGCAAAGTCGCCCTTTGGACCTGCAATGGTGTTGTACGCCGCGTCCCTTTCTGTCCGGCAGTCCTCGTTGAAGTCGGGCTTCCTCCGAGGTGGATCCTGCGCAAAGTCTACGGGCATCTCTCCCGGGTCAGGGAGGTGCTTGGGCGCCGGGATGGGCCTTGGGATCTGTCCCACCCTCTTGCCTGCAGCTTGGAGCTGCGATGTAGACATGGTGGGCTTGCCTCCGTGGGCCGCGACAACATCGTCGCTGTCCCAAAGAGTGCGCCCAGAGCGGATAATGACCTCGACGCCGGCCTTGCGGGCTGCCTCGGCGACGACATGGTCCCGCTCGCGGCCATACGTGTCCGTGTCCTTCTCGAAGACCAGATGCGTCACGTTCCAGGCCTTGAAGAGCTTGGGGAACAGTGTCTGGGGGCCCTCCCTGAGCACAAAGAGCTTCGACTTGGGGTTGAGCCTGGTGATGGAGTTGGACAGGTCATTCTGGCAATCCAGTCTGGGCAGGAATCAGCAGCCGGGCTGTCTTTTGCCCCGAGGGATAGCTCACAAATACTGCCATCTGTTCAAACCGCCTCTTGCTCGGTAAACATAGTGAGGATCCCACGTGAATATGGGCCAGAGGGCTGCGGGATCGAGGTCCAGAGCGGCTTGCAGCGCTGGTGAATCATGGAGCCTCAGGTCGGTGCGGAACCAGTATATGACACGAGGCTTCGTCATCCTCACGATTCCCAGCCTATCGCATGCGTGTTTGGTACTTTAGTGGTTATTGGAAGGCAGATGGCATAGAGCTTTGACACTTCCGAGACATTAATCCATGGAATGTTTGAAAGTTCCGAGCCCATGATGTCAGGACTACGAGTAGGACCTCCCACGCTCTAGCCTCAATTCACGCTACGAGTACGGATATGTTGGGCGCAAATGAGGCACCAAGAAAAGCAAACATGGCATATTGCACATGCGGAATCGCGGGGAAGGGCCTCTTTTTGCCACACCATTATGCCCATCCCTCTCGTTGAACCCAATTGCAACAATGCCCCCTCATCTGGGTTGGCCTTTTGAGGCATACTCTGACCTATCTACCCGCTCTGGCTGCAAGTAGCTCCAGTCACGGCTGAACTTGAAGTGTATCTGGTACTGTACTGCCCATGAACCAGGAGGTGGCGGTTTAAGCTGGTGTGTAGGAAGTGAAAGAAGGAGGAGGCCACCTTGGTGAGAATGTGTTGTTGCTTCCGAGTGAGGAAGGCTACCCTACAGCGTCCATCGGCCCTTCCTGATCTTGCTTCTACCTGACTTCTATGTGAAATTGACGCCAGGTGGAAATGAAATGTCAATACGCCTCCAACAATCATCTTTTTGGAGAGGCGATACTTTCAGTTCTACGACTACAGTGTATGCTGGGGGTGCGTGCGCCATCATTGATACTGGGTGTCGGCTTTAAGCCATACCGTGTGCCAACATGTGGACAGCTGCGATTTATCACGGTAAACATTCACCGACAGTCCGACACACACCGCAGCGCAGAGAACCTGGACGGTCTACGAGTATCTGCACCAGTATAATATCATTCCGGCGCGGTTCCCGACAACACTTCTTCAACAATGTACCGGATCCATGGCGCTAGCAAAGCCGGTACTAGTAGTAGTACTACGTAGCACGGGGCAGATCGTGACATGACAAATCGCAGCATGCCATGCCACGTTTTTACCCAGAGGGCCGGTAGCCTCGGGGTGAGCTAGGAACTTTGGGAAAGCAAGAAATGGCTTGTTTGGTCATCAGCCAGACCCCAATCTCCGAGGCTCCGGGAGTTGGAGGCTGGGACTCGGGAGCGCGTGGATCGTGGATCGTGGGCCGTGGAGCGTGGATGCGTGCCTGGCACGTTTGCGGACCGCGGTGCCTACTATTAGTAGTAGTATTATTATTCTGCCCAAGCCGATGACAGGGATTGATGAGGGCCACGGGCCAACGAGTCCACGACGGATCATGATCATCCGAGGGCAGTCTCTGACGCAGATCGGAGAGGTGCTCGGGGCGATTCGAAATCATCCCCCCGAGTATTATTATATTACTACGGAGTAGTATTACACACAAGGATCTACTCACCGAGGTAGGCACTCAGGTTATTAGGCACGAGGCCCCGGCGTAATATTAGGGCACATTGGGAGACCGAAACAGAGGACAATGGAAGCGGGACAATATCGATTACGTAGGGACGTCTTGAGCCCACAGGTAATGCCTCATCAGCTGTGGGCGCAGATGAGACGCTGGCGTGCCTGAGATTGAGAAGCTGAGGTCAATGCAAGGGGGCGTGGGCTTTGTGTGTGTATTGTGTTTTTTTCTCTTTTTTTTTTTTTCCCTCTCGTTCCCGTGGACCATGGTCTTCTAGAAACTCGTGGGCTCCCTGCTCTTCCAACAATTCATCCCGATGACCTTCGGCGCCTCTCGATCTCATCTCGCCGAGTTCAATAGATTGGTAGATCCGAACACCTGTCTTTGGCCTGCCCTACCTACTGACTGTACAGAGCCAACCTGCCGTGCTGTGTGAGACGCATCAATGCGACACTGGGATATTAGCCCAAAGCCCGTATTCCTAGCCATTGGGAACTCCCCAATGGCCCCTACGAATGTCCTTTGTAATAATCCCTTCTCTGCTCGCTGACAGCAGGACGCCCCAGGGGAAGCATGTCCTTGACTCCTTGTCGTCCTTGTTCTGGTCTCCCCCTCCCCCCCCTTCTCCTCTCTGGCGACTCATGCACGTGCAGACGAGGCTGCTTCTTTGTCCCGATTGCTGAGCAACGGCGACCACCCCAGCCCTCGTCGAGGCGTGTTGCCAAAAAAATATCTAAAAAAATTGGCACGAGGTTGCTGGGATGGTCCCTGATGCCCTCCGGCCCAGGCTGACCAGAAGAGCAGCCGGTTTCACTCGAGCTCCACCGGAAGCTTGGAACCACCACCCCCTCCATCGACGGAATTTTCTTCTTCGTTCCGTTTCGCAGCTCTCGCCCCCGCCACCCCATCACTTGCAGCGGGTTCCTGGCTCTAAAGGCCTCTGACACGTTGCAGACCCCTGCCAGGACCCTGGCCGGCCCTGCCCACCGGGCTCCTGAGGAGTCGAGGCTGAAGCTGGAGGCTGAGAGGGGACGTGAGAGGGCAGTCCCTACAATGGGTACTACTCCGTACACTTCATGCTTTTCATGCTTTTTCCCACAAAAAACGGGGCAGTTCGGCAAATGTACGAATGCTACACGTAGAGAACCTGTGGATGCCCTCGGGAATCGGTTCCGTCGCTGTGGGAGGGTTCCTGCAGGTTTCTGATATTAGAAGTTGACCGCCCACCTCTGCAGTCATCGCCTGTGTCTGCCTCCCCTGGATACCCTCACTCCAACTCTCCAATATTATCCTACACTTCATACAGCTCTCCCCTTCCCAGTCGTTCTTTAGCAGTAGTACTCCTACTTGCAATCTTACAACATCTCATTCGTTTGATCTCATGACACTTTCCCTTCGACCACATCTGCCCATATCTGTCCAAGACAGTCGCTCGTGTCTTATTACACCCCACACTGTCTCTCGTTTCCATGACAGCCCGGCCACGACAATAACAATACATCACCAACCCTGGCAGACCACGAGGGCCCTCAAGCAACGCCCCCGGATCTCATAAACTGCCCCGCGTCTTTTCAACGTCGTGAGGTCATTGTTATCCTCTTTGGTCTTCCAACATTCCTTTCGCTCAAGTTCCAACCCTCCCTTCACCCAGAGCGATAGCCAGCTCCGTCTGCTCTGCGCCACTGCGCCTTGGGAGTTGATCAAACAAGACACCCCGAACACAGCCGGACTCTTTCTCCGGAGCTCTCCAACCAGACTCACCGGTTGTCAACCTTGAGAGCGCATCGCCAACCCGCTTCTGGTGGCCGCGGCCAACGAGCCCTGACTGCGGACCATCACAACCTGAACGACACCCTTTCGACATCGCCTGATCCTCCTCGTGTACCTTTGCGCGAAACTGCCGGCAAGATGAAGCAGGCTCTTCTTCTGGCATTGGGCCTGCTGGCCGAGCTGTCTACGGTCGCCCTCATTTGCGACTGTGCTGTTCTCGCAGCCCACCTCTCTGCCGGGACACTTGTGAGGTCGACCTCTGCCATCGCCGCTACCCTCCAAGCCATCGTGTGGGTTATGCTCTCGTTCTTCGTCTCGACGACCCTTGTCAAGTCACTATCGTCACTGCTGAGGCGTTCCTCGATCAAACGCCTGACTGCCTCTTTTGGATGCGCGATCCTGGCCTGCCTCTTTGCCACGGCCATGTCTGTGGCCAACATTGCTTGCCTCGGAGACGAAAAAAGCGACGGGGAGCTGCAAAATTCCAAGGGGGCCTTTCTCACTGCATCTTCCGTCCTCCTTGCCATCACTTTCATCTGCCAGGCCACCTTCCTTGCCGTCTACTACTTGGCTTGCCGACGATCATCCCTTGGCGAGGCCGACTCGCTTCACACGGACGAGGATTCGAAGCTGTCCCCCAAGTTCCGAGTCAAGTCTATCCCCTACAGCCGCACTCAGCCTTCCATGACGGAGAATCGGGGCATGGCCTCGATGGACTATGTCGACATGCGATCGCTGGATGGCGCGAGGTCGCCTGTTCAGGTGACCGGCTCCCCGCGGTCTTCAATGTCGCAGTCGATCCACCCGACGACATCCAAGACGCGCCTGCTGGCGCTCAAGGAGAAGGGACGCCTACCATCGCTCGACTCCAGCATCTACAGGAGCAGCGGCGACGACAGCGATCCCTGGGATGCCTCGCCACCCACGCATCCAAAGCACCGGTTCCTTGAGACCATCCCAGCCAGCCCGATGCTGCCCAGGAACTCAAGCCTTGACTTGGCGCAGGACCTGGAGCCCCCCGCACCGATCAGGCAGCGGAGCCGGAGCTACAGCCCGGTTGCGCGGGCACCGCGGCAGACGATGATGCAGTCCCCAAACGTCTCGAGCGACGAGCTGCACATCCACCCGCTCTTCCGCTCGGACTCGCCCACGCCGCCCCCGATGGCGACGCCGGGGACCAGCGTCATGGCGTCGCCGGACGCAGGAAAGGTGATCCCGCACCGGCCCAGCAACCCGTCGATGCGGCGCATCCGGAGCAGCAGCCTGGCCTCGGCGTCGAGCCCCCTGAGCCGGCGGAACTCGTTCGAGGCGCCCAGCGTGAAGAAGGCCGTGGACGAGCAGGACAGCATCCTCGAGGTCGACGAGAGCGAGGCAACCGAGACGGAGGAGCTGGCGTCGCCGATCCCCGACTTCGTCATGGGCGCGGGCAGCCGCTCCAGCCTGTCGCGGTACAATAGCAAGAAGCAGGAGTCTGAGTGATCGTAGGCTCTCTTTTCTCTTCTCTGGGTCCCGGACTATACAGGACGGAACCCCCCCTTTTTTGCACGTTTTTATGATTATGCCACTTGGGATTTTTGATACCTCAGCGAGGCGTTCGGCGGCCGATAGGAGGGCCAATGGTCGGGAATAGATATAGACGACATCCATGAATATATGAGTTAACCATGTTCAATTGTTGTGGAAGCACTTGCCCTCGGTACAAGTAAGAAGAGGCACCTGCCACTGGGGCCATGTGTTGTAACATCAGCTCGGAAACTGCCATGCCGCATTCTTGCTGTCTAGGAAATTGGGGACGAGGGTAGCCGGTTGCACGCTGCTGATATGTCGGACTAATGATGGACGGACAGCCGACGATGCTGGCTTGCTTGCCCAAGCTAGCTGACAAACTTTGGGTGGGCGCCATGGCCATGCACCAGCATTGGGTGGGCGACACCCGACTGGTGAGAAGTCGTCGGTGGAAGTGGAGGTGATTAATCGCTGGCGCTGAAGAGGTGCTAAAGAGGAGCTGAGCCACGGGTGGCGTGAACCACTGCACTGGACTGCGCTGGACTGCGCTGGACGGCGCTGGACGGCGCTGGACCCCACCTTTCCTTCGCCTTCGCTGCCTGCCTAGGTCCTCTTTCCCATAGCAACAACCTCCACCACTCGCCCGCCAAACTGTTGTCATCCACAGGCAAATCCACTGCCAGGCTGAACTTTGCCTCGTCACCTGTGCACCACCTCAAGCTTTGATTCTCCCAAGAACCCCGTCTGCACACGTCCGAAACCCCCTCTGAAGCTCCACACGACCCTCATCACGTTGACGAAGCAGTCGCCCAACTGCTTCAGCGTCGCCCACCATGAAGATCACCTTCAAGGTACGTCACTGCTGCTCTCCCACTTGCTGCCATCGCCCCCCGCTGTCGGCGAAGCCTCCCTTAACCCGCCGCACCCAGAGAGACAGCCTGTCCCTAACCGCAAACACAACTGTAGGATCTCAAGCAACAGAAATTCACGCTCGATGCTGAGCCGACCGACCTGGTATGAGCCCCAATATCGGCGCTTCAGCTGCGATGGCGCCCGCTTACCCCAACTCGACCCCGCCACTGACGAGGCCTTCCACTGCCAGATATCGGCCCTCAAGGAGAAGATTTCCGGCGAGAAGGGCTGGGACCCCAAGCACCAGAAGCTCATCTACTCTGGTATGTTGTCTCTCAGGATGGTATAGCTCGCACTATTGGGCGGTGGTTGACTCGGGCACAGGCAAGATCTTGAAGGATGAGGAGACCGTCGGATCCTACAGTATTGAGGAGAAGGGCTATGTGGTCTGCATGGTGAACAAGGTAGGTGGCATGAAACCACCACGGCGCCCACGCTGCCGAACTGGCGCTGACTCGACTCCGACAGCCCAAGGAGAAGCCCGCAGCCGCTGCTCCTCCGGCGACCCCAGCCCAGGCCTCCACCTCGACCCCCGCCCCTCCAGCTGCCCCCGCGCAGGCACCCTCGACTGCCGCTCCCGTGCCTGCTACCCCGACTCCCCAGCGATCCACCGAGGCGGCTGCTGGCGGCGAGACTGGCTCTGGCCTGGCTATGGGCGCAGAGCGTGCCGAGGCCATCGCAAACATGGAGGCCATGGGCTTCGAGCGGAGTCAGATCGAGGCGGCGATGCGCGCTGCGTTCAACAACCCCGACCGTGCGGTCGAGTATCTCCTGACGGTAGGTTCCCGTGACTGGGTTGTGTTCTCGTGGACGACTGCGGCTGACAAAATTTCGCAAAGGGCATCCCCGAGAACATCCAGCAGGAGCAACAGCAACGGCAAGCCGCGGCGTCGGCGCCTGCATCGGGTGCCCCTGCTGCCCAGGGCGAAGCTGGGGGTGATGAGGGCGGTAATGTAAACCTCTTTGACCTCGCTGCTCAGCGCGGCGGCACCGGTAGATCAGGAAGCGGAGGAGGCAACCAGGCTGCTGCCGCCGCCGCCGCCGCTGCAGCTGCTGCCGGCGGTCAGGGTGGTGGCGATCTGGGCAACCTCGACTTCCTACGAAACAACGCTCAGTTCCAGCAGCTGCGGCAGGTTGTCCAGCAGCAGCCTCAGATGCTGGAGCCCATCCTCCAGCAACTTGGAGCCGGAAATCCCCAGCTGGCCCAGCTCATCGCTGCTCACCCAGACCAGTTCCTCGCGCTCCTGGGAGAGGACGGTGAAGATGACGTTCCCCTGCCCCCTGGTGCCCAGGCCATCTCGGTGACGGAAGAAGAGCGCGATGCCATCGAGCGGGTATGTGGCCCCCTTCCCATCTCGGCTCCCTGCGCGCAACGCTGACAGATATTTGGTAGTTATGCCGTCTCGGATTCGACCGCGACCAGGCCATCCAGGCCTACTTTGCCTGCGACAAGAACGAGGAGCTGGCCGCCAATTTCCTCTTCGACCAGCCCGATGACGACGACCAACCCCCAACGAATTAAGCTGCCTGGGCGACCGATGCAGGCAGTCTGGCGTTGTTACGATTACGAAACTTTGCAGGGTTGTACTGGTGGCCCTCGGCGTCGTGGAGGTATTTTTCTTGCGAGTCGTGAAGATGCGAGGCACGACTGGCGGAGCTTATGAAAACTCGTTGCACTACGTTGCACTACCTAGGCTGGCAATACATGAATGTTATTGATGACACACATGGTCCTTCCTTAAGCCTCTGGGCCCAATTTTTATCCATGTTGATTGTATTGTATGCACTGATTAGATGCTAATATGGTGGTAATCGTAGGACAGATGCGTGATGCATCGTCCACCTACGTAACCCTTGTCTATCCTGTTTGATCGTCCCGGTCCCGTATTCCCGTGGTCGTGAAGTTCCCCTCTCCAGCTGTTTCCCTCGCACGAGCTGTAATGTTGTTCCCTGGGTATCATTCCTCACATAACCCAAACGCCAATAAACCTTCTTCCCTGGTGATTTCCAGCCCGTGAACTGCCCAAGCCAGTACGGTACGCCCTACTCCATGGCGACAACCTCTCCATATTGGTCCGGATTCACGTTCTTCTTCTTCTTGCCCTTCTTCTTCTTCTTGCCGACGTCGCCCTCGGTGCCGTCGTCGTCGGCGAAGAGCGCCTCGCGCTTCTTACGCATAGCTTCGGCCTCCTCGTCGGCCACGCGCTTGCGTTCTGCCTCAAACTCCTCCTCGATGCGGCGCTGCTCGGCCTCGATGGACTCGACCGACTCGAACTCAGCCCCCGTGACGGCCTTGTACTCGTCAATGTCCATCTTGATGGTCTTCTCGCCGATGAGCGCCGAGTCGATCATGGCGGGGTTGTGGCGCTCCTCGCGGTTGAACTTGAGCTTGATGTGCCGGCGCTGCTTGCCCGCGAACATCTTGGAGATCATCTCAAAGTCGGTGCCAAACATGCGCAGTCCGCGGTAGAAGAGCTCCGTCTCGTCCGCCGTCCAAATGTTGGGGCCCTTGAGCTTGGACGTGTTCATGAAGGAGTTGCTTGTGATGAGCCGCGTGAAGTCGTTTTCCTCAATCGCCTCCATATCCCCCTGCGTGGCGGCCGCCCGCGCATGGCGGTCCATGACCAGCGAGCTCTGGTCTAGGACGATCTGGCCGTCCACGATACGGAACTGGGGGCCCGCAGCAGCCGTGGCGTCACTTGACGCTGCCCGCTGCCCTGTTCCGCTGGATCCGGCAGGTGTCTGGGTGCCAGACTCATTTTCCTCCTCGTCCTCTACCAGTTCGCCATCCTTCTTCATCTTCGCCCTGATTCTCTTCTGGCGTTCGCGGTCCCGTAGTTCGTCATGCCGACTGAACTTCTTGCCAATGTGGAGATCCCTGGTCAGATCCGCCATCCTAAGGTTCTGCAGGTCCACAACCTGGTTCTCTGCGTCTTCGGGAGTCAGCGATCGGGCACGCCTGGACCTCGCTTCGCCGTCGGCGGCGACCCGCCGCCGCCGCGTTCGGGTGGTGGTGGTTGTTGCTGGCTCTGACTCTGTCTCTTCATTCTGCGGGGACTGTCGTTGTCGCTTCTTGGGCCTCGCGGCTGCGGTTTCATCTTCGGCACTCTTTTTCGCTCGAGGGGCTGATGCGCGCTTGGCTCTGGGTTTCGGCGCCGAGGCCTCTGGCGCGGACGCAGGAGTCTCGTCAGACAGAGGTGACTCCTTCTGGCTAATGGTAGCAGCAGCTACTTCCGCGGGTGGGCTATTCTCTGCGGCCTTTGGGGTTTCTTGTGGTGTGCTGGTCGCAGTGCTAATAGTGTGGATGATCGGTGGTTGTGATTCTCGCTCGTGGAAGCTGGGTTCCGGCCGAACCTGCGGTGTGCCACGGACAATATCTTTCGGTTTGCTGGCCACTGTCGCACTTGGCTCGGGCTCTTCGACTGGTGTCTCTTTACTCGATTCTGGCTGGGCAACTGCACTCGGGGTGTCGGGGCGCTGCGTTGGGGCTGGTACTGGGGTGGGCGACGGCTGCCCCGCGGGAGCGGGGTGGGTCGCCTCCGAGTTCGCAGCACCATCCAAGGTTTTCTCGGAGCCTAGGAGTTCTGAATTGTCGAGGCGATCCTCTTCCCGGGATGCTTCGGGTGCGATCTGGCTGTCAACAGTCTTCGCTCGCTGTGGTGCCGCTGGTGGTGCAGTGGGCTGGCGGGGTCTTGCGGAGGGGATTTTGGGCTTGAAGGCCAGCCCGCCCCTTTTTTTGAACATGGAGCTCATTTCGGTATGTCTGTGAAGTCTGAAGCCTGGTTCTTCGGATCAATCACATCTCGCCGTACAAGGTAAATTGTAGGGGCGAGAGTACAGAGTCGAGGCCGCCTCGGTCGAGAAAACGTGGGATGGGTCCCGCGTTCGTCAACGAGGGCAACCGAGGTTTACCCGCTAAGGCATCACGATAAGAGAGACCCAAACAGGTTAGCACCGCGCTAAGCCCCTTTGAGGTGGGGGAGCGTGCCTTTGGTTTGCGACTCTCAACCTCGAAATTTCAACTCCTGGGAAGAGGGCAACTCTCCCATCATCACCACGCAACCTTCCCTCGCTGCCCGTTCATGATCGCCCGCGCACCTGGTTTTGGGACGAGACTGGGCTCAAAGGCCTCGCTGGCACCAAGGCTCTCTGCTGACTGCCTGCTGAGCCGCTTTTCGCGTCCCTCGCCACGCCCCTTCTGATGCCTGCAGCCACGACCACCTCTGCCTCCCGCCGTCCATCCACGACGAATCTCAAGATGGAGGACAGGAAGCGACCAGCCGTCAACAATACTGACGAGCTGGCGCCACCCAGCAAGAGAGTCGCTATCAATGGCTCCAAGCCCAAGGACGATGGCCTCGAGATGAAAGAGGAGAGTTGGGTTGAGGTACGTGCCGCACGGTCCCCGTTGTCCTTTGACCCTTGGACGCGACAGTTTTGGGCATGAGATTGTATCCAATACTTCCCGTTTCCGAGCCCCCTTCATGGCAATGCATTCCGAGTCGTCCGCGTCTCGACGCGCTTTGCGGCGTGATGATTATCGCCAGTTGTCGTGACAGTCCCGCGTTCGCTGGCTGTGCCAATCGCTGGGCCTGAATTCATCCATCAAACGTGCATCGCCGATTGGAACTGGCCTTTGTCTGTCTGCTGGCATTTCATTCTTATCTTTTCGATCATTTTCTGGAGAGGCACAAGCTGACGCGGGGCAACAGACGTACACCAAAGGAGCCATCTACCGTCAGATGCAAGAATATAGCCGCAGAGCCATGACAGCAGAATCCCGTCTAGAAGAATTGCACAAACGATCCATGCATCATGATGACCACCTGCGAATTATTGACGCCTGGTGGCTCCAGGTGAGTCATCCATCTCCCACCGTCCTCTTGGGCTGCTGTTAATAATATTGATAGACGCTCGAAGAATTGGAGCTCTTGGCCGAGTCCAACGTTTCGACGACTTCAGACGATTCAGGTACGCCTCACCGTCATTCCCCACCGCTATCTCGATACTAAGAATATGTGACAACAGGTCCACCGTACCTGACCGGTGTAAACTTCAAGGGTCTCCAAGAATTTCAAACCCATTTTCAAGAAAAGGGCAAAGCGATCAAGACTAAGGCTGAGGCACTTTTGAACCGACTGGCTGCTAGCCGCGGAGAGATTTCCCCCGAAGCAGCTAAATTGGAAGCCAAGATCAATGATCTTCTAACGGCGCAGAAGGAGTATCTGTTGAAGCTGGACCATCTGAACAGCGAAAAGGATCAGCTCACTGAGGAACTCAATACCGCAACTCTAAGATACTTCAAGGCCGAGAAGAAGTTGGACCGCGCAAAGAGCGCGCAGGTGCAGAAGATGGAGCAGCAGGCATTTGCCAATGCGAATAAACCTGCGACTGGATCAGAAGGGTCAGAAAACAAGGAGGCAACGAACGGAAACTCGAGCGAGCTGCTGCTCAAGTACGAAGAAGCATCCGCTGCTGCTTTGAAGCAAAAGGAGCAGCTCGACAACCTTTTGACAGAAATCAAGACTATGCAGGAGGAGAATTCGGCACTGAAGGCGAGGAGGGAAGCTTGGACAGACGAGGACTTTATCCGGACAGATGTCTTCAAGCAGTTTAAGGGCCAAAACGAGGATCTCATTAGGCGGATCAACAACCTGGAGGCAACGAACAAGCAACTTCGCGAGGAGGCCGAGAAATTCCAAGCAGAGCGGTCAGCATTCCGCAGCCAACTTGAAGCCGATGCAAACCAGGTCACCCAAGAGTTAGAGGCAGAGATCGTGGCGCGAGATCAGGACCTTGCGCGCGTTCGATCTGCCCGAGACGAGATCCTGGCGGAAAATACACAGCGCAAAGCGAGCATGGATCAGGAGAAGGCGGCACTGGATCAGATTAAGGAGCTCGTGGTTGCGAAGGACGATCGAATTTCGGCACTCGAGTCGGAAATTTCACGTCTGAAGCCCAGCGAGGACCAGGAGATGACCAACACGGATGATTCGGAGGAACTATCCCTTGAGGATCTCAGGTCCAAGTACAAGAAGCTACAGCTAGATTTCCGATCCATTAACCAAGAGCTCCCGTCCATCGAAAAGGCCTACAAGAAGATGAAGGACCTGGCACAGAAGAAGGTAATGGATTTCGCGGCACTGGAGGAAAGGGTCTCGGTCTTGACTGCTGAGAAGAGCAAAGCCGACCAGAAGTACTTTGCTGCTCGGAAGGACGCCGACACGAGGAACAATGAGATTCGGTCGCTCCGACACCAGAATGGGAAGAGCGCCGAAATTATTGCGCAGCTGAAGGACCATGAGTCGCAAAACCGGACCCTCCTGAGCAATTTGGAAAAGCAAATCTCCGACTTGAAGCAGGCGAATGCTTTGCTGGCGACGGACAGCAAGAGGATGGAGACGAGCAGCTTGGAAGCTGCGCGGCGTGTAGACTCGCTGAACAAGCAGATCGGCGAGCTCACGAATCTGGTCAAGTCTAAAGATGCGGCGTCGGCAGTGGTGAGAGAAAGGAACACGATGCAGGAGACCGAGGTGGAGAAGCTCAAGGTCCGACTGGACAGCATGCAGAAGGACCGTGACAACTGGAAGAGTAAGGCGCTTAGCAACTCTTCCGAAGAGGAGGAAATGCTGCGGGTAAGGAGCACTCTTTTGTGGTATCTTCTTTCTTGTCGAGCTCGGGCTAACTCATGTCTAGACCTTTGCCCTCTGCACAATCTGCCGAAACAACTTCAAGAACACGGCCTTGAAGACATGCGGACATCTGTTCTGCAACCAATGCATCGAGGATCGAATCAGCAACCGCATGCGAAAATGCCCAACTTGCTCACGGTCGTTTGACAAAATGGATGTCATGCCCGTCCACGTCTGAGACAGGACGTGACATGCTCACCTAAACAGATTCAACCTCCTGCGTGCACAACTACAACGTTCCTACTCGAAGATGGCTTGAATGTGCCGAGGGCATGCTTGTGGTTTCAGCTTTCGCGGCACGAGCGGAATGGGGCGTGGTTACAACGGCTCCCTGGGGCCGATCGAAGCACTTTTGGGGGGCGATGGATGAAATCTGGCTCCAGTCTAATGAGCCAAGCACACCTGGCCGGACGGGTGTGGGACGTGTGTGCACCCATGTACTACTACGAGAGGCCAGGCCACCAGTCGGGCTGGTCGACATGTATATAAGTTTTAACTTTTTGTTTGCGGGAAGCAAGGCATGGATGAGGAACGGGGTCGGGAGTTGGGGGGTTGGATACATTGGGAGTTGACATTACATGCTTGTAATCCACGGATATTTTTTATTTCCACCAAATTTACGGAACCGGGATGAACTGTTGTAAACTCTCTATCACCGGCGTCTGGTGCTACCGAAGCCAGTGCTCTCGCGTGAGGGACCGGCCCCTGACCCTGACGACGAGGACTCACCATTACGTCTACTAGTACTCGACCCCCAGGGGCCACCACCAGCGTTGTTGCGGTAGTAGTCCTCGGCGTTGCGATTCTGATCTCGTCTCCCGGCCGCGTAACCGGCCGCACCGCCCGCCGCGCCACCCGTCGCAACGCCAGACCAGAAGCCAGGCCGCCAAGAGTCCTGCTGGCGCTGGGACGGCCCGCCAGACCAGTACGACTTCCGCCCGGGATAAGGCGGCGGGGGATCGTTGTTGTCGTCGGGCCCGCCGAAGCCAGGATCGAAGCCGCCTCCTCCACCACCTCCTCCTCCGCCGCCGCCGGGGCCGTGATCATCACCACCGCGGCGGCCACCGCCAGGGCGACGCGGGGCACGCCTGGCGCCGTTGTTCCTGTTGCGTCTGTAGTCGGTCCAGGCGGTGTAGAGGATCCAGGCGACGAAGCCGACGGCGATGCAGCCGAAGATGAAGGGGAACCAGTCATTGTCGTCGCGGGAGCCCTTCTGTAGGGCGCGGACCAGCTCCGGGTGGCGGCGCTCGCCCTTGTCGGTGAGGGCGAGGCGGTACTCGACTGCGCAGGAGCCCTTGAGGATGTAGGGGTCGTCGGGAGACGAGTAGCCCTCGCAGATGACGTCAGTGCTGCCGAGGCGGACGTCGTCTGGGAGCGAGGCAGAGCAGCTCCATTCGACGTCGGCGTTCGAGTACGAGGAGCCCTGGTTGGTGCAGCGCATCACGTCGATGTCGGCGAGGCGGCAGAGGGACGGGTGCGAGAGGCACGACAGCTGGGGCATGGACGGCACGCGGCGGTGAGTGGTGCGCGCGCCGTGGCCCCGGAGGGTGAGGGTCTCGACGTTGGAGAGCAGGATGGCGTCCTTCTTCTTGCTGCTGCCTCCCCCAAAGGCGTCGGCGGGGGAGGAGCACCATAATAGGGCTGCCAGGAGTGTTGCCGTAAGGTGCATGATGGGCGGTGGGCCACGATGGGTGCCCGGTGGCCTGGTTGAGGTTTGGCGCGGTGAATATCCTTTTTGGCTGGTCCTCAACTCTGGAGGCGATACCTACCGTAGGTTCTGTGTCGTCTGTCGTCTAAGAGTGAGTTGCACAGGTAGACAGATGGGATTAGACGTAATCAGATGATCTGATGGAATGGAAGAATGAACGTCTTGTCAGAACGTCTTGTTAGACCGTCAGATCATGTTTGCCAGGCGGTGTTAGTCATGGCAGTGAGTGAGGCCAGCCTGGCCAACTGGCTGGTGGTTAGTTCAACAGCTGTCCCAGGACCCGGATTGGGTGAAGCTAGCAGTATGAGGCCAGTGGATCCCGAGGACTTGGGTGCCTAATCGCCACGCCTGCACCTCTGGGCTTAGTATTACAAAGCCAACCGCGTCTTACGCGTCAGCGTCCAAGAAGCTCACGGTTTCAAGACTCAACACTTGTGAATAGCTTTGGGGCTTAGGCAACGGATATCGCGGCATAATAATGGCCTGGCTTGCTTTGTTGTGGTGCGACGCTGCTACTCATTGGGGATGACCGATTCGTTCCTCAAAGCTTCTGCGAGCAAAGCCGGGGCTTCTGGCCTGCCTTGGAAAGAGTATGGCGTCCTTGTTTGTTGGCTTTGTATGGTATGATGGTGGAGTGTTGTAAAGTCCTTTGGTTAACAAATGTTGTCGGACCCGAGCTAAGAAGAACTCATTGCGCCATGGCCTTATGAGCTCCAGGTCTGGACCCTCAGCCTCACACTAGACTATTACGAGTACCTGAACTACTCGTAGGTACACTTCTCACTAGGAGTTATTTCGGATAATCAATTCATTTTTGCCCGATGAATAAAATGTCGTGGTTTGTTCTTATCCCTACAAGGGCGGTTATATATATAGCAGCCCACCTGAAGTGGGCTGCATTGGCAGATTAGCACTACTACCACTCTGGTCTTAGCATGTGCGGGAGTCCATCCCGTCCGGTTGTGTAGTGGTTCAGCCAACCGCCCTGAGCTGCACGGAAGCATTATTGAATCGAATCTCACTGTATCAGATCGGGATTGTCGGGTCACCCACGGGCCGTGGATTAATGAGGGCAATGTTTGTGATACTTACTGCAGGAGAGGCGAGTAGTCACAGGGCCCCAAGTTTGACACTGCCACAGCCCACACTGAACAGAGGATCTTGCTTGCAGGGCTGCTGGGATACACCCACAACGCTGGCATGGCAGTCGCTGGGCGGATGGATCATGGCTCTAGCCTCTCGGCAGATGGGTCGGGTGGTCTCTTGGCATCTGGTGCGACCGGTCGACCGGTTGCCCGGTGGTGCCGTAGCCGGCGGTTTGGAGTCGCTCCTTTGTGTGAGCCAGCTTGACTAGAGTGTGGAGTGCACAATCACTCTCCCTCCCCACCTGGAAGCAAGCACAAATGTAGGCATGAGAGTCCATCAAGGTCGAGACCAAGGTGCCAGGCTCACCCACCGGTGCTAATGCAGGGGAGCAGCGTCGATCATTGGGTGAGGGGCATCGGCCGATTGAAGGTGGATTTTGTGCATTGGAGGTGGGTTCCAGTGCCTGGCTGGGTATCTTGATGTGATGTGATGAGAGCTTAGCTAAGTATCTTGGATGGAGTCCTGAGCTAATATCTGAAGAAGGGGGCAAGGTTGGGGCGAGAGACGGTCCCTACCTACTAGTACTATAGGCAAAATAATAGGTATTATGCGTCTGTCTGTACCAGTACTGGCCTCTTTCCCAAGGACTTACGAGTACGGATACAGGAAGGGAAGGAGTCGTACCTACGTAGAGTATCTGTATTATGCAATGTCCGTACCTGCCGTTGGCGTGCAGTCGTGCACGGGCATTTGGGAAATAACCTCAGAATTGTAATGAGGCTAGCAGGGGTCTTCTCGGCGTGGGAAGCGAAATTTGTCCCTCGCGCTGGGAGAGAGAGAGGCCTGGAGCCCTGAGCTGCCTGAACCGCCTAGGTACGCACTTACTTACCTAGTAACGCAACAGTGACATGGACGCTGAGGGACTGGCCGTTTCAGGGCAGTGCCACGCTCTCGTAGGTGGAGAGTCCACGACTTCATGCGCCGGCGACCTGATGAAACCTGCCGATGCCCGAAGTCTGAATAAACAGTACACAGACAGTGAATCAGAGTGAGACTGCGGCACATGGGCTGAGGAAACGAGACAATTCTAATAACGTGGCCGTTGTGGCCGAACCACCAACCGCCAAGCCAATGGTTTCTCGCTTCTGTCCTGAAGGCTGTCAGCAGCAGCAGCAACACCCACCAACAGTGAACACCAACAGCTCCAGACGCGACAGAAGGAAAGTGAGAGGCAGGGGGGCCATCCCGCGGAATGCGGGCCTTAACAACGGCGGCTACCCGCTGCCGGGTCCAGCTGTCTCCAGCTGTCTCCAGCTGTCCCCAGTTGTTGGCTCCAGACCTCCAGTCGCCCAACTTCCAAGTCCGTCCCTTCCTTTGACGGGGGGCCCTGCCCATCGTTGCTTCTTTCCATTGTCTTTCCCTAAACTGCTCCGTGCTCCTTCCTTACCCCGTTCGCTTCTCATCATCTTCACCAGCCTCGTCCTACTCTGTCGATCATTCTTGAGGTTGCAGCTATTCAATAGCATCTGCCACTCGTTTCATCACGCTCGCTATCGCCTCACCGGCCAAGAGACACGCTCTGGTCTCAGTCGCTCGCTTCTCTAACCTGCTCTCTTCGCGCTCTCTTTGCGCCTGTCATACGCGCAATACACAGCACCGGCTGTGGCCTTCGATACACCAATCAATTAGCTCTGCCCACGGGCCACGAGCGTAGTACGCAACGGCTGTCACGCCCACTCTGCCGTCGCGGACAAGGCGATCTACATGCTAGCTTTGCTTCGATCTGTCTCACCATCCCTAGCTTCAACGGGTGAATCTCGACTATCATGACCCTCAGCCTTACCACGATGAGACAGCGCCGCTCACGGGTGCACCCGGCCTTCTGCGTCTTGGCTGTGTTCGCAGCTCTTGGCTCACCCGCCGTGGCTTTCGAGGAACCGTACCCGGCTCAGATTACCCCTCCCGCCGACATCATGGACCTCCCGTCTACCCTCGTTGTCGATGATGGCATCTTCACAGCGCCCCCCGATGCCAACTTGGCCATGAACTCGCACAACTCCCACGAACTCCGCCTGAGACATCGGCACCTGCACAGGAGACAGAAGGACGAGGAGGACGACAAGGAAACGGACGAGGACAAGGTGATTGTCAAGAATAAGGATATTGATGAAATAACTCGTACCAAGGGAGAGGAGAATGATGTGGCGGCCAAGACGGAGGATGGGGACAGCCACAAGACGCGAACCGCGGAGGACGAGAAGGAGACCAAGACGGCTAGGCCGACACAGACCCTCACCGAGGATCCAGATTCTCTGTCCACCCACTCCCTTTCCGTCGCTCCATCTAGCACCCGCCCGACTGAGACAGCCGACCCCGATGCGCCACTACCTGTTCCGTTTGACGGGACCTCAGCATCGGAATTCAAGACGGAGGACGGGGACGATTCATGCCCCAACTTCATCAGCTCCCTGCTCAACAGCGACGCGTTCAATGACTGCTATCCAATCTCTATGCTCATTCTGGTAAGAGTTCTGCGACTAGACAGCTTATGAAATGCACGTGGCCTGACAAGAGGAAAGCAGAAATCGAATGGCTTCTTTAAGGCCAAGAAGCAAATCACGAGCATGGTTCGTGTGCTGGATGCTGGGTGTGCTGCCGACGTGGACTCTTGCGCCGAGTTTATGAGCACGGCGGCACAGAACCTGACGGCCGAGGAGAACTGCCAGGAAGAGTACGATGGGGGCGTCACGGTGGTCAAGGAGGCCTACAATGGCCTCGTGAACTACCAGACCGTATACTCGGCCACCTGCCTCCAGGACCCGGACACGGACCAGTACTGCTATGCGAGCGCCGTCACCAACACCACCGACTCATCAGACAGCTACATTTACTTCCTGCCCTACGACCTCGCCCTGCCGGGCTCGTCAACACCGTCTTGCGGCTGGTGCAACAAGGAGACGATGGATATCTACCACGCCGCGTCGGCGGACCGAGACCTCCTCATCTCCGAGACGTACCAGGATGCTGCGAGGCTGATCAACAATCTGTGCGACCCCGAGTTCGTGAATGGTACGCTTCCTGAAGAGGCTGAGTCCCGGGCCATTCCCATGCTGCCCTCCTGGGCGCCCATGGCGGGGACAGCATGCCTTGCCGCAGCTCTGGGCTCTCTCTTGTAGTGGGCACCGACCACTACCACCAACCGCCCATACTGCTCGCCCTCACGGGTGTTTCTTTTCCCTTTACCCGTCTGGTCCGAATGACAGATTCCAGCGGTTTTGATCTTGAGAGGGCGACACTTACGACTTGATTTAATCTCCACTACGAATTTCTTTTCTGGGACGGATGATTTTTTTTTCATATTATTCTTTTACAACCACGGGAATAGAGGCTTACATAGATATGTCTCTGGAGCGAGAAGCGCGGCGCATGTTGGATATTACTTTTGGGTCGCCTTGAAGGACACACGGGCAAAATATATGGGGCGGAAATGTGCCGCATCTCGGTAAAAGTATTTATTGTGCAAACGGCTTCTTCGATTCGACGGGACAGGATTATTAGTGATTCACGAGGATAGAAGTCTTTTAAATTTATTGTCGTTGGATGTATTACCAGGGGTAGAGGGCGAAGGGCATGCTGATCAGTGAACGTAGGTACTTCTACCTGCTTGGATGCCCATGGCGACTGACTGGCAACTGGCGGTAGAACCGTGAACCCATGGCGAGATATCTACCGAGTATGGAGGAGGCCAGGCGGGATTCAGCATGTTTCAACCCGTTTTTCACACCGGAATTACGAGTTGCTCGGGATTTGGCCCCGGACCTCGGCCGGCATTGTAGTGGCAGTGGGGACCACCACGTAGGTACCGTGGGTAGTAATAAGGTACGGGACGGGATGCATCATGCCACCACCACATGCCACATGCCACCGCCGATCGCGCACGTCCTCCATTGCCCAACACCGCCGTGCCCAACTGGACGCTCCCAATATTTAACTTGGGTTGGCCTCGAGTCCGCCGGCCAGAGAAGCCCAGTAAGTTCATAAACAGAGGCCTGAGGTC
Source organism: Amphichorda felina (assembly GCA_016490725.1). NCBI lineage: Eukaryota > Fungi > Ascomycota > Sordariomycetes > Hypocreales > Bionectriaceae > Amphichorda > Amphichorda felina. The sequence goes on along the minus strand of JAEMHR010000021.1, from coordinate 8,117 downwards.
TACTGATTGAGCACCTCGCGCAACAACCGGAGAGAGCTGACCCCTTCTGACCGCCAGTCGTCGTCTCACAATGACCGAGCCCGGCGTCGGCTTTGAGTTCCCGGCGCGCAAGGTCTCGTGGCTCAAGCGCGATGTGTTGCTCTTCAACGTGAGCATCGGGTGCAAGGCCGACGAGCCCCAGTTTGTCTACGTATGTGAGCTTCCTCCCGTGCACCCTCTGCACCCTCTGCAACCCTCTCAGCCGCGTCTATCCGTCACCGGGCTCACACGCTGGAAATACAGGAAAAGCACAAAAACTTCGCCGCCTTCCCGACTCTCCCTCTCGGCCTCAGTATGTTCTGCGTCGGGGAATTGTTTCGCGTGGTTGGCAAGGTACTGGCCGGATTTGCTGACGCTGCTGCCCCTCCCCAGTCTTCAAACTAAACTCACAGGAGGTCATCGACTTCCACGCCACGCAGGGCGCCGTCAACATCCCCGACGTGCCCAAGCTGGACCCCACGCGCCTCGTCGACGGCGACCGCACCATCCAGATCCTCAAGCAGCTCCCCGTCACGTCCGAGGGCCGCGACTTTGAGTATCGCTCGCGGGTGCTGGGCGTGTACGACAAGGGCAAGGCGGGCACGGTGCTGCGCGTCGAGGACTCCCTCGTTGACGCCGTTTCGGGCGACGTCTACGCGCGCAACATCGGCAGCATCTTCTACGTCGGCCAAGGCAACTGGGGAGGGCCCAGGGGTCCCCCCTCGAAGAAGTTCCCGCCCCCGCGGGGGAGGCGTCCCGATGTGGCCCTCGAGCTGCAGATAGACAAGCAGGCCGCGCACCTGTACCGGTGAGTTTCTTTCGTTTCTTTTTCTCCTCCTTCTTCTTTTTCTTCTCCTCTTCAACGGTCTGCTAACGTCTTTCTCTCCCCCGCAAAAGCCTCAACGGTGACTACAACCCCCTGCACGCCACGCCCGAGTTTGGGGCTAAGATGGGCTACGGGGGCATCATCATGCACGGGGTGTTCGCGTACAACCGCATCGCGCACGAGATTGTGCGGGAGCTCGGGGGCGGCGACCCGACCAGCCTGCGGGAGATGTCGGCCAGGTTTGCCGGCCCCGTCAAGCCGGGCGACCGCGTCAAGGTGGAGCTGTGGCGGATGAAGGCCACGGCCGACGGGTGGGCAGATATCCGGTGGGCGGCCGAGGTCGTGGGGTCGGGCAAGCCGTGCCTCACCGACGGCCGCGCTGAGGTCAAGATGCCCAAGCTCAAGAGCAAGCTTTGAATCGTTTAATAGGGCGGTAAGAGTAAGAGTAAGAGTATAATAGAGGCGGGCCAGCGCACTGGCCTTCGTGGAGCTTTTATGACGTCTCTCTTCTCTGCCCCTTCCAAGGTGGCCAACTATCGGTCAACATGTCATTGTGAGCCTCCCCTGATGTTTTCATGCCTACTTACTGTTTTCCATGTGACGTGACTTTCTGCCTTGGAAGCCTTGGTTGGAGGTTGACCTTGAATAGGTAATATTGGCCTTGGCGTACTCGTATCAGTACCTTGGAAAAGCAGCATTGCAGCAGTAGGTGCTTGCTGTCGCGACTGGTGACCCCGCGGGTGGGGGAAGCATGTGGTCCCCCAACTTGAAGGTGAGGATGGCCGGCCTCACCGGTGTAACCCAATCCACAGGTAGTATTGATAAATATTAGGTATCTGGTTGTGGTGCAGCTGCCCACAACCTTGAAGGTACTGGTTGGTATCAAGTGCTAGACTTCGTACTTGTAAGGATTGCCGAAATATATCGGGCGAGGAGACAGGCCCAGTGACATCTCTACCTGGCTTGTATGTACATGGCTTCACTTCAGCCAAAAGGCATATCGTGAAAGCCGTTAGCCAGGCCAGTCCAGGCAAAATGCGAATCCAGGAATATTTCTCGCGGTAGTTTGATCTGCCGAGGCTGGCAAACGGCGGTGTGTTGGCCTAGCAAGGGAACGGTGGGTGAGTCCTGGGTGCGTCGCGGCGACTCCAGGGTGGGCCTGCATGCCTGTATTACTATTGATATGTACTCCGTACGGAGTACCTTACCAAGTACGTATGTACGTAGGTATGCAGGTCTGCAGCAAGAGCGACGTGCTTCTTTGTCTGGGATGGACTGGGACGCACCAGAGGAGAATAACGTGAGCACTGGAGATGGCGCCATCTGAATACTACGTGATACCGTACAGCACAGTAGATCCGTGGTGAGAACGTAGCATGTACGAGTTCTCGTACCAGTGGGCGTTCAATCCAAGTTGGTGATAGTTTAGGCTTGGTGTCTCACCTTTGTCTCAACCTGGATGCCAGCACCTGCATTAGTAAGTAGTACCTAACCTACAGGCTACAGGTACTTACTTGCCTACCTTACGTACAAGTAGTACTCGCAGTGTGTAGCACGTCCCCCTTCCTCGTATCTACAATAGGATATTTCCCTGGAGGGCAAGTGCGAGTAATACCCTAGGTACGGAGTGCACTACGTGCCCAGTACTCCATACCGGAGGTACTTACCTGTATTTACCATGTAAGGTGTAAGGTGAAGGAAGGTCGTTTGTGCGTTCCTGCCTTACCTAAGTACTACTTTAGTACTTCTGGAAATGTCGCAGCCCACAGTGTGAGGTTTCCTCTTTCGCCTCAGACGCTGTGTGGGGGGGCGAGCGTGAACTTGACAACTTCAAAGCGCCTGCATCGGTAACGGGCCACCACTTTGGCTTGGACAAGGACCCCCGGCCCTGGCGCACATCACCAACGGCACCCCCGTCCATCAACGACGACTCAACGCCGGGCAGTGACGACCAGGAATGCATCAAGGCCAGGTCGGACCAGTCATGCCCGCCTGGGCCGCCTGCCCGCCTCTCCCCGGCTGTCAACCTGCATTGCATCGTGCAACCCTCTGTCCCCCTGTGGGCTATAGGCCGCTCCGTTCGACCGTCTCGGCCGTCCACGCGCCCGACAACCCAACCACAGCCATGGCGCAAACCGGCACCTGGGCCACCATCCGTGCCCAGCTCCCCGGAATCAGGATACCCGGGTATCAGCCTGGAACACCCTGATCGCATGGCTGCGTCTGCATTGGTCGTCAGCAGCTTCCCTTTTGGCTCGCTCTCGCCACTCCCACCCCGTTCTAGTAAGAACACGCCAGACTAGAGAGTGCTCACAGGTACGACATAGTACTCCGTACTAGTAGCAGTATCATAGTACCGGGTCTTGGCGGGGGACGGCCCGGACGGGTTTCCTGTTGGCTGAGGGCTCCAAGATGCTTGTCAGAGGCAGGATGCGCTTTTCTCCTCCCAGGTCCCAGGCTCGGGTCGACATTCGACAAACAAGAAGTGGTGTGTCACTGCCTGCCAGGCTGTCACCCAGTTGGGTTGGTCCCCGTCCTCATATGCTTCGTGCAGAGAGATGGGACCAAGATCAGCTGCGGGCGTCCATGGACACAGATGTGGCAGCGATAGACCTTTGCCAACCTTGGACGGGCATTGAAATAGGTCTTATCATTGGATTGTATCGTCACCAACAGGGGTCGACGACAGCATTCCCGGATTTCGAGATTCTAATGCGCCAGTTCCATCCTACACGGCAGCACGAAAGCTGTCTAGCCCTGCTTCTTCTCGCTGCGTTTGCTAGATCAGGCTGACTGCTCCACGATCAGAGCTGAGCTTGTCTGATGGTGTCGACGATCTGATCCCGGGAGCCGGGACACTCAACCCCCCCCCTGGTCTTTGCTGTGGGAATGGTGTCAAATTCTGCAGCAACGTCCAGCCCCAAACCAAGGCGTGCGGAACCCAGACCTCTTAGTTCGTCTCACAACGCGGGACCGAAGCATCTCCTCACCACTTATCATGACTAGGGCTCTCTTCTCTCCTTGCTGACGCTGTATACGCTGCTGGCAAGATCTTGCTGAATGGTCATTTCTGGCCAATTGATCACCAGGCGGCCCGCTTGGGGTTTGCCGCCCTGCCAGGCCAGGCGCAAAGGGACCGGGAGACCCTGACATGGAATGGGACCTTGATACTTCGTTGACCCGCAACATACAACGTCCCTGGCTCCGTGGACAATCTGTAGTCCTCATGACAACGACCCGGGTCAAAAACTTCCAACTGGGAATCACATTGGACTGCCAATAGCCGGACGTTGGAACTATGCCACATTTCCAGGAAACAGACGTCCGATCTACATAGTGTCATCGATCTGCTATTCCCAGCCACATATGCGGACTGCAGCTCCCTTCCAAGTTCCGACGGACACCCTTTGGGCCCCCTGTTCTTGTTGCTCGGGCGTCCTTCACCAGTCACCCAGGTACAAATAATACCCAACGGGTCCAGATCTTGGGGGTTTACAGGTCACTTGCCAGTGCCCAACCACGATTGCTTGTTCATGCACCGCATGCATATGATGCACCGGCCTTGATGTGCCAGCTCTGACAGCCTGGCCTGTCCCCCTCGCATTCCAGACAGGGCCCTGATTGTTCGGACGATTTTTTCCTACCAAAAGAGATGTCACTGGCCAGTTCCGGGAACTTGGATGTCTGGACCCCGGAAATCAATCGATTTTGTCTCAGCCTCCCACGCTCCACGTCGTATCCAACGCCTCACTTCCCCTTCCGGCCGCCGCCATTTAGCGCTTTGACCCGTCCATGTTCCTCTAATAGGCAACTCGAAGGCATGGTTGCGTTACCCTCTTTGCCTGGCTCTACATATTCACGGCTAGCGTCACCACGAATACCTCCGCATCTGATATTAACCTACAACGCATATCCCTACATCCCTCGTCTGTAGTCACCCGTCGTGGTCGGTGGCTTGGCACATTGACCTAGTTCCTGTCAGCTATCAGTTCTAACGCATTCCAGTGCCTAATTACAGCACCCCCTCGACAAATACATGTTACAATTGCTGAGTTCGACCTCCATTCTATGCCACCGTGCATTTCTGTCGTGCGCTGCTGCAGTCCCCCGCACCTTAGCTGCCCCCCGTCTAAAGAACCGACAGAAGATCCATCTGTGAGCTTCGTCCTGGACCTGTAACATCACTCAAACGCCTCAAGACTTGTTCCAAGCGCCTTCGGGAGATTTACTAAGATCGACCCCGAACTTTTGCCCGTCTAAACCTTGACGCGAGTTGCCTTACACCCCTTCGCCCCCGCTCATCGGCTATCGCCTGGCTCTTTAAGGGGCCGTATCGCCACGAGCGCATATCCGTCTACTACGAACCCCAGCCCTATGCCGACCATCGTCATACAGTGATCAACGTATGACTTCCACGCCCGTTGACACAGAAACTCACACTCGCCATGTCTCGCTCATACAACGGCTGGACCGGCGAGCCCACCCGCCCACCGGGCCTGACCCAGACTGATCGTGGCCAGCAAAGCGTGCCTCTTCCTCACCCGTCTAGTTCGATGCATGGCACACCCGGTGACCTGGAGCGCCCATACTACGCGCATCAGCCGCCGGTCATCAGCAGACCCGTACCTCCCGCCGTATCGTACTCCCAGCCGCTACACCGGACTCTCCATCACAATGGCGAGCACGACACAAACCACCACCCGCGAACCTTTCACAGCTCCCACCCACCGTTTCACTACCCGCCTCCAAACTCTAGGGACCTCCGATTCAGTGAAGTCTGGCAAGAGCATCCGCAGCCAGTGCCGCCGCCAGTGCCCCAGCCGTTGAGGCATGACCAGCAACGAGCTCACCCCATGAGTGGACAGCACTTACAATCACAATGGCAATCTTCAACACATTCGACTGTGGGTCTTGGGCAGCCCACGGCCAGATCAGGCGCTCCACCATTACCTGCCCCCGAGCACCGAGCCAGGACTAGTGGAATTCCCAACCTCGTGGGCGATGACAAAACTCAGGCCGTGCAGAACATGAAGTTCCGCCTAGCCATGCGTCAGCAGCCCAAGGCTGCGCGAGCCTGTGGCTCCGGAGAGAGGGACAGGCGAAATATTGACCCGCCACCCATTGTCCAGCTGCACATTGAAGCTCCTGGCCTAGCCAAACATGAGATTGACCGATATCTCCGCTACGAGGGGTACGTGGTGAACTGCGGGATATATGACGAGACAGGAACTCACGATGCGTCGCATATGCCGTCTGAGTATCGTTACCAGCGGCGGTTAACCGGGTCTCTCGTTGGCACACCTTTCTACGGTAAAGACGAGGGCGGCCAGGAAGGGTGCTTCTTCCCCTTCTCGGATCTGTCTGTGCGCACACTCGGGAAGTACCGCCTGAAGTTCAACCTTATCATGCTCGACACTACACGACCGGGGCAGTGCAGGCACTTTCCTATCCTAGCCGAGGTTTTCAGTGATGTCTTTGACGTCTACACGGCCAAGGAATTCCCCGGCATCAACGAAAGCAGCAGGCTGGTGAGGAAACTGAGGGAACAGGGCTGTATTATCTCCATCAAGAAGGGAAACGACAAGAAGAAGCGAATTCAGGACTTTGAGGAGCCGAGCGACGACGAGGATAATCTCAACGATGACGACGACGGCAGCATACAAAGCAAGAGGATGCGAGAAAGTTAGGTTAGATTCTAAACGAAGAAGGAGGATAGGAAGATATTAGGCGTAGAAACAGGGTTGGTAGCCGGGCGCATCAATGGCCGAGGGGCGAAGAGCAGAACCAGGTCCCCAAGGAATACTCGCCTCGGCTTATTCACGATATTTTTACTATTACCGCAACCTCATATTTGCGACGAGCTACGACTTATGTTTACACAGACTTCATAACGACCGAGTTACGCTCGCTTTTCTTTACGCGAACATGAATGCCGGATCTACGTTTCGATATCTACGGGAGATGATTGAAAGCCCGGGGTCTGGCCTGGCTGTTTCGCCTCTGAAGAGACCGCTTACCATTAATTAGGCGGGATTGGAGGACAGTAGGTAGAACCAGATGCACATCTCGCAATTCTATCACTAATAATGGTAATGGATATCTTTAGAGTGTTATGAAGTACGGTGTGTCAGCATGGGGGGTTTGATGAGCAGCAAGAGCAACACCAAGAACATCATAAGTATTAGTGCTTGCGCCTGAATTTATTGCAGGGCTCTAGCTGTCTGGGTTGAAGAAATACCGGGATCTGATAGTCCTCCTCCTGTTCGGGTTGCTATCAAGTCTGCGGCTTTCCGCTTCGTTGACGTGGTCCGGGTCTCGTTCTGGGTGCACGAGGTCATATGCCATATAGGTACGGAGGATCTCATCTGACGTCGGAGGTCCAGGCGCCGACGAGGAAGCTTGAGGCACCGGTCAGGTCAGGCCATTGGCCAGGGAAATGATGGGCCAACCCAAAGAGGAGGAACTTGGCTACCTTAGGACAGAAAGGAGCAAAGACACCAACCAGATGGGGTGATTTGACGATGCGCTGTCACGGTGGCACGATACACGTGGACGAGCCATGCTAGGAAAGGTACGCAGAGTGACCAAACAAGCACCATCACAGCATATTCTTCTTGGCAAGTTTGGCATTCTCTGGAACCTACGTCTGTAGTATATGTGTGTGTGGACTGAGGTCATCACGGCCAAGACGGCAAGGGAACACTTGCGCACGGGAGAGCGACGGGTATGCTGCCTCGTGATCTTCGCTTGGTACCATTGGCATGTCCCTTGCGTCTGGTACTACCCACAGAGACAAATCTACGAATAATACACTCTCCCCTGCGTGGTATTTTGCTGGGGTTCGCAGGGTGCGCTCCATGGCGGGAGGTGTATCTGCGAGGAGGGGAAACGAGAAGAGAGAGAGAGAAAAGACGCTGTTCATGCATCGGTGGCCAGGAATGAATAATCAGACACCAGGCGACGATGACGCCGTGCCGGCCGGGTCGGTCTCATTCGGATATGCAGTGCTCACAGACGCGCGGTTGGGCGCAGCAGATCGGCGAGGTTGAAACAGGGCTCGGCGGCAGCGACGATGATGGACCTGATTGGGTCGCTGCGGGCTGCCTTCTGAATCTATTTTTTTGGGGAACTTTTTGAAGGATGTATTTTTTTTTTCAGCTTTGCCAACTGGGGTCAACCTGTTGGAGAGGGAAATCTCTGATGTTTGGCTGGGTTGAGTGTGGATGAGGCCGTTTGCGCCCTGCCACGTTGGTCCTGGTGGTTTGTTGGCTCG